>OU015496.1:32541181-32866181 GCA_907164885.2 Dolomedes plantarius | reverse complement strand
TTATTCAAACCGTGATTCTTCGTTTATAAATGATCTTTTTAAAATTTATTTCGATGAAGAGCACGGTTTTCTGCGGAAATGAGGACAGACAACCTTTAGTAAAAAACTGACACTTTTCTAAAACGACAAAGGCGTAGAATTAAGAGTGGCGAGACTGGGTGGGACAGTCTTTTCTCGTAAAACGTTATGATCTGATTTAGTTTATTGCTCCGTTCGTTGGAAAAGATTTGGAAGAACTTGTGTTATCTTTATTTCGTTCTTTTAAATACCCAAAAGTATTGGAGCTTGGCTAAAAGCTCTCTCTATCGCATTGCTTTTGCCTTGTTTCTAGAGCAAAAATCGCATGATTTTCGCAAGTTGTGTGCATACATGTTTTGTTGATGCCATGAAATTTCTACCGCCAACCCCATCACAGTACTGTCCCTCCTTATCTTCCTTGGATGACTTTTTGTTTAGTCTTTTGAAAGTTTTTTTGGGTGGTCAGAAATTTAAATATAATGATGAGATCATTACAGCTGTGCAATATATGTACAAGGCCAAATAAATGTCATCTTTCAGAGTGACGTTCACAAACTTTCTTGGCTCTAGAAAAAGTGTACTGTAGTGGGAGGGGCACCGTATTGAAAAATAATTACTTTTATATTACCATTTTAGCGTCCACATCCTGTCATGGCTATCGTCACGAGCTTCCACGGAGTGAGCTCGGGTTCGATTTCCGATGAATGCATGGACGTTCTGGTGCTGTCTCCTCATAGGGAGTCATGTTGGCTCACCTGTATGCTGTTCCCAAAATCAAGAAGCCAAAAATTTGGCGAATATCGAAAAGTCTAATGCCTATCGCGTTAGAAATAAATATATATATATATATATATATATATATATATATATATATATATATATATATATATATATATATATATATATATATACCATTTTATGCTGAAAAAGGTGTTCTGCACAAATTCTCGTTTGTATTTGAATACTTCTGGTATGGTCCAATTCCAGTAATTGATTTCAATGACTTACTCCACAGCTAAATCTCTCCCTTAAATATTACTGTTTTTTTATTCTTGATGTCGCATTTAGCGCCTATCCAAAGATGTCTTGTCGGGTTCTTTGCATTTTTGTCACGACCAATGCATTGAACTGTTTCTGTGTTACCACTTCTGACACTTCCCTCCTACGGATTGAAACCTTTTATCTGGTTTAGTATTGCACCACGATTTTTTTTTTCCCCCGCGTTATTCGATGTTCCTTACAAAGAAGAAACAACGCCTCTTCCCCATTGGAATTTATCCCACGCGAACCAGATTTGTTTCCATCAGGTTGTTTTTTCCTGCATTGTTCTGAAGCCTACTTTGGTTATATATGAGTTATATTTTGGTTTGTAAAAGTTGATGCATCATCATTAGATCAAAAATTGGCTCATAGCGACGTTAGCATTGAACTAGAAATCAGGGAGAGGGTTGCGTAAAAAAAAATGACCTCCAAAGTTGGTTGTGAAATAATTATTTTTATCTGTCATTAGTCTAGGGCAGTGGTTCTACACCTTTTTTGTTCCATTACCCCTTTTATCATAGTTTAGAATATCCCTTCCCCTCTTCCCAAGACTATAAAACCAAAATATTCATTCCAAATAGTATGCATATAACATTGGAAACCGGTTTTTTTTTCTTGTATTCGTACATATACATTTAATTGGAATAATTTTAATAGTAGAGTAGTCCAAATTTAATATCGATAAAAAATGTTGATAGATTTCAAAACTTGAATGAAATTACTTTTTTATGTTCAGAACTAATTACCTAACAGATTAAAGTTACCGATGCATATAGTTCAATAAAAAAAATATCCTTGTTTCTCATAGCGTGCTGACCTTTCTGCATTGATGGTGGTATTTCTCGCGCGAGAAAAAATTCTTAAATTATACTATAACAGAATTTCTTGCAGCACTTTCAGATATTTAAGGGGGTCCGAGACACATCTTAATTTTTTTTTATTTATTGAGTTAAAATTTTGAATTTTTTTGTGATGGTTAACCATAAAATTTGTAAACAAAATCGCATCATAAAACTTCTCAAAGTTTTAAAGAAAATTTTAAATGGGTAATTTAAAATCGTTATAGCTCGAAATATTTGTCGGATTTCAAAATGTTTTCATTTAATTAAACAGAAATATATAAGTTCTAATTTTGATTCAGCGTTTTTTAAAATATTAATTTTTTTAAAATTTAAAATATTTAGAATAAAAATTTAAAAAAAATTTATGTAACTTATTTTTAAAAAATCAGATTTTTAAAAGTAAATATTTTTTTCAAATTTGCTGAATCTAAATTAAAGTAAAATAACTGGAAAAGACATGTTCCAAGTTTGAACCCTTTATCTTTAACGGTTCTTGACTTATAACAATTTAAAGACGAGAAATGGTGAAAAACTCATTCTTCAGAAAAACGCATTTACAGGTTTAAACAAAGATTGGCTGCTATTAGAATATTGAAGAAAATAAAAATCTGTTCCAATTAAGATAGAAACATGATTTAAACGTCATTTTAAGCGGAAAAGAACACAGAATTTTTTAATCCAATAATAATTTTTTTTTCGAAAATTTTAAGAGTTTTGTGTCCTGGACCCCCTTAAATAATAATTTTGCAAATGAAAATGCTGCATGTTCAAGAACTAATTTTAATCTGTGACATTCAATAAACTTTGTTGAATGTCGTAGATTAAATTTAAAACACAGATTGTACATAATCTACAGGACATTTCTTTTTCCTGAATAGTGTTTTCTCCTCCCCCCCGCCCCCCTTAAAGTCCTAAAATTCCTTCCTTGGGGAATTGCTGAGAACCCCTGTTATAGGGGACTGTTATTATGAAGAACCCCTGTTATGAAGTGCTTTTAAGGTTAACTTGCGAAGGTAGGCTATAGGGAAACTCTTTTGTAGATGTGCTCCATCGGTTCATATTACTGGCCAGGTTGAGATTTCTTACGTTTAAAATATACTAGATCATCTAAAACATTAATATGTCACATATCTGAAACATTCACTTTCAGTGAAATATTAAAATTGCCTAAATGCAAAAAGAAAAATTCTATCATGATAAAAAAAAATCCTCCTCGGATACAGAAATTTTCTAGATAAGTAATTATTTCCCCGTTTTTCCCATCGAAAATATTTGAAAGTACTTGAATCTTTTTCTTTGGCTGCCCTTAATGATGCTCCGTCGGTTTCGAAATATTCACCATGAAGAGCTCTATTTTTAGCTGCTTAATTGCATTTGTTGAAGATTAACTTAGTTGTCTACTTTTCATTTTTCATGCTTTTCGTAAAGTGCTTGCTTAAACACCCCATTTTATTCCCACTCTTAGCGATATCTTCATAACCGGGCAATACTGATAGTGGCTTCTTGAGAATAGCTTTTAGAAAGACTGCATTACCACCCAAGTAACATTATTATGAAGAAGGGTATATTCGTAAAGTAATCTTGTGCTCAGCTCTTACAGTATGCAACCATTTTGCCTTATGTAAATTTGAATTGATTCTGTTATGTAAGTTTATATTGCAGCAGTTATTACGCGCGCACACAGTTTGCCATTTTATATATATTGATTTTTTTCAAAATAATTATAATTATTGACGTCATGTGTTTTATAATTTTTACCTAATTTTGACGCATCAAAATAAAATCAGTTATTTTTCCCCCCTTTAAAATGGTGCTCACTTGTAAAACATGCAAGCATTGGGTCCTAATGCACTTTTGGTGTGATTGAGCCTTAGTTCAATGCAGGCTCTATAAAATCTCATGATTCAGGCAGCGAATTATTTGAATGCATTTTTTAACCCCAAAAGTTAAATCAATCGAAACGTTTCGATTCGTCCGTAAATCGGCAAAACGCCCTTTTAACCTTTTAATGATTCCTTATGAGAAATGTATGTAACATTTATGTACAGCCCTTTCTGTCGGATTATTTAAAATAATAATAAAAAAAAACTTAAATTTTACAAAATGCAGTTTAGCCTATTTAAAAAAATTTAATTTAATTTTAAAAACCTACAGTTTGTTTTGTTTTTTAAATTATAAAAAAGTTTTCTTTTAGTTTCCTGTAAGATAAGAATTTATCAGTTTACCTCAGGAATGCTAAACTTATTGCATGCTATAAACATGGTTATCACATGTTATCTTTGATTGTTCGCTATTCTTCTATTCTTGTAAGGCAGTGGAAATTGAAATTATTGATTGTAATACAGATATTCCTCGACTTATGACCGAGATAGGGACCGAGACATTGGTCGAAAATCGAGTTTAATTTTTTGTTTATGCACATATATATATTTTTTACTTTCATGCGTAGTTTAAAATACATTGTATTTAGAAGACATAAATTATTCTTCGTCATCACTACTTATTATGTTAGTACAATCCATTGGTTCAGAATTTGTGACAGAAGATACATTGAGTTCTTTTAACAAAGTTATCCAAGGTAGTTTGAACAGTTTGCGTCTTCTTTGCCTTGTATATTGTCTGGTAGCAAGCCAGATTTTCCCGAATACGACGATTTACACTTGTGAATCTTTCTTCATTTGGATCCATGGCTTCTAATTGTTGTAGTCCTTTATTAATATGATGAAAAGCTGAAGCCATTTCCGAAGCCAATGAAGGTTTATTTGATTTATCGTGTGGATATCGAAGCTATTGCGTCATACATTTTTATTATTGCGTCATACATTTTTGCAGAATATTGCATCATATTTTTTAATAATTATGTAATACATATGGGTATGTACTGTATATTCGAGGGACAGTATTTTTGAGGGGGGAAAATTTAATTTAAAATTTCGGTCGTAAGTCGAGGAATACCTTTAGTTGTTAGTCACACGTCCTTCGTTAGGGCGATATTTCATAATTCTTGGTTCATGTTGAATTCCAGAGGTATATAAAGTTTTGTCGAAATATTAGGATTACTTATGATACATATGATTCGTGCCAGAGGTAATCTAAAACTCTCTTTTTTATAGACAATGTAATAAGGGTCCGTTGTTTTCTCAGGTGCATACGAAGAGTATGTAACTTATAAATCTTAATATATTTATTGCAACTTGTTTAGTAAAATTTTTCAATGCTGTTTCAAGCATTGCCATATTTTAAAAACACGAGTTGCATTCTAAATTATTATTTACTTAAAAATTAAACTTATTGGTAACTATTAAATCTAGCAATTTGACACGTATAAAGTTGTTTGTCCCAGGAAATTAATAACCAAGTTTAAATCAAATGTAAATGCTTGATAATTTTTTTAGAGTATATTTAGTGAAAAAGTGAGGTATTTCTTTTCTAAGAACTAAAATGTTTAAAATTGCATTCTAATGTTGATAAATTAAAGTCAGGATAAAATCAGATTATATTCTGGAACATTTACATTTGCCTTGAAATTTATTGTGGGTGGGATTTTTCAACTGAGCACATTGTCAGTGATTAGCTAGAGGTCGGTTTTCCCGAGAATAAATGCAACATTATTCTGATCAAGACCTTTCCCTGCTTGAAAATTTTCTTAGCAGATCGCTCGGAAAGAGTAGGAATTTTTTATCATTAGAGTATGAACGATGAGTTTTCTGTAACATGCGTCTAACGGAAGGAAGTCTTTATTAAATTTACTCTCAAGTAGTTCGGTAGTATTTGAGTCGCGTATTTGGCAGTTTTAAGACGGGGAAGTCGCTTGTGCTTCAAGGATCTGCTTCCGGTTTGATTGGATATGAAACGATAAAATGAGAACATTTAAATAATATTTCCAATATAGTATTCAGTCCAGTTTATTGGTAAACAGAGTTCTTATTTTATCTTTTATTTGGAGATATTTTTAATATTTTGTTTCCGATAGACTTGAAATACGAAGAGAAAACTGTTGATCAAAATTAAGTCAATGTGTACGATATATGGAATGAAAAATTTTCACGTTTTTTATTCCATTAAAGCGCTAAAAGAAAAATTCCTCCAGAATAAAGTACTTTTTAAAATTTTCTCTTTATTTTGAATGGGACGATTCTGGTTCGAACGTCAAGGTGATGATCTAAATCAACAATAGATACGATAATGTAGAACACATTTTTATTCATTGCGTAAATAATATGATGTAATAAATATACGTAATTTATTTATGAGGTAAATTAATGATCATTGTATAATGGCAGCGGCGAGAAGAAAGAAATGGATTCGAGTTCACCTGTGACTGCTCGTTATTCGCCAAATAAGTGATTGTTTCTTTCATCTGGTGTATTCTCCGAATGAGAGAGGGTACAACCCGCGTCAATCTGCATTTTTTTCCCTGAAAAAATTGTGTTTCGCCCAAATTGCCGATTTTTGTTTCTGGGGCAGAGTTAAATAATTAATATTGCATCTATAGTGCAACATCTTTCGTAGAGTGGCGTTCCTTGCATATCTTGAAGGCGTTTTCGTATCGATCGCTTCGGTGACGTAATACTTTCTCTGCTTTGGCTTTGACAGTCTCTATCTTTAACAAATCTGCCAATATTCTGGAGTGGCTATTAATAGCAAATCTACTTTCGTTTGAGGCTTAATAATTTCTTCTCTGACAGTACTCGGTTTTGTTTGTGTTGACTTAAACGGGTGTTAATAACTTACCTGTTTCGATGACGATGGCTCCTTTTTAATCTAGCTGCAGGCGTGCATCGTGTCAAAGGTAATACTCTATTTATTAACTTCGTTTAGATTTTGCTCAGTTATTGTGTTGTTTTAAGATTTATGATTTGTTATTTTATGACCATATTTGCTGATTTGTAAAATCTGTTCGATTGTATGTTTAGTGTTAACATGATTTGCTCTGTCAGATTAATGAATGTTTATTTTTCATGGGAAGGAGTGCATCAGGTGTCTGATTTTAACGAAAGTTGATTCAACTAAAATTAACTAGTAGATTGTAAAATCGTATAAAAAAGAACAATGCTATTCGATATTGAATCTCAAAATTTCGCCGATCTGAAATATATTGTTTTCATTTTACTGTAAAATAATGATGGTATTTTTCTGCTGTCTTTAAGAGGGTAATTATGAATTTCAAATTATGTTTAAAGAATTGTTTCAAATAGAAACTTGCATGCATATCTTAAACGGCAACAAAATGTTACATCCATGTCTAAATTATGTACTAGTATGCATCTTCCTGTTATAAAGAAAGGACATTATTGAGTAATGATTTTTATCTTTTTATATTAATGGTGCTGTTCCAGCAATGGAGCTAAGATGAGACTTAAAGTAGTATGTGTTTTATATATTCCTTAATTCTCAAAATTTATGCTTATTTTTATGTAATTCCCATAAATACTGTCACATAATTTCTAACTTTCAACCATGTGGGTCTGTGTGTAAATTATTGCTATTTATTAACTCTATATTTTTTGACTTCCCCGAAAATGTATGTTTAGATTATTTCCAATATAATAGCAACGAAACAAATATGTAGCTGATAAACCCCTTAAATTTCATTGATTAAATACTATATTTGGGTTTTTTAAGAGAGGAAATGAATTAAAAAAAACTATTATAATTCAATGTAGAATTTATTAGTTGTAGAGTTTGAATTTTATTAATTTAAGAAATTTTTATTAATTTAAGAGAGAAATTAAAATTTGTACTCTTAAGTATTTAAAGGTGTAAATGCTGAGTTTCGCTCGCTTTCTCAACCATTTGTTTACTTTTGTAGAATTTTTAATGTTCAAAACGTGACTGGTTGACTCTTAAGCATTAAAATTATCGATTTTCGATTTGGTCATTGTAGCCTTCTTTCTAAACGAGCTGCAAGGAGAATACCTTTTAATATGATAATGAAAGATAGTAACGTTATTTATAATAGCTAATAATTATTAGAATTATGTATGAATTGTATTATTCCACATTACATAAGGAGGCACACATATAAAAATCTTAGGTATTATTCAAATCATCTCACTTTTTTTCCCACTGAAAATGTTTTATTTATCTAGTAAGTGATCGTGAGTAAAATTCGTATGAATAACGTTCCATTACGAAAATTTTCACCTGTTGGTTTTTCAGGATTGCCTCTCTTACCTTTTATTAAATTTCTCTCGTTCCCGCTGAAGCAAAGACAATCTGTCAGAACAACTTGTTTGTCAGATAAATAAAGCAAAAATGTCAAGCTTGCTTTGAATTTTTCATTGTATTTTGTGTTTATTTGTGCTTTGTATTTTAATGTTTCGCGTAAAAAAAGTTTAATTGTTAAAAAAAAAAAAATGTAAAAATGAATACTGTGATTACTCTATAGTGAAAAATAACACGATTATAGAAAAATTTCCGATCATCCAAAATTACTTAAAATATATTTGTGTCAAGTAGTTATGATACATTTAAAATTTTTACTGGTACTGATCTACATTTCCGTGCTCCCCCCCCCCCCCAATGTCTTGGTTTTTAAAAAAAATTCTGTTATAAATCATTATGCCATCTTTTTCTAGCACCTTTTATGACTTTTTCTCATCCCTGCCTTGTTAAGCTGTTGATCTTGCGCTTCTCTCCAGGAGAGGAAAAACCCCATTTTACTTTATATCCCCATTATCCAAAAATAGATAGTTCCTTGTTGTATGTGCTGCGGCTTATTTCTGGGGCTCTGTCTGTCAATAAGTTTGATACATTTCTACGCATCATTATGGGCTTTAACTAGCTGTGACGTACTATTTGACGTCAACGCAAAATTGCGAGTGTAAACATCTGTAGTCTAGTTCTCGTTTCTGGAAGCGAGAGAAAGAGAAAAGAAAAAAAGAAAGATAGGGGAACAAGGGTTTGAATTTTGAATCTTTATCAATATTTTGCTTTGTAGTACGCTGTAGATTTTGAATAACAATTTTTTAAACAAACTATCATATTGTCAAATATTTTTTACACGTATAATGATCTTAAAGATACCCTTTACAGAAAAGGAAAATCACCATTAGATCCTCTTAAGTATTTATCTCTGAACTTTTCAATAGTTTGCGTTTAAATATTTATGTATATTTAGAATTTTAAAAAAAAGGACATATGTATGCATGTCTGGGTGCATGCTTACACGCACACACACACACACAAACGTATGTGTGCAAGAGACCCTTTATGAAGAGATGAAATGTATACGGGCGTCAGTTATATAAATAAATACATAAATTGTAGGCTTAGTAAACGTAAGAGGGTAAAAATTAGAAATGTGATGTTACGGTGTATGCATATATATGTATATATATATAGATGTTATGGAGCATGCATTCACCGAAACATTAAATTACTAATTTTTATCCGCTTACTGTTTTCGCTCTTACAATTTTAACGCTTGGCATATAATTTATACTGAATTTCCAATTAGTTTTTTGCACGAGAACAGTCTAATTCTCTGATCGGTGCACACGAAAAGAATGTGCCATTATACATTTCATCGAATCGGCCTTCGGTAACTGAAGGCTTAGGCGCAGGCCTAGGATTTTTTCCCGTCCACTTTAACCAAACGTTGAAGAAATTAGTAATTTTGTGTATGAAATGGATAGTGGAAGTATAATAAACTGTAAGAGCAATTATAGAATAATAGTAATTGCAGAGACACACCTTTAATAGTTGAAACAATGCAGGCTGTCCATAAATAGGAGGATGGTGATATTCTAACTGCGTGTCTTCCGAAAGGTGGTAAGTAGGAAAAAAACAAAACATTGAGAACTGAAATTTGCATTTCACCGATAATTGCAATTCATCATTTGACCCGTTCGCTGTCTGCTTTTCTTTTTTTTCTTCTTCCAAAGATGTACTCATTTTGAGGTTTCAAAAAAATTCTCATTTTGTAGTTATACTCATTGTTTTTTTAGAAGTTGCAGTCTTCGGAATAGAAATTCTAAAATAAGCAATCATTATTTTCTCGTCACAATTTCCGAAGATAGAATGCTTTTCCATTGTAAAAGAGTGTATTTGCTTTCGTTCCGTATAGAATGCCGTTAGTTTCGAATCTATCAAAAGATAGTGACAATACCTTTTATCTTCTCCCTCGAACAGATGGGAAATAAGTTTCCACAGGGCCGTCAAAGAGGGATAGATATACGTAACTTTTTGTGTTGCAAGATGCTATACTAGCTGTGCAGCCTCCTCACGTGTTTTCTACACCCTTTTACTCCTTTTTCTACCTTTGACATATTCCTCGCCTCTTTTGAAATTGGTCACATTTATAGATGCCATCCTATTTTCGTTCCAACGATTGACTTCTATTTTGTTATACGTTTGGAAACGGGTATCGGAGAATCGCGTTCGAGACATCAGATAGCCTTTTGACAGGAACTGTGCAATTTTTTTTTTCTCTCTCTTTGTGAAGTCCTGTTGATTTGGAAGTAAAAGCATCTATACCAAGTCCTTGTCATCTAAAGTATGAAATATTCCGAGTCCTCATTTGTAATTATTACTTTTTAAAAATATAATCAGAATATTTTATAGAGAAAAAAAATTCCCTTTCTTTGAGAACGGGTCTGATGTAAAGTGAGCTTGTTCTGACGGAAAACAATTAATACTGGGCTCTATGATGGATATAGTCTTTCTTCCGAAAATTGTAGCGGCAGTCTATGCAAGCGCATAAAAGCGATATAAAAATAAAATAAGCAGGATTGCTTTGTATTTCGCTCGAGGGGAGAAAAAAAGGTAGTAGTGGATTTTACCATTGTCCCATGCAGAAAACGGTTACTGTAGTAACCAAAAATGAAAAGGCACCCTCTAGATTAATCTTTTGGATCGATACATTTTACCGCATTGAGAATACCCCCTAGAAACATTTACTTCTTTTTTCCTTACAGTAAAAATATCTTAAATTTCAGAAGAACCAACAAAATTAATAAGCTTTAAAATTTTTTTCTTCGAATTTCGGTTTGACTTGAAGTAGTTCTCGTGTTTTCGATGTAACGGGCGATTCTTTAATAACTTCCGAGAGAGTAACTTTAAAATATCCGCTTATGTTAAAGTGCGCAGTCGTACGTTTTAGACGGTAGTCAAATATTGGTTCAAGTCCGGAAAGTATTCAATTTGTTTCCCGTGGAGAAAAAAAAAAAAAAAAAAAAAAACCCAAGATCCCTGGTTTCGCAAATCCTGGCATAGGCGTGAAATAAAGAGTGTTACAAACTATCTCCTTAGGGCAGGAGAGATTTAGATATTGAATTGATTCATCGGCGCCTTTTTTTTTTTCTATTTCTCACTAAACGGGATTATTCAGCTGCTGCAGATCTATTATTTATACGTGAATTCATCTGACAATGTTTTATTGCACGAATAAATTAGACCCCCCCCCCCCCCCACACACACACCGACCGTATACGCAGGTTCAAAGAAATGAAGGAATTTTTCATTTTCCTGTTAGCTCGTCACTTTGTTTTAATTTGTCATGGGGAAATCTTTTCATCGGGTTATAATTAAATTTTTCCAGAATGATGTAAACATTCTGGGCTTTAAATTATCAAAATAAACAGATTGTACCCTGTCTTCCATATCCCCGCTGACTGTCATGTCATGAATACAATTCAATGTATTGAGACTCGTATTCGATGTGTGGTTATTTTACAATAGCTCGCCCATTTTTGACTGGACGAGTTTTTCGTCAATATGAAAAATAGAAAAAAAAGTCAAATTATTATGACGTTAACTCTTTGAACCTGGACTAGGTATTTATTAATGTACTTAATCACTCTTACTTTTAAGTGCAGAAAGTATTTTATTAAAAGGTAAAATTTAAAGAAACTGCATTGTATTGCCTAATGGAAACGATTTGGAGGGGGTAAATTCATTCATTTCAGGATTTATTTGGTATGTTATCAAAATAAAGGTGCCGTAGATGTCCTTAAAGTACTCGTATTGGTACGAGTATTGTCAGTTATAAAAAAACTGAATAAGGTGCCGTGACAAAACAAATTGGGATCCACGGTTTTAGGGGGAACATTTCCCGTTTCATTTTCGAAAGGAATATGTATGGATTTAAAACTTCATCTTTTCCGGCATTTTACGAATGATAAATTTTAATGACATGGAATTCTTAATGAACTTCATTTCTTATATATATATATATATATATATATAAATTTTTCCAAGTGGTACCAAGCTGCCAAAAAGTCTTGAAACCGTATAGACCTAGAGTTTTGATTATTGGAATGTCATGTTTTCAAACGATTTTATTTGTTTCTTATAATATAGCATTATTTTGATTTTCTATGTTTCCTATATCTTTCAATTTTTTTTCGTTTTCGCCGACCCTTTGCTTATTTGTAGGTTTAATGTAACGCGAGATTGTAAGAGTTCCTTAATTTAAGTTCCACAATTTTTCGCCCCCCCCCCCCAATTCTCTCGTATCGTTTCCCTATTTTTTAAAACCAACCGACTGAGAAGGGCTTCGCTAACTTTAAAGGTTTCCGACCACCTCTGTTTCGTAATTGAGTCTCCTGAAGAAAACTGTAAAAGCGCAAGTGCAATCAGTTTTGGCAACAAAGTAATTGTCCCTTGTCAGAAAATGCATTCTACGTGAGTGCATGAAACAGAGATGTGGAAAAACAGCTTTTTATCAGATTCCAAAAGGATGCGTATGAATACAGACATTTTTTAAGTAAAGTTTTATAAGGAAAATCGGAAACATTGCGACATCGGAAATTTTGCGACTCTGTCGTAGGTTATGCCACTAACCTGTTAGAATGGAAAGAGGATTATAAAAATGGACTTTTCCTTTTCTTTTTCGCTAATATGCGCTAATTGACCCATATGCTGCAAAATACGTAGATAACCGCCGATCGGGGGGGGGGGGGGGTCCTTCCTTCCCATCCCATTTTTACAGATCATTCTATGAAGCAAAACTCATCCAAGCGAATTTGGCGTTGAAGGGAAGTCATAGCGGCACATTCGAGCAACAATTGTTACAATACTATGTTAATCATTTCAAATATACTAAAATTTGAAAAGTAAAAAGCTCTGTGGTCAAGTCTTTGCGATTTTTTGTTTTACGATGTGTTGTGTTTTTCCTCTCTTAGGTTTATTTTTCATGGAGTCCCCCCTCAAAAACCAGGTTCGGTTATGTTTTCTGTGAATAAGCTAGACTATTCAGTCCAGATGGTTTGATAACAAATTATGTCTCCTGAAACTATAGTGGATGACTTTAATTTATCCACCGTAAGTTTGTTTCTCACGAACGGGTCTCCACCCAAATTGTCGTTTCCTTCGTGACGAAACCCATTTGGGATACGCCATCGCAGATTACTTCATTCTTAACCATGCTGTCATCACTCCGTGGTTAATTATCCGAATTTGTTTTTTATTTACAACTTTCATGTACTACTTGACAGATAATTATACGCTTATATTAACCTTACATATTTATGGCACAATTGAAAGCGTAGCCGTGTATAGGATATCCATATGCTTATGCGGTTGAATTTTTCTTCCTCCTCTTTAATTACTTGGAGGACGAAAGTGGTTGCTGTGAAAGTGACAGTTGGAAGATTTGCCATTTGTCGCTAGATCTCTCTCTTGATGTTGAGCTCGCATTACATATTTTATTCTACTTCGGTTAAATCAGTTGCTCGTCGTTATGATAAATAAGCTCCATTATTTCATACACAACCAAAGTTGATATGCATTCGCTCCTAAAATTGTATTAAATAAGGCATCACTTTTTGATCATCCCGCGATTTTGCGAGGAACCGGTTAATGTATTTGACAACTACAACAGGTAAGTAAACCATCAAAATAGGCGACCTACAACTTATCTTATAAAATAACTGACAGAATTTACCAGAGACAAGGAGCTAAGGGTTCATTTTATAGGTCCTGGTTTCACAATCCTGGTATACACTAGTTCTTTTAATCTCGTGAACCGCACATTTCATCCCATGTACACCGCGTTACAGTTACTCAATGAACTTTAACCCTTATAACTTAGCCGCGTCTAAAACCAGTGCGAGGACTTCAGGATTTGTTTGTTTTTCTGACTCATGGTTTGTTAGAAAAGAAAATTTCAATGTATTATTTTTTTGTGTATATATATGTGTATAAGGGTTGCCAAACGCGACCATATAACTTAAATATTTAATTTTTTGTTCAAGTTTATTGAGTACAAGTTCATTGAGTAACTGTAACGCGGTGTACATGGGATGAAATGTGCGGTTCACGAGATTAAAAGAACTAGTGTATACCAGGATTGTGAAACCAGGACCTATAAAATGAACCCTTAGCTCCTTGTCTCTGGTAAATTCTGTCAGTTATTTTATAAGATAAGTTGTAGGTCGCCTATTTTGATGGTTTACTTACCTGTTGTAGTTGTCAAATACATTAACCGGTTCCTCGCAAAATCGCGGGATGATCAAAAAGTGATGCCTTATTTAATACAATTTTAGGAGCGAATGCATATCAACTTTGGTTGTGTATGAAATAATGGAGCTTATTTCTTTGAGAAATGCCAGTATTTATTTCACTTACAAAAAAATAAATCGCATTGAAATTCAGTAATCAGACTTCATTAGAGAATGAATAGTAGACACTCGGCGAACTAAAATTTTTGGTAAATAAAGTTTTATTTCCATGATTGAATAGAGCCTTTTAAATGTATATCTTTTTTAAATCAACCAGTTCATTTTCGTTCCTTTTACCCGTTTAAACCAGGGATCATAATGACTTCATTTTAACTGTTTGTTCGGAGCATCGTCCAATTTTTCGCTCATTCATAGAGCATAATAGCAAACTTGAGCCATCCTACTAACACTAGGCTTTCAGTGCTAAGCGATGGAACCGGATATTTGACCGAAGATCACAACAATTAAGTTTTCTTTTGTTTCATAACTTTCTTGTACGTTCACTTTAGATGAGTAAATTATTGTTTATGTATGTATACTGGACAGAGCTGGTAATTTTCAGATTGTTTTTATCACCACAAAATTAAAATCTTTTGCATATGTTTTTGTCAAATTTTGTTTGATTATCTTTCTTTTATGTCATAATTGAAACGAAACTTATGTAACCTCGGGACTAACTCTAAATATTTTGCATTGCAGTAATTTACTGTCTTCACGTTCTTGATTGACTGACTTCAAAATGGCCGCTACCCGCCGTCTTCAGAAAGAACTACAAGACCTGCGGAAAGCTAATTTACGTTGTTTCCGTGACATTCGTGTAGATGAGAACAACTTACTCAGTTGGCAGGGTCTGATCGTGCCTGACAACGCACCTTACAGCAAAGGCGCCTTTCGCATCGAGATTACTTTTCCTGCTGAATATCCCTTCAAGCCTCCCAAAATTCTCTTCAGGACGAAGATCTATCACCCAAATATTGATGAAAAGGTAAATTTTCTTTTATCGGTGTTTTACTGTAGTCACCAAAAGTAGACCATGGCTTAATTGTAAGAGTTAACCATATAGGATCAAATTCAAAATTCTTAACTAGCGTACCAACTGGCAAAGTTTTTTTAAATCCTTGTTTTTGCCGATGGTTTAACACACACTCATACGACAATATAGACTTGTGATGCTTGCGTTTTCAAACAAAAGAATACTCTAGGAATTGCTGTTTTATGATGAAATGTTTTCGGTTTCAGCTAGAAGAAAGCAGTTTAGAATTGAATATTTCTGATGCCACGTATCTTCGATTTATCATATTTTTGATATCCTACAGCAGTAGCTATTGCGGCTGATCATGACTAAAGTAGAATCCTGTGGTGTGGTAATGTGCTAAAACACCGTATTCATTGAATATCATTGTATTGATATTGTCGTGCCTGGCGCTTTTTCGCGACAGAAGGGGACAACGCCTTGGAAGGTCCTATGAGGGAAAAACCCACGATGTTCTGTCTGTGTCGGGGAGTTAGAAGAGTGCGTGGGAATGTGACCCCCGAAGTCGCACTGAGTTTTTGTTTGTTCTCAGTGTCAGACGACTGAGCTAGAGATAGTTCATGTATATATTGTAAATTAGTTTTGTGAATAGATCTGTGTATTGCGTTTGTTCGTGAGTCGTGTGACTAAAATATTTTGAATATTCATCCAATTGTGTAAATTCGTTACCTTTAACGTCGTCGATCAGAGAAAGATCGAGGTGAGGACGACAGATGTATAATCCACATAAGATGTTATTGCTGATCTTTTAAGGAATGTCTCGAGAAAAGTAATTTCAGGTTTTTTTAGGGCATTATAAAAAGGCCCATAAGAAACTCAGTTGCTAATGGGAAGGACGCGTTTATTATTACATCGTATTCTTTGGGCATTCGGAAGTATCCAGTAGATGGATTGCGACTCCGTTACCGGTATTAAAACAGGGCTGTTCTGTTCAGGTCTTGTTGATTTTTTGTCAATTTGGGGATACAGTTCAGAAGTGGCGCATTTCATTTCCTTAAAAATGTCTGGTAACTTTGAAAAGCCCCGTAATTTACTACTGTGTACGTTCTACCAGATTTCAGTTGATATCATGCCAAAAAGGCTTGAAACCATGAACATATTATCAGTGGCCTGGACGATGAAAATAGTGTTAAGTGGTATAAAGTGCTTTACAATATTTTTTGTCTTCTCCTTGATATGTAATGGGTTGTGTAACGGCCCCGTTGTTGAAATAAACACACGAGAGGCAGAATTCTTTAGCGTGTATTTAAAACCCCATATATGCACATTGTGTACAAAGGCAGAGAGAGTATTCTCGTCTACATATGAAAGAGATTCATAAGGAGAAAAAAAAAAAAAAATCTTTCACAAGATTTTCCTATTCATAACAGAGAGGTTTCTCTAAATTCTCTCGAGGTCTGTATTAGAGGTCACTAGGACTCTAATACAGACTTTTCAATCTCTATCCGAGGGATGACCGAACTGGGATGGCTTTTTTCCCCAATCCTTCGCTGATGTGGATTCCGGTTGCAGGCCCTTCTGGCTTTCACTTTGTCACGCTGAAATGCGGGTCACTGCTCCTCTGCGGGACTGTACGAGGTTCAACACTCTCTTCGGGGCTTACTTATCTGTTCGTCCGGCAGGAGAATTTTCCCGCGCTTTTGCAGTTTCACACGCTTGGATATTTTAGATCCCATCGGGGGCAACTTCACTCAGTGGCGTCAGCGTCGTCCAGAGTGATTCTCTGCCGACCTAGGGGGATGAGCTCCATCTCGCCTCCCTCATTGTGAATTGCGTCTCGAAAGGACAGACGCACGGCATGTGGCCTTCCGCCACAGTGTAGTCGGGGCGTCAGCCATTTCAGCCAGATATATCAAAGCCAATTTACCTCATGGTGCATATGCATTCATGCAGAGTTCTCTGCATGGAGACACCCCCACTCCTGTCATCACATTAGTCACGGTAACCCTACACGCCGTGTCCCCCCCCCCCCCCCCCCCATTGACACCATTTGGACCTCGGGATCTTTGATGCTCTGTAGCAGGACCGAAAGAGGAGGCGATCCACGCATATACAGAGTACGCAGTGAACATAAATCACTGGCTTCCCCAAGGCAGAGCAGAGTACATGAATGCAAACGCAGCATCACAGGCGTACATTTCTCCTCTGGTAATTAAATGCGGCCCCTTTCAGATTCTCGGAAGCAGGCCTTTCAAGAAAGGAAGCGCTTGGGTCCGGGGATCTCTTTCAGGAAAGAGCCACGGCGTTACAGTTGACAGCATTATGGCCACTTATTGCTACACGAGTACACAGGCCGTGCTCTACAGTTTAAAGTAAGCCCAATTTCAAGGATCTACAAACACTCATTCCAACAACGGGAGTGCAAAGTACAAACTTTGGAACTGTAGTAGCATCTTATGAGTCGATCGACCATCGACTTAGCAGTTG
Organism: Dolomedes plantarius; assembly: GCA_907164885.2. Lineage (NCBI taxonomy): Eukaryota > Metazoa > Arthropoda > Arachnida > Araneae > Dolomedidae > Dolomedes > Dolomedes plantarius. The sequence continues at coordinate 32,848,374 of OU015496.1, read as the reverse complement.
GTATGCTATCAATAAATTGAGAGTAGGTGGAAATTATTACAATGCAAAATTTCCCTGATGCATATTTGTATTTTTTTAATATTGTTTGGAAATTTGTAATTATGATGTTAGAGCCATGAGTATCTTCACGAAGTACAGTCAGCCCTTGTTTAGGTTCATCTGGAAAGGGTTCGAATTTTCTTACATTTTGACCTAAGTTACGTATGGCGTCGTGTCAGCGAAGCGTATTATACTTTGTTCGTATAACCTTTGGTAGCGGAGAAGGTTTTATGTGTGCATACTTCATTTATTTACGTGAAATATATGCATCATTCTTCTGTCAGGGAAGACTTTTTTGACGATGGTTAAGTGTCTATAATATGAATTCACCTATAAGTAAATGAGGTGTTTTTTTTTTCATGATTTGTAGTGATTTATTTTCTCTCCTTATAGGGTCAAGTCTGCCTACCCATCGTGAGTGTAGAGAATTGGAAACCAGCGACCAAGACGGACCAAGTAATTCAAGCCCTCGTTGCACTGGTCAACGAGCCAGAACCAGAACACCCTTTAAGGACTGATCTGGCAGAGGAATACACCAGGGACCGAAAGAAGTTTAATAAAAATGCTGAAGATTTCACAAAAAAGTTCTCCGAGAAACGACCATCGGATTAAATAATAAAGCTCAAGTAACAGTGATTAATGCGTGAAAGTGATTCTTCAATTGTGTTTAATGACGTTAATAATGTTTAATATCCGAAAATGACCGGTTGCTTTTATGGTTTTATTTTCGATAAGTAACCGTTTCTTCCTCTTAATTTTTTCCCGTATCGATTTCTCCGTTTGAGTTGCTTAAAATTTTAATTTATAAGGGTTTTTAAAAAAATGTAATTTGATCTGTGCGCATATTAATGGACCCGCTCCAAAAAATTTTGGATGACATTTAAGTTGCATTTAGGAAAAATACTTAGGATTCCTTATTTTCCCTCAGAAAACGAGGAAAAGATTATCTGCCCAGAATGCAACTTCGTTTGTGATGTCCATTGGTAGCGGTCTTTTTAACTTATTTTTACGGTCAATAGCTTTCTTAATGATTATTGAATGATAATTTTTGTAGCCGTTTTATACTATATTTTTAATTTATATTTTCAGCGCTTAGCTTGTTTTTTAGATGTATAGATGTGTTGTTTCCCGTCTAAGTTCCTGCGTAGGTTTTTATGTGATTTGAATCATTTGTTTTTTTAAGTGCTTTCAAAAATGTATGATTCAAATCAAGAGAATAGTTTAAAGATTTTCTCATGAAACATACTTTTGCACAGACATAATTTGAACGACGTGATGGGGTGCAGTTTTTTTTTTTTAAAATTAAACTCAGTTTGTTCTTATCACTTTTAGCAGCGGAGATGGGTTTTTAGTGTCCTTTTATGGTATTTATGTGTGCCTACTTCCCTCATTTATTTTCTTTCTAACGAGATTTTTGTCAGCCAAATTAACTTTATAAATCCCTGTAAGTATTCCGTATAGTGACGAATGGTTATTTATAAATTTAAAAAAAAATGTGAGAGAAAAGCCGTAAAAGTTTCCCCCGTTCAAATCCCAGTCTAAGTAAGTTACATTATTCAGATGTTGGATGGATTCCAAAGAAGTCGAATGAATGGCTGCTAGTCAGAGTTACGTTTCTTTTTAAAAATTTCGATATTTTTTTATATGTCAACTCTGTGTCTTGTAAAATACGGAACGAAATGCTTCACGTCTGTGATCTTTCAAAATGTAGACGATAGTACTCGAACAGTATATATTCTGATTTCCTCTCTGCCAAAACACTTAATGTCTGTAGATTATTAAAAAAAAAAAAGGATAAACGAGAGTGTTTCGACTTTTTTCGAGAACTGTAAAAAAACAAAAACATATCGCGTACCCATTGTGTGCAAGTTAAATCTGTCATCGATTACAATGAAGTGCTATGTTTCTCCATCCACAGTTTTTCATGTATTGACTGTAAAAATATTTATATGCATTATATGCAGAGGTCTAATAAACTTTGTTCTCAATAGCATGGACTGTTACTTGAAGTTGTTTTCGCCATTTATATACATAACCTTTAAAATCATTCTTGGAAGTTTCTCTGATTTTCGTGCCCACTTCATCCCTAGATCTGGGTGAAGGAATACCTGAGATGGTTTTATGATCCTCGGGGGAAAATGGAAGAAGTTAAGTGTTGGCGGCTGATTAGCCTTACATACTTATGCTTACTCCACACCAACGGCGACGGAGACAAACATTTATCTTCGTTGTTGCGCATGCATATTACAAACAAATTTTCATTCCCCCGGTTCGTCACCGTCTCTGGTCTCTGCGGTTTCAAGTTCAACTTTGTCTCTGCCGCCATTCTCGACAGCCAATCAATAGAAAGAGAAGATTATGCACATGCACAAATAAATTGCTTCTTCTCCCCGTCTCCTAGCGGTGTGAAGGCTTTTATGACAGCCACAGAGACAGGTGGCAACATGTGTCTGTATTTCGTTGCTGTCGCCGTTTGTGTGGATTAAGCATAAGATTGTGCAAAGTTTCTCTAAGTTGTGTACATGACGCGATCTTTTGCCGTTCTTGACTGCATGGATAGAAATATTCCGTCATTAATTTATGTTCCTGTTATTAATTTTATTTAAAATACAAATATGTACAGTGTATTTTCACCTAATTTTGCCTATAAACTCATGCAAAATTAAGTAAAAATTGTTTTAGTATGCGCGTATACTAGACGGTTATTTTCTACTTTTTTCCCTCTCAACTTCTCAAACTCTTGCTTTTTTTTTTCTCTTTTTTTTTAAATCACTAGGGGCTTCGCCCCTAGGCTCGCTACGCTCTCTCCTCTGGTGAATCAAGTGAATGAATGACTCAATCGCTGTTTACAGCGATTGAGTCATTCGTTTACAGTTGAAGTTCCCCCCCCCCCTCCCCTCCCGGCGAAATGGATGAAGTCCGGCGAAAAATCGGATCTTCTTTCATGCCCTTCTGCAAAGGAAGCGAATGAGAAGATTTTTTTTGAAGTATTTCTTTAAAATTCAATTAAAAATCGAAATTTTAAGATAGAGACTTGAAATGAAGTTTATATGACTGAGAAAGCTTTCATCTTCCCGTTGATATAAATATTTTCTTTGTAACATAATAAGTCTGAGAGCATCGAATTTATATATCTCGAAACGCATAAATTTTTCCAAAAAGTGGGTTTTCAATTTTAATAAAAATATCAGTCTGTTTTAAATTATTTTTAAACAAATGAAGTCTTGTTTGAAGGAGAAATGTCTGTAGTCTTAGATTGTAAAAAAAAATAAAATTCTACGATCCTTTTTTGGCGAGTTATCGTAATCTGAACATGAAAAAGGCAATATTTTCTCACAAAACATAAAATAAAAAAAAAACTTAAAGTCCGACAAATATGAGACATGTCTTACTTTCTTCCCCACATTGTTCTGCATCGATTGGTATCGGTCTCGACCCCATACCCCCAGCGGTTTCGGAGGAGATAGCGTGACAAGCTTTTGACAGCGGCTGCGGCAGCGGCAGTTACTTTCTTTTAGAATAGAGAGATATTCTGGATTTTGGACTATATTATGAAGACTACTGCTTGATGAATATGTGTTCAAAGTATTGAGTTTAGGTATTAAGTACTCCTTCAAAGTACAAGGGCTATGCCTTTTTCTTTTTTTTTTTTCTTTCTTTCTTATTTATTCCGATTTTTAGTTTATAACTTAATTTTATTTTATTTTAACTTAGATTTTAATCATTTTGATTCATCAAGTAGTCCAAAGTTTCGTTAACCGAAAAATATATATATATTGTGGACGAATAGCACAGAGGTTTTCTTTGTCTTGGATCAGGCTGGTTGGCATCTTGCATCGTATGCCGAGATCGGACGTATTTTAATGATTGCATGATTTCTATCGCTGTAGTACTGTGAATGCGACACTTCAGTCTGCAATTTTTCTTGAGGAATGAATTTCTCGAGTCAATAAAAATCTAGAACATTATCGCGGAAACTCAAAGCTATTGAGCCTTTGGGTGGGAAAGTACAACTTTAGCGATCCAAAGCTCAGTAATTGGTTTCCTACCTCCTCACAAATTTAAGCGAAGGGCTTAATTCAAGTACAGGTAGCCCTTCTACAGCACGGCATCTTACAACACGGTTTCGCTCTAACACGATAGGATAAATTGTGGGAACCCTCATATAACACTGCAACCTGTAACACGATTAAAAAATTGCGAAAACCTTTGTACAACACTGTACTTCTACAGCACTAGACATCATGATTTTTGTTTAACACATTTAAAAACTAAATTACCTTAAAATAATGATGGGAAGGAACAAACTATAGTGGCTTTACATGAAAAAGTATAAACAAATTATAATTTATTCATTTACTAGCTGAAGTACCCGACGATGCCCGGGATTTTAAGAATGTTTGTTGTTAACCAAAATCAATTTAAAAATTAACACAGTATAAATAACATAAAAAATATATGTGAAATGTTATACACGTCTCAGAATTTCAGCCTTTCATCATTTTAATACTAAAATCTGAAAAGTAAAAATGTCAAATTCTCTAATGTTTGTTAACCAAAATTAATTTAAAACTAAGCACAGTATAAATAACATGGAAAAAAAACCTTGTGAAATCTATAAATATATAAATTTATAATAAACTCCTCAGAATTCAGCTAGAATTAGCCTTTCATCATTGGGGTAAAAAAAAGCTGCAATTACAGGTTCAGCAGAAATTTCCAATAGAACAATGATATGACTGCAGTGTTGCCTCTTAAAAAAATGAAGTGTTTGATTGAGGGCTGCAAACCATTCAACTCCTCTCCACATTTAACTCCTATAAACATCCTCTACATATTAAATTCCTTTTCTCTCCATAATAAACTTCTCAGAATTTTGGTATATTCAGCCTTTCATCATAGTACCACTAAAATCTGAAACATCCTCTCCAGAAATATAAATTTATTAATTTCAATAATTAAACACACACAAATATATAAATTACGCAAAAGTTTTTTAACCAACATTTGAATAATTCGTAAATGAAAAAGCATATGAAAATAAAGATAAGAACTTCCGGAATCGAAATTAATTACCCTTAATTTTTAATTAATAAAAAACCAACATAATATGAATAAAAACGATAGTTGCTTAAAACCATATGAAAATAAAGCTATTATAAAGATGATAATAATAAAAAAAGCATAAGAAAATAATGCTCGCGCATGAAGTTAACGTTACGATATAAAGATAGTAATAATAATATAAACCACGTGCATAAAATATTTAGCTTTTCAAGCGAAATAAATTGATTTTTAGAAAAAAACTACTTTTAATCGAGAAATTAAAATACATTGCACAAAATTTTAATTTTACCAACTTTCCACCCTACAATTTACACCCTACTTCTTTTAAATAGGATGTAAATATAAAGTTTTAACAGCCAATTGAATGCCAGTTAAAAATAATGTGTGCGCATGAAGTTAACGTTACGATATAGAGATAGTAATAAAAATCTATATATATAAAACAGTTCCGTAACTGACTCATTCATTCATTCATTCATTCACTGACTGACTGACATACAACGCACAGACCAAACCGCTGGACCTAAAGGGCTGAAATTTTGCATGGCGATTCTTCTTATAGTGTAGGGGTGCACTAAGAAAGATTTTTTAAAAATTCTTCTTAGATTTTTTTAAATTAAATTTTTAATCTGTTTTTGTAACTTTTTTCAAGTTTGCATTTAAAATAATAATTTGAGGGTTGTAAAATTTATATCACGAAAAAGATCATAAAAATTCCTTTAAAATGAAATTCTTTTCGCATCTTTACCTCCATTTTCTAATTTTTGGTGAATTTTTAAAGATTAATTTTTACAATTTAATTTATTAAACGCTGATCATGTGATTTCTTTATCTGGTACTTTAAATAAATTTATCGTCACATAACAACGAAATAGACACAAAAAAAATTAAAATAGTGGCGCCATCTACTGTACGCTTGTGAATCGAGAGTTGTTGGTTATTTATTAATTAAAAATATTGGAAAGTTCTTGTGGATCTGTAAATATACATGTGGTAACAGTTTTAAAATTTATAAATTATCAACCTACACAGGTGATAATTTATCCGGCGTTGCCCAGGATTTTAAGAATGTTTGTTAACCAAAATCAATTTAAAAACTAAACACAGTATAAATATCATAGAATAAAAAGCATGTGAAATGTTATACACATGAATAAAAAGAAAACCCAACATAAAAAACCATAAATTTACAATAATTTCTTCAGAATTCAGCTAGATTTAGCGTTTCATCATTGGAGCAAAAAAACCCTGAAAAGTAAAGCATAAAATATATACATTTATAATAAACCACTAAAAGCTGAAAAGGAAAAATGTTAAATTGTCTTTAGGAAAGTAAAGCTGAAAAGTAAAAATGTCAAATTGTCGAATGTTTGTTAACCAAAATCAATTTAAAAACTAAATACAGTATAAATAACATAGAAAAGATTTAGCCTTTATCATTGGAGCAAAAATTCCTGAAAAGTAAAACATAAAATACATAAATTTATAATAAACCTACCAAAATCCATTAAAAAAATAAACACAGTATAAATAACATAGAAAAAAAAGTATACGAAATGTTATACACATTAATAATATGAAAAATAAAATAAAATAAAAATAATAATTTTTAAAAATAATAAAATAAAATAAAAATAATTTTAAAAAATAATAAATAAAAATAATAATAATAATAATTTAAAAAATAATAAAATAAAAGCTGAAAATACAGGTTTAGCAAAATCTATACGATCAGGATTCGAACCCGCTTCGTGTAGTGTAGTAAATGAACGCTCTTACCGAATGCGCCACAATAACATGCTGGTGTATTGTGTAAATAGGAGAGTATTTGTACTAAAATTACTGGAAAGTTGCTATGGGTTGGTGAATATACATGTATTTATGGAGTAAGAGGAGTTTTAAGTTAGAAATAAGTTAGCAGGATAGAAGCTTAGTCTTTAACTCTTCAATAGACACAAAGACATAAGCGAGGGGGGTTGCAGTAGCGATTAAAAATGATCTTGTGACACTTAGCGTGATTGATTCGAATTTTCCATCGCGTGTGATAGTGTCAATATGCCGTTGGATCCAATTTATTTTAGAGTATAAAATCTGACTTGAAAGATTATTATTTTCATTTATTATTCTGGCTTAATATGTAACTTGAAACTTTTTGATTTTATTTATTTTTATCTTTTCGCTCGCTGTTCGCTTCAGCTAACCCTAACGTGGACGCCATATTCAGAGGGGTGATTCCACAAAGTGTAACATCTTACATTTAGTTTCAAAATTTTTGGTTTTTTATTAATTAAAAATCAACGGTAATTAATTTCGATTTTTGAAGTTCTTCAGACCGTCGGCTGTTTTTAAAGACGCCTGTATGTAAAATTTCACGATCGTTGCTCCTAAACTGTGGATTTCTATACAATTACAGAGATACAAACATTCATTTTTATATATTAGATAACTCTTTAAAATTGCAAGAAGGCCTAAGCTTAACTGAAAATCTTGAATCATTTTTCTTGAATGCAGACCCTTCCGCTGAAAGAAGCCCGAAAATTCAAAAGGGAACTGCAAAATTGTCTATCTCCATACCGTGAAATCTACAATGACCTTGTAAGAACCAGCAAACAAACCAAAATTACAGATTATTTAAAGAGGATAAAAGGTGCAAAAAATCTAAATGAAGAAAAAGGTTCTGAAAGTGAAGGTGACATCGTTCAAGCGAAAACATGTTCTCGTTTGATTGTACTTAGCAGTGATGAGGGAGAAATTTATTAAATTAAGGTAACATTAAATGAAAATAATATTTTTTGTTTCCTTTCGTTTTGTGTTATACATACATTTATATTTTTAATAAAAATTAACTTGCTCATATGGAATTTAAAAAAAATTGTTTTAATAAGTTTTCGTTTTTTTAATAAGTTTTCGGAACGTAACCCCCTTTTTTTGTACTGTCTCTGGGTCTCATTTAACACGGTTTCACACAACACGGCATTTTCTAGGAACCTATCTACCGTGTTATAGGAGGGTCACCTGTACTTAAATACAGTTAAAAAGTTTAAGAAACACAACTGACTTACTTCTTTTACCAGTTGATAGATGTAATTTAACTTGTTCCGGTATTTGACTTTTATCTTTTCTTTTCTCCCGGCATCCTAGAATGATCAGTTGCTAATTTCCAACAAACTGTGATAGGAACGTTTATTTCTGGGGAATACTCCACGAACAAGCTATAAAGAGACTCATACTTTGTGACTTGGGATATGTGATGTGTACCTGAAATCCTACCATTTAAAACACCTAGAAATATTGAACCTTTGATTGCGACAGTACGTGTGACTTACGGCCATAACGATACTCTGAATGCAAGACAGATGTCGTCGTCAGTGGCATTTTATTTTCATTGAAGAAGCCACGACCCGTTTGAAGAACTGCGTGTCGTTTGTCAAAATGAATGTGCAAAATCATGTTTAAGGATATATTGTTCTACCTACATTAATCAATTGATCGGTTGGGAATCAATCAAGATCGCTTGGGGAGACAAGGGATCTTCCACCTCGATTTTTTTTAAATTTTCAATTTTTAACTCTATATACAGAATGAGATTTATTAATATTCTTTTGGACTACATTGAAAACCCTTAGAATTTAAAACAATTTTTAAAAAATGTAATTTTTCAAAAGGTTCCCTGCGCATTCCATATCATTTAAAAACCTTCATTTTTTTTAACACAGGTTTACCATATATATATATATATATATATATATATATATATATATACATAAAATTGTGCATTGAATATTTTTTGTATAAATCAAGTCAAAAATATTTTTTTAAAAATGTTTTTGGGTATTTGTTCTTTATTTCGTGGTCTATAAATTTGAAAATTCTGTGTGGTTTCAAAGAATAATGCACAGTTTTGGGACAAACACGTTAATTAACAATCGTGGAATTTGGGAGAAATCTGAAGAAAATAAATTGCAATGAAATATATTCGTGAAATGTTAATGGAGGAAAGGAGAAATTTATGAATGGGGACACATTATTTGGAAGGGAAAAAAATGGAAGATTGAAGAAAAATTCATGTAAATTGGAGACATTTTTGAGCAAATTTAAAAGGGAGCACACAACAATCTCTCTCTCACTCTCTCTCTCTCTCTCTCTCTATATATATATATATATATATATATATATATATAATTACAAGATAAAAAGAACTTTTTATATACCATGTTTTTAAATTTTCTGCTGAATCATATAAACTTGACAATTCTATGTATTAATAAATACTTTTTTAAAATTCTTTTGATGAATTATCCCATCAACTTGAAAGAAAATGAAGTTAATTGGAAGTTAACTTGCGTTTAACTTTTCGTTCCCGTCCCGGCCGAAGATGGCTGCACAAGTATACAAAACAAAATTAACTGAAAATGAATTCAATACTGCTTAAAGATGGCTAAAAGTATCAAAAGAATGCATTGTCATCGTGTTCTGAGCTATTCTAAAAGTTTCAAATGTCTAGCTAGTCGGGAAGTTAGATAACAATCGATTGCAAGATTTGAACTGGACAAACAAACAAGAAAGCGAGTTAATCTATATATATAAAACAGTTCCGTAACTGACTCATTCATTCACTGACTGACTGACTGACTGACATACAACGCACAGACCAAACCGCTGGACCTAAAGGGCTGAAATTTTGCATGGCGATTCTTCTAATAGTGTAGGGGTGCACCAAGAAAGATTTTTCAAAAGAAAGATTCTTCTTAGATTTTTTAAAATTAAATTTTTAAGCTGTTTTTTAAACTTTTTTTACGTTTGCATTTAAAATAATACTTTGAGGGTTATAAAATTTATATCACGAGAAAGATCATAAAAATTCCTTCAAAATGAAATTTTTTTTCGAATTTTTACCTCTATTTCCTGATTTTTGGTGAATTTTTAAAGATTAATTTTTAGAATTTAATTTATTAAATGCTGATCATGTGATTCCTTTTTCTGGTACTTTCAATAAATTTATCGTCACGTGCGTAACAACTAAATAGACAAAAAAAATATTTTTTTTCTCTTTCTAATGCAGCAGAGGATTGGATATTATCAAAAAAAAAAATGCATATCCCTTACGATTTTTTTATAAATATATATATATATATAGATATATATTTTACATCAATTGTATACATTGATCATCGCATTTATTATAAATATATATATTTATTTTTTGGCATAAATTGCATACGTTGACCGTTGTATTTAATTTGAATGTACTCCGTAGCGAAGCGCGGGTTTTCAGCTAGTTTTGTATATACAGTAAAATATTGAAAATTTTAAAAAACGAGGTGGAAGGTCCCTTATCCCCATAATGTGCCTCTTCGGTATACTCGTCGAGTTATTTTACCAAACTGCCAGAGATCGGAGCCAGTGGGGAAAGAAAGAAGAGAGAGAAAAAAAACTGATTCAGTCAGGCATATTGTAAGAATTATTACTGGAAGCCCTTATACTCGTAAATTAGCGAATAAAAGGAATAGCGATAAAGACCATGATTTTATTTTATTTTTTAATTCTAGAACTGAGCTCGCGGAAACTTTGAGTCGAGATCTGAAATTCCTGTGAAATTTTACCGAGTGTTTCTTGTTAGATGTGCAACATGTTTCTTTATCCTCTCGAATTGACTGTGGGTGCCGAGTTATGGATTGACATTGATGGAGGGGACGTGACTCAGTTCGTTGTCGGCAGGCGTGGGCGGAAACTGTGGAACCCGGGGCGCGTCTGCCGCAGATATTAATTAAAAAGCATCCGATTCCTCTTGTTACTCGAGTCCGATGGATTTAAGAAAAAAAAGTTAATATTTAAATGAGCGTTACGAATGTTTATCTCCGACTGCGCTTTGATGTGTGTGCGGTTAATGGGTTGCTGGTTAGCCTCCGATAGTTTTACGCTTCGTCTGAAAAGCGATAAAATTTGCCAACGATAGAAGTATGAAATTCCAGCCCTTTGAGTTCTGCATGTCCAGGATTCGTACGGACCTTGAGAGCTCCCTTCTTAATTTCAGTTTCTATTATTAAGGGTCCTTAAGAAGATATTTAAAACTCCTTATTTTTCCTTATAAGGTCCTTATTTCTTTTCGTTTTCACCCTGTTCCGTAAAAAAGTACTTATTTTCAGTTGATGACGATCGACTTTGCGAAAATTCAGATTGTACATGTGCGTGTGTGCTTTATTATCGCCATTTTGGCGACTCTATGGGCCCTCTAATCTCTCCACACCGAAATATAATACCTTATGACCATGTTATAGACACTTGCACACTACAATTAATCGAGTGAAAGGCGAGAAAAACCAGACTGTAACCTGTAAAAGTTATTTCAAAATAAAGTTATTAATATGGCAAAATTTTTTAAGCTATTTTATCGGAAAATAATCTTGAGGTTGTGTGTGTGTGTGACCATAACACTCAAATATTTTAAAATTGAAACCAACCGTATTTTGAATCAGTTTTGAGGGCCTTAAACTTGTTATCTCGTGTCCAAAAGTCCATAAGAACTCCCAATTTTTGATATCTGAAAATCAGTACGAATCCCGATGTCAATCTCATCTCTAGGCCAACGATTCCCAATCTTTTTATGCTTAAGTACCACCTGAGAACTTTATATAGGGTCATGGCGTACCACTGGTTATGTTATAAGTTTTTGAGAAGGGTCAAATAAATTCCATACACATATGAATAACTTTACAAAATGTATTTAAGTATAAATAAAACAAAATACTGAAAGTAAGTCTATAAAACTAGAAAATGCCGTTTATACCCAATAGTTATTAATAAATGGCAAATACAATTTCCCAACACTAAAATGTCTTTATAAGGAGTCTTAATTAGAAACATGCTGTTGGTTATGGTTTTTTTCTTGTTAGAGCTTCTATGCCAGGTTCAATAGTGCTTGTCTTGTGGGAATTTAGGTCTTAAGTCGTTTCTTAAGACCTAATCTTAAGTTTAATCTTAAGTCGTTTTTCACGCTCTGTACCATTCTGCATATTATTATTGAACCCTTCTGCGTACCACCTCAAATGCTTTTGAGTACCACCAGTGGTACGCGTACCACCAGTTGGGAACCACTGCTCTAGGCTGAAGAACCGAAACGAAGATTCATATTTCAGTCTAGTGAGTCAATTTTTTATCAGCTAAATTTCAGGGGGAATTCGAGAGGTTTCTCGGAAAAAAAGCTTATTTTCCTTTCGTTTTCTTCTCGACGCCATCCATCTGAAACCTAAATTCATCCATGTATTGTTGACTTCATACAATTTTCAAATTAAGAATAGAACCAGGTGATTAGCCCAATCACTCTCTCGCGACTCACACTGAAATTGATTTTATCCTTCATTGATACCTCATAAAACCGAGGTTTAAAGTGCAACTAAAATGGGTGAAAATCATTCGAAGTATTGTGTATCGACGAATGCGTGTTGCACAGAGAGTTTGAGGCGTGGAGCAAAGATGGCATCTTTACGAGTTACGTAGAAAGGTGAAACGCAATATGAGCTAGTAAATTCAGAATCGTTTTCTGATCTTCTATGAAACAATAGAGGGTATCTGAAAAAAAAAAAAGTTTCAATGACTGTTGCATTCTTATTGAAGGTGTCAAAACAATGGAATGATTCATTTAAATCTAATTGGGCGGAAATGGGCCTCGTAACGTTCGCCGTCAACGAACATTCGAGAAATATTTAAACTCTAGAGCCTTTATTATGTACACTTTTATTATACAATTTTAAACATATGCTTGCAAGACCGCTTTTTGACCTCAATCCGATTGGATTTCCTCTCACCAGGGCAACTTCATCTGCCCACACCGGACTCGGTACTTCGAAAACGAAACATCAGAGTGGTGTTCACACAACCTCGCAGAGAGTCCTTTGCAATCTTTCCTTTCCACGCAGGAAATCCCCGTGGGATCTAGGGGTTAGAACAGGGGTTTCCAACTTACAAGTGTCCAAGGGCCACAATTGAAAACACCTGTCTAGTGGCGGGCCGCAATTTAATCAGGACCATACCCAGAACTTTTTTTCTTGAGGGAGGGGGATTTAGAGGATTTGTGTATAGTATATACTATGAATTTTTTAAAAATTCGAGGATGAACCTCCAACAACGACCTTGATTATAACTGGCTAACTTTCGTTAAATTACACAGACACACACAAAAAAAAAGTCAAATAAGAAGTGGGTATTTAAATAAGAAGTGGATCAAATAAGAAGTGGGGGTGGGTATGAAATAGAACATGAGTGGACACCCTACTTTTCATGGAATTCGAGGAAAATCAATCTTTTTTGTAAATGAACAGCATTTGAAAACAATAAAGATTTTTACAAAAACATTTTTCGTTAACTAAGAATATCTAAATTGATGCTGTAAATTATTTTCCTAGAAGTCTTTGCGAGCCGCAAAAAAAAGGCACCGCTGGCCGCCAGTTGGAAACCCCTGGGTTAGAACAACACCTTCTCTCCGCTGAGAGAAGGTGTGTCCGAGGGGGTCGCAAGCCACCCCTTTCTAAGGAGCTGGGGATCTGAACTGGAAAAACGACATTGTTGCCCGGCAAGATCCTTCGGTTGATCCACAGGAGTTTATACCCATGTTATTCTCCGTTCAGGGAAGGTGTTACGTGTTGTATGGGTGAGAACACGGCGGGCCGCATATCGGGAATCCAGGTATTTTGGACAAAAAATACCTGTATTCCCGATCGTTTGTGTTTTATTACAGAACGCTGGGAGTCTCCTATCCGTGGACTGAAGCGATAGACTGTGCTTGTTAATGCGTTTTGAATATTAAACGTCAGACAGAAACATATTACTGATCCATCCGAGTTGTCTTCGGCAGATGAGGTCAAAACGATTTTAATGTACAGTAATACTCCGAAGTTACGCGATAGGTGGGACCTACGAAAGATCGCGTAAGTCAGGGTACAACTTTGCATATAAATACTTAAAAATTTTGTTTTATGGGGACCAAGAAATTACAAAAACACCAGTTTAAAGGGAAAATATTGTATTAAAATTAGAATAATGTATTACATATTAATATTATATCTATGTACAATACAGGGTTACTACAAAAGAATCATTCATTTTCAAAACCCGATTTATTCAAAAGTATTATACTTACAAATATGATTGATATATGAAAATAACCACAAAATATTCAAATTTTATGCTCTGCAAATGTTCTATGTGTGCCCACTTGGTCACTAGTGCTGGCACGCCACCTGGTGTACAAACTTGAACTAGTGCTGCCACGCCACCAGGTGGCTTTGTAGGACATTGTTTATGTACCCCCACTACCAAAAACGATAGAAGAGCTGAAGAAACGGATCAGTGATGCATTGATGAACATTGGCGCGATCATGCTACAAAATGTGTGGAATGAATTGAACTACTGCCTGGACGTGTGTCGTGTGACCAAGGGGGTACACATAGAACATTTGTAGAATGAGCATAAAACTTGGATATTTTGTGGTTATTTTCATATATCAATCATATTTGTAAGTATTATACTTTTGAATAAATCGGGTTTTGAAAATGAATGATTCTTTTGTAGTAACCCTGTATATTAAAAAATCCAACAAAGTAGTTTGCCGTATTGACGCCTTTTTTTTTTCGGCGAAGAATTTCTTCATAGCAGACTTAACATTATTTTTAATCCCAGCTTCGTCGTGATCGCGCGATCTTTATTAAGAGTCTATATCCTCTAAAATATAACCCTTTCTCAGTTGCTCCGAGACCATCTGTCAAGTTTATAATTGTCATTAGATTTTCTTGTGGAATTGGGTTTGAAGTGTCAGATTCTTCAGTGATGCTTTGGTCGCGCATCTCTAGGAGATCATCGACTGTCAGCTCCTCAAGATGAGAATCCAACAGCTCGTTGACATCATCTCCAGCGACTTCCATGTCTAATTGCCCGGCAAGATCGACAATATCTTCTATCACGCGAGCAATAGGATCAGTTTCAGGGCTTCCGTCTCGTTTTTAAGAAATATTGGACAAAGTTTCTTCCAGACACCATTTAAAGTTTTTTTTTGAGGGAAATTTCATTCCAAGATTTAATAATTACAAGATAAAAAGAACTTTTTATGACCATGTTTTTAATTTTTCTGTTAAATCATATAAACTTGACAATTCTATGTATTAATAAATACTTTTTAAAAATTTTTTTTATGAATTATCCAATCAACTTGAAAGAAAATGAAGTTAATTGGAAGTTAACTTGCGTTTAGATTTTCGTTCCCGTCCCGGCCGATAGATGGCTGCACCAGTCTACAAAGCAAAATTAACTGAAAAATAATTTAATTCTGCTTAGAGATGGCTAAAAGTATTAAAAAATGCATTGTCATCGTGTTCTGAGCTACTGTATTCTAAAAGTTTCAAATGTCTAGCTAGTCGGGAAGTCAGTTAAAAATCGATTGAAAGATTTGTAAGGGACAAACACACAAACAAACAAGAATGCAAGTTAATAAAAACATGGTAAAAAGGTAAAAAAGCGTAAAATCAAAAACCGCGTTATGTCGGGGTATTACTGCACTTCATTCATAAAAGAAAAAAGCGAAACTAACATTTTGGGTGCACCTGCATATCTGAAGAATAATTAAAATAATTTGACGCAATCATCCAAAGGAATCGACTCCGCTCGATACTCCGCTTAACAATATCGCTACATTCTAATCATTTTAACCCGCACGGGGATCGAAAAGATAAGATACGCAAAAAAAAAATAATGATACGAGGCATGATTACCATATCGCATATTTAAGAATTTTTCCAGAAAAAGACTATCATAATTTTATTCTTTTCGTCAAGTGCTGTTCACAGTCAATAGTCGGTATCACGCTTTGACACGTGTAGAGCGAGAAGTTTTTCCAGAATACTTGTGTTGTTTTCTCCTCTCATTTTTTAAGGTTTCTGTACGGTAATTTCCGTTGATTTTATGCTTAAGAATTTCAGATATGTTTCCGGGCTATCGAGCAATGCAGTAAACGACTGCACTCTGTTTTCCGTTTAATAAGATATCAGATTACTAATCTGGAAAATTATTCATCAGGTATATCTTGTTATCAAAACCATTTTTTTTCTGCTGAAATATTGGCTACAACTAAAAGTACGAATGGAAGGGGGAGGGGTCCAAAAATATACCCCACATTCCCCAGTGCAGAGAATAAGGAGCTCGTGTGCACTTAGGATACAATGTAAACATTGCTGGGTATTTCAATTAAGGTACAAAAAGTGCTTAGGAAATGTGCGAGACTGGATAGGGTGTGATTATTTTAACAACAGTGTCGTAACATAAAGGGATATTTCTACTTATCATTACTTAGAACGTGTTTCAACTAGAGGGGGTAGCTCTCCTATTTATCGGCTGTACCACTATCCACTCACTTCTGTACCTGTCGTAATTCATGTTGCAGCCTCTGTCAAGCAGTGATATCAAGATACGGATGTAAAACGTCTTCCCTGACTTGCTCAGAGTCCCGACCTAAACCCCATAGAACATTTGCTGGACGAGTTAGAGCGACGCTTACGGACCAGGAACCACGTTCGAAATCTACAGCTGAGCTGGCGACATTCTTGCAGCAGGAATGTATACAAATACCCATAGCTGTGTATCAAAACCTTGTTGAAAGTATGCCCAGAACGGTTGCTAGTGTAATTGCAGCACGTGGGGGACCATTCCCCTATTAAAGCTTATACTCTTTCCCTTATACCATCACATCTTGCTGTCCGGTCCATTATTGTAGGATGATATATATACCAGTATAGTCAATAAGTTCGGGGACTACACCCCCCCTCCCCCTCATGCCCGGTTTGTGGGGGAACCGAAATAATGATGTGGTTTGCAAGTCTGGTTATCTGCGTAAGCGTGAGACGTCACATGACGCTTTGCACAACTGCTAAGGCGCGTAGCTCACCATTTGGCTGCAGACTGTCGGCCTATGATGTCGATATAGCAAAATGTCCTTTTTGGAGCAACGTTCCAACATTAAATTCTGCTACAAATTAGGAAAAACCACTGCAGAAACGTTACGGTTACTGCAAAAAGCGTATCGATACGAAGCTATGTGCAGATCGGAAGTTTTCAAATGGTACAGCTTGTTTAAAAATGGGAGAGACGCGCTGCTGCAGATGATCCGTGGAATGGGTGGCCAGTGACCCCACAAACGGAGGCGAACATCCAACGGGTAGGAGCAGTGGTTGTTTGGTTGGTTGAAGTTTATTGGCGCAAGGTCCAGAAAGGACAAGCTGCTCGAAACACAAGGTGACATCGTCAAAAAATGGTATGTACAGGTTCTTCGTCGTCTCCGGGAGGCAATCCGTGGTAAACGTCCACACGTTTGGAAATTCAACACGTGGATGTTGTTGCATGACAATGTCCCGCAGCACCGATCCCTGATGGTGCAACAATCCCTTGCTAAACACGGCACCACAGTTCTGCCACATTCTCCGTATTCCCCAGACCTCACTCCTTGCGATTTCTACCTGTTCCCGAAACTGAAAGATCGCATCAAGGGCAAGCGGTTTGCAAATGCCGAAGAAGTGATAGCAACAGCGACAACCGCTTTACGACAGCTCTCACGCAACGGTTTCCAGAAGCTGTATCAACGCTGGCAGAAGTGTATAGTTGCGGAAGGACATATTTTGAAGTTGATTGTGCTCAGAAGACTTTGTAAGTGTATTCGTTGTTGTAGTAAATAAAGTCCCCGAATTTATTGACTGTACGAGTGTATATATATATATATATATATATATATATATATATATATATATATATATATATATATATATATATATATATATATATATATATATATATATATATATATATATATATATATATTGTGATAACTTAAGACTCCGGGTAGCTAAAAATGTTCAGAGTCAGTCTACTACATTAAAATACAATTTTATTAAATTTAAGTCGGAAACTTTTTACAACTATTTACAAATTTGTTGATCTACCTCTAGACATAGAGGGAACTGGCCTTCGTAATAGCCAAATAATTTCGAAGAGCAGATGTCGGCAAGTACAGTCACAACTGAACTATAAGGTCGGTACACAGCCTCTAGACCGACAGTATTCTGTGGTCGGTCTAGAGGCTGTGTGACTGTACTTGCCGACATCTTCTCATCGAAATTATTTGGCTATTACGAAGGCCAGTTCCCTCTATGTCTAGAGGTAGATCAACAAATTTGTAAATAGTTGTAAAAATTTTCCGACTTAAATTTAATAAAATTGTATTTTAATGTAGTAGATTGACTCTGAACATTTTTAGCTACCCGGAGTCTTAAGTTATCACAATATATATATATATATATATATATATATATATATTGTAAAATAGAGTTACGAAGTTACTCTATTTTCAAAGCTCATGCTCTAGAGGCTGTGAGCATGCAGCTCTGAAAATAGAGTAACTTCGTAAGGAAATTCTAGCTAACGAGAAGCTTATAGAGCGGGCTGCTCTGAAATATGAAGATAAATTCTTGATGAAGTAACGTGCTAACAGAAGCTTGTAGAGCAGGATGCTCTGAAATAGCTATACTTCAAGGTGAAGTATCTAGCTGACGAGAAGCTTAGAGCGGGCTGCTCTGAAATATAAATATAACTTCTTGATGAAGTAACTTGCTAACAGAAGCCTGTAGAGCAGGATGATCTGAGATAGCTATACTTCAGGGTGAAGTATTCTAGCTGACGAGAAGCTAAGAGCGGGCTGCTCTGAAAAGTTAAGTTCAGGATGAAGTCGGTCGCTCAAGGACCTCTGAGACGAAAGGTGCTCTCTCGATGAGAGTCTCGACCAAGTCTGCTCAAAAAACTGGATTTCTTCTCCTGGCGTTGGCACTCGCTTTTCCGGTCACGTGACTGCTAGTTTTTAGGTTGGCTGGCCCAATTTGTGATGTCATGTTCGTTGGCTGTGATTCGCTTGACGACGAAGCCATGTGGTTGGCTCTTATAAATCAGCTGATCAGAAAATCATTTGTACATGTCGGAATAGCCATTAGTTCACGTCTTCCCAGGGGCGGCGGCTAGGCACAACAGTATTCTCTGCTTCCAGACACCTTGACGCCGATCTATAGAACTGTTCGCAGGTCACCTGCTGTGGGAGGTCCGGCTGTCTGGGTGATTTATTCGGAAAGGTCGTAACGGATTCTTACAACCTCTCCCTCCTTGAAGGAGATTTTGGCATAATGGCAAAATCTGAAAATCACGGTTAGACACAGCTCACCTGATACATCATTAAAGGCAATGAATTTAATTTACTACACAATTATTACTACATTTACTTACTACACAGGTTAGTACATTTATTCTAATACATTATGATATTACTACGTTACCTAACACATTAATACACTTAATTTATTTACACAATTCATTAATTATTTTCACACTACATTAATTTATTTACAACATTACGCCTGACTTAACGTTTCTATTCTGCCATCAAACGGTTTAGGCAATCGGCATGACCTATCATTTTACCAGATTTGTTCACAATTTGATAATTGAAAGGCTGTAAGGCAAGAGTCCATCTCATAAGCCTTTGGTTATTTCCCGCAATTGTCTTAAGAAAAACAAGCGGATTGTGATCCGTCTCGATGGTGAATCTCTGCGGTCTCTTTTGTGCCAAAATTATACTGATACCAATGTCGGATGCATCGGTTCGCAGGGTAATTTCCTGGACGAAGTCCGGAGCGTACAAAGCAGGTTTCTCGGTCAGTTTCGTTTTCAATTCTCGAGCCGCTGTATTGCACTTCTCTGACCATTCAACTTTCTCCCCAATTTTAAACTCTCTTCTCACTGACCCTTTATCATGATTAGTTTTCCTGTTAACTTTAATTTCCCTTTTAGTTTCGGAAGCGATGTTCTGATAGTTCTGTAGCCTATTCATGAACTTGAAAACATAATCTGTAACCACATTAGTCTCCGGCGAATTCCTATACCATTTTCCGAAAAGTAGTGTTTCCGGCACCCTTAAATTCTTCCTAAATATCAGTTCGGCGATGCAAAAAACCATAAACATATGAGTCATGTTTCCAAGTGCCAACATGGCTGAGGGTAACCCTACCTTCCAATTCTCTTTTGCCTCAAGGCAGATAACTTTTAAGAGTCGTTCAATGGTGCGGTGATAGCGCTCGACAGGGTTTCTTTGCGGATGAAACATTGAGTTCCGCGTCACCTTAATATGAACTTCCTCCAGAAACGTGGTCGTTAATTTGCTTGTGAAATAGGTAGCAGTATCTAATTGTAATGGCTTCGGAAACCCTATCCGACTGAAAATTTCTAATAGAGTATCCTTCACATGTTCTAAGTTTAAAGTATTCAAAGTTATGGCTTTCACTGCAGAAACGTTACGGTTACTGCAAAAAGCGTATCGATACGAAGCTATGTGCAGATCGTAAGTTTTCAATTGGTACAGCTTGTTTAAAAATGGGAGAGACGCGCTGCTGCAGATGATCCGCGAAGTGGGTGGCCAGTGACCCCACAAACGGAGGCGAACATCCAACGGGTAGGAGTAGTGGTTGTTTGGTTGGTTGAAGTTTATTGGCGCAAGGTCCAGAAAGGACAAGCTGCGCGAAACACAAGGTGACATCGTCAAAAAATGGTATGTACAGGTTCTTCGTCGTCTCCGGGAGGCAATCCGTGGTAAACGTCCACACGTTTGGAAATTCAACATGTGGATGTTGTTGCATGACAATGTCCCGCAGCACCGATCTCTGATGGTGCAACAATCCCTTGCTAAACACGGCACCACAGTTCTGCCACATTCTCCGTATTCGCCAGACCTCGCTCCTTGCGATTTCTACCTGTTCCCGAAACTGAAAGATCGCATCAAGGGCAAGCGGTTTGCAAATGCCGAAGAAGTGATAGCAACAGCGACAACCGCTTTACGACAGCTCTCACGCAACGGTTTCCAGAAGCTGTATCAACGCTGGCAGAAGTGTATAGTTGCGGAAGGACATATTTTGAAGTTGATTGTGTTCAGAAGACTTTGTAAGTGTATTCGTTGTTGTTGTAAATAAAGTCCCCGAATTTATTGACTGTACGAGTATATATATATATATATATATATATACATACATACATACATACATACACACACACACACCGTAACTTGGGGCTACTTGGACCCAAACCAAAAAAGTGTTTTAAATTACACCTAGGTCTCTTGTCAATAAAATATAGGTATAATTCACAATCTCTCCAACAGATAGGAGTATTAGCTAAGTCCTGAGGCACTTTACCACGTTCTCGCTCTTCCCACCTTTTTTTTAGTTCAGGTTATGATGCTTTATGATAAACACGAATTTTTGTGACCTTATAACTTCCACCTTCACATCTTTACACACTACAGTCCCAGATTAGGTAAGGATAAATTTACATTTCAAATACAGTCTCTAAGAATATAACAATAGTTTTAGATGGATAGAGAATCAATTAACCCAGTAAAAATTATAAGTATTAACTAGCGTGCTGATAAAGTAAAAATGGGGTTACTTGGACTCAAGCAAGAAAGTGGTTCCAATTAACCCCTAGTCACATTTTTGATTAGACATTCTCAAATTACACTGTAAAAATAATTAATATCATTACTTCCTGTCGGGTTCCTTTTATTAAATGGTTAAACCGGTTCATGTGCATTTATTCGCAGATCTGATACAAAAATGCTCCTACATTACAAGAAAGTATGTGGAAAACAGTACAGAAAGTATGTGGATTTTACAGCTGAAAAATTAGAGGAATATTTAAATGCTGTGAGGTCAGGAGAAATATCTCAGAGAGATGCCTCAATCCACTTTAAAATTAGTAGATCCACTATGAAAAGGAGATTGATGAATGGTTTATTGAACAAACCTGGACATCCTATCATATGTACTAGTGAAGAAGAGTTGGCCTGTTCCGGTCATTTAGACAAAATTTGTGATTTTGGATTTCCCGTAGACGAACTGGACTTGATTTATTGTCAAGTCTTACCTTGCATTGCATGGAAGATCAGTGGAATGTTTTCAAAACAACCTCCCTGAGCGTCACTGGGTAAAATTAATTTTGAAGACGCATTCAATGTTAACAATCAGATTTGCAAATAAAATGGGGTTCGATTTCTGTTTTAATGTAAAATAAATTTTTCATACATAAGCCCCTATTTTTATTTCAAGATTCCTAGGTGCTACTTGAGCCCACTACCTATTTGAATTGTATATTTCATGTAAAATGCATGTTGGGTCCAAGTAACCCCAATAAAGGGGTTACTTGAACCCAAATTTCAATAATTTATTAAATATATATATAATTAAAATTTAGGTTTGAAAAAGACCTAAAATCCAGAGGAATCTTCAAATAAGTTGTTCAAATCAGGTTATCAGCACAAACATGCTTTTAAGGCTATCGTTGGGTAAGAAATGTACAAAAATCTTCACTTTTTGGGTCCAAGTAACCCCAGTCTACGGTGTGTGTGTATATATATATATATATATATATATATTGCCAAAGATAAGTTTCTCAGTCCAAAATGATGACATTCAGTAGAGCGTCATGCCATCTTATTTGCAATCTTTAACCATCTTTGTTACACTATCAAGATCTGCTGTTTACATGGTGATTAATAATGCCCCCAGAAAGAAAAGTAATATTTTGCTTAATTTTCCATACGACGTGTGTGTATACTGTTAGAAGCATTTTTCCGAACTAAAATCACTTTTTAAATTTTTTTTTTTCTGGTGGGGGAGGTAAACAACATTATTACTTACTATGAACCTTTTCCGTATATATGCTAGGTATAATCTTTCAAGCTAGCCTTGAAAAACGGTAATTTTGGGAAAAATGGTGTAGCATAGGCGAGATATATTAGTCACATTAAATTGCTTGGTTGCAATTTTGCAACACAAGGCATATTATATTTTGTTAAAATGTTTTATATATTATAAAGAAGTTTAGTGTCGTTAACGTACGACTCAATTCCATCTGCAAGTTCACATACACTTCTTCATATCTGGAGCGTACTCAAGAACTCATCAGATCATCGTGAAAGAGGTGAAACATTGACTACCATAAAAAAGTATAAGTTTTCTGCTGTCACATTTGGAGAACATACTTGACGTTGCACCAGTTAATTTAAAGATTTCATTTTACTGGACTTTTTTTTTTTGAACTGCATCGTAATCAAATAACTTGCATTCTTATTTATTACCAGTCTAGCAAATATTAAAGGGGACGTTTATGCATTGAAACACTGAACTCGCAGCGTTGGCTGGAATATTACTGCGCGGTTATCCGTGATAACAAATACAGTAACCACCGCTTCTAGTGATCAGTGGTTATAAGAATCAACCGTTTATAAGAATCAATATCGCAAAAACAAAAACAAATGTATTATTTCCATGTTAAAATTTTCGCTTTAAAGAATCAATCCACCGGTTTTAAGAATCAGTTTACACTTTTCGCCTTCCTTTCATTTTTTCAAAAAAGCCACTTAAACCCTCAAAAGGCACGAAGTTCTTTCTTTATTCTTTTTAAAAGAAAGAGTGATAAGGTGGAATGGAATACAGTCGTAAAAGGCATCCCTTTCTTTGTTAGACATAACATAATGGTTTCCCCTTAAACGCTTTAGCTAAACGCTTTAGATAAACACTGTCCTATTAGCTTGACCCAGGGGCATCCTAACCGTGAGGATCCGATTTCACTTTTCTCCACTGACAAACAAAGACAGAGACTCTTTTTCCCAACCTCCCACATCCTGGTTGCGGCTTCCAGAACCCTGAAACACATCGAACCCTGACACAGAAGTTGGCCGAGACGACGGCCGAAATCTTCGGGGAAGTGTCCACTATCACTTAGGAAAACGTGACATTATTAGATTCAGCACGTTATCAAACCGTAAAACGTAAGCTAGATGGTGAATTTTGGTCTGAGACTATTGGTATTGAAAGAGGTATAAACAGCCTCCTGAAAACTTCATTACGTCAAACTACCATAGAAAACTTTTTCTTGCACCCTTCCTGTAGTTGAAATGTTAAACTGCTAAGCAGGCATGTTGTAACAAATATTGGATTTTTTTTTCTTCTCTTACTATAATCATGTGTATCTACTTATAGGTCTAGAAATTAAGTTGTATTTTTAAAATTATAAAAATAATTTTAATAAAAGATAATTAACGTAAATTAAAGAGTGTTTTATAGTAAATTATCTAATATATGTATATATAGGTGTGTGTGTTCCTGTCCAAAAACCTAAATTTCGTCTATAAGAATCAACCGCTTATAAGAATCAAAAACAGTAATAACAAACGTGATTCTTATAAGCGGAAATCACTGTATTTCCAAATTGCCCGCTAGTTCCTATAGGATTACGGAGTTAACCAGAAACATTCCAGGCGTGTAGAAATGGGTGTTTATTTTTCTATCTCAGTAGTGAGGTGAACGCCCCGACCATGTTTCTAAGTGGAGTGGCAATAAGTGTTGGATGGGTAAAAAATAATTCATTCTCTAAAGTGTCAGGCTTTTTTTTTCTCTCTTTGAAACAGTGAATACGGTTTAATGAAACTAGAACAAAGGAACTCTGTACGAAATTTCATAGAGGTACTTAGCAAGGATATAAATATGCATACAGGCTGATTTTTATTAAACTGACACTACTCAGAGCCATCGGTAGCGCGATCTGTCAGCCAGAATTTAACCAAAATTGATAGAGGGACTAAAGCCGATATAGGAAAGAGTTCTGTGAAAGAAAAAAAAAGTTCCAAAAGTCACCGATAGGGGAAGATATGGCACCGCAGTTGTCGGCGCACTCGAGAATTTGCATAAAACGCAAGTAAAACATCAGAATGCAAATTCAAGACTATGTAATCGACAGCAGCGCTAGTATTTCGGGATATGAAGATGAGTGGTGAATACCGGAAAAGTTGTAATAAGCAGACAAATGAATAACAAAGAAATTTCACTGCGACACCGGTTTATTCAGCAAATTCACTTCTCTCTCTTTCAATGTGACCACCGTCCTGAAGGGCGACACGTTGCATCCTGAACAATAAGTTCTAAACGGCCAAGCGTAACATGTCACCAGGAATGTTAATCACAGGCCCCGATATGTTGTCCCTTAGGGCCGCCAAGTATGAGACTCCACCAAGATACACCTTGGACTTTAAAAAAACCCACAGAAAGAAGTCACATGGGTTAGGTCCGGGGAGCGAGAAGGTAATAGCAAGTAGAAAAAGCCACTGATGACCCTTTTCTCTGTAAAGCGACGGCACAACAGATTCTGCACCGATCTTTATAGCCCAAAATACTAGCGCTGCTGTTGACTACGTAGCCATGAATTTACATTTTGATGCTTTACTTGCGTTTTATGCAAATTCTCGAGTTCGCCCACAACTACAGAGCCATATCTTCCCCTGTCGACGACTTTTGGAACTTTTTTTTTCCTCGGAAACTCTTTCCCATGTCGTCCTTAGTCCCTCTATCAATTTTAGTGGAATTCTAGTTGATAGATCGCGCTACGGGTGGCCCTGAGTAGTGTCAGTTTAATAAAAATCACCCTGTAGATATACACTGAAGAGTCACTGAATTAGGGATAGCAAAGCCTATGCAAATTGTGTAGCGCTGCTCCTCATGTATGCGCAAGTGAGGGCGCTGTGGTAACTGCATATATAGCGCGTACTGTGGTTGTTCTGAATTAGTTGTTGGAATTGCCAGTATGGGTAAACTGCCTGATTTAGACGCCTTCGATCGCGGACAAATCGTAGGTGCGCGATGCATGGGCCATTCAATTTCCGAAATCGTCAGACAGCTAGGATTTTCAAGGTCGACAGTGTCAAGAGTATACCAAGAATACATGGATGGTGGATCGGGCAAACTGCAAAGGACAATTAGCCTTGACAGTGCGTGGTTAGAGACGGCCCAGGCGTATTGTACGTAGCCAGCGAAGCCAAACATTAGCTCAAATTACCACCCAGTTTAATGACGGTGCAAGTCGTACAGTCAGTAAACGGACTGTGCAACGCTCGCTTCACCGTATGGGTTTCGGGAGCCGTCGACCTACGAGAGTACCATTGCTCTATACTCGCCATCGGGCTGCACGTCTTGCCTGGACAAGAGAGCACATAGACTGGAGTCTATAGGACTGGAAACGAGTAGCATGGAGTGATGAGTCTCGATTCCGACTACTTAACGCCGACGGGAGGCTGAGAATATGGCGTCAGGCTCATGAAGCCATGGATCCTGCATGACTGGCTGGAACTGCACAAGGGCATGGTGGCTCAATCATGGTCTGGGGTGTTTTTTCGTGGCACAGTTTGGGATCTTTGGTGCGTGTACCAACCTCCCTCAATGCAATTCGGTACGTAGAGTTGCTGGGTGATCACCTCCATCCGTTTATGCTGTTCTGTTATCCGCACGGTAATGGAGTTTTCCAGCAAGACAACTGTACCTCTCACAAGTCCCGGTTGGCTACTGGCTGGTTGGATGAGCATTCCTCTGACTTCTCTGTCATGAATTGGCCACCTAGAAGCCCAGACTTAAATCCTATTGAGCATCTTTGGGATGTTTTGGAACAAGGCGTGAAAGGCCATCACACAGCATCAAAGAACCTTACTGAATTATGGACAGCTTTAGCCAATATTTGGCAAGTCATTCCCGTGGAACGTTTCCAGAAACTTGTTGAATCTATGCCTCGTCGTGTGGCAGCCGTTATCAAGGCCAGAGGAGTCCCAACTCGTTACTAGGTAGGTATCCCTAACTCAATGGCACTTCAGTGTATATGGGACTGTGGGGGTTGGAGTTACTCAGTTTCAGTCGTAAAGTAATTAACAATCATCGTAAGGTACAAATATTTACAGTTTATATACACATTGAATTGAAAATAACGTAGTCCGTCTCCTACGAAATCCAAAGCGGGAATTCTACTCCAAATGTACAGCATGATACCCATAGAGAGTACAGTGCAAAAAAAAGTTATGTCTGGCAGTTTGAACATTGCAGAAACACGCGGTTTTACCTAAGCGGGGTGATGTGCTTCAGCCGATGTAGAGAAAAGATATTATTGAGGGGCAAGCCCTCTCCCTGGGTCCATTTCTGTTCGTTGTAGGTATGGATTACAAGGTTGACGAATCAAGATATGATCTTTAGTCCGAAAATTATTTATTATACATATATTTCTACTGGGACACACCACACATTACTATACACATTTATATATTACAAATTTGCATAGATCAGTAAAATCACGTGCAAGCCACTTTCCACTTGGCGAGCTCTCATACACCGACTTTTCACCTTTAAAGGAGGAGAGAGAATGTCTACTCGAACTAGTCTTTTTTCACTCCCGCCAAGCGGGTTCCTCACCCCTCGCTCGATACCCCCAAGCAGTCAGTTCCGCTCAGTTAGTCCTCGGGGGGAGATATAGGAGAGGGGAAGAATAGGAGTCCATTCCTGACAGATATTAAACCTTAAAAGAAAATTTTTAAGAATGTTTTCCTATATAGTCACCAGCAAATGCATATATTTTTAAATTTTGATCTTTGTTTGTGGAAGTGGCACGCTGAAATTCAGTGAGCGGATTTTTTCAAAATTCGAAAGTTTTCTTAGTTTATCTTTTCTCTGGCTTTCAGTGAAATCTTACGTTTCTCTATATATTCATCTTCTTTCTCTCTATCTTTACTATCTTTACTCTCTTTATCTTTTTTTTTAAATATTAGAATTCTTTCGGAAACACGGGCTGTGCAAACTTCTTCCATGTTCCATAAACCGAATTCAGTCATATACATTTGCGAAATTGTAATTAGAATAATGCCACTATAAAATTTTCATTCAACGTAACTTTGAATTTTAAAACCTACAGCACTAACTGATAACTGTCTTATCATTATTTTTTTTTCCGGACCAATTAGACAGCGTATTTTTTCTTTCTAATCCTATTTGGAGAATTTTAACTAGTCGAAACGGCCGTGAAAATGAAAGTAGTTCCATACTACGTATTACGGCAAGTTTATTTACTACGTCTTCCTCAGTATATCGCATAAATAATGAGCCTACGATATTCAGAAAAAAAAAGTGGCAGAATAAAAGGTTCTTTAATTATAATTTCCGTGAAACAGATTATGGTTACGGACTCATCAATCGTTTAAATATCTCGTCTCTCCGTTCCGCGATTTTTTTTCTTGTAATCGTTTTCGAGAAAATCCCATCCATTATTTCTTGACTGTGACTGTCGCCCGAATCTGTCATAAAAGTTGAATGGATTGTTTCTTTATGAGTGACATCGCGCTGTAGCCGAAACAAATAACAAACAAAAAGTGTTTCGTTATTAGGCAAACAGTTTTTCTGTTACTTTTATATTCTTAAAAAGAAAAAAAATAAAGAAACGAGATTGTAATTTCCTCTTTTCGGTCATTTCATCTTGCTTTTTGTAAATAATCAATTTAGTACAAGCGTATCCGTGAATGTATTTCCAATTCTCTGTTATGTCGCATAGCAGATTTTGGCTAGAAAATAGTGTGCAATCAAAATACGTGAAAATTAATGTTTTCACGGTTTTTTGATTGGATTTTAAGGGCGTCAAATTTTCCACGGTCATACTGCACCAAGCTCATACTAAAAGCTTGGCGCAGAAATCCCAAGCAATATCGTAAAAATTGCGTATAGAGCCGAGTCAAACCGCCAAGTTGTGTCATGTATAGAGACATAGGGGTAGCAGTTGTCCTGAAAGGAGAACCCCCGACGAGCAGTACTGGGGTAAGTAAGATGAAACGTGAAAAATTGATTCATGGTGTAAAATGCCTCATTAAACCCCGTTCAATTTCTTAATCAAACCCAGTAGCATGAAAAAAATGAAACAGGGGAGAATGGGGAGTTCCCCAAATCAGATCTATACTAAATGTCGATAGATTTGTTTTCGACGAAATATTCATCTTTTCATGCTAAAACTCCTTGATTTTGTAGGGGAATTTTCTCGGACTCACGAACTGAAGTAAAGTTTAGATAATCAGGCACTTTAATCCTAGACGACCCATTTTGGACCCATTTTTCTCCGCAGGTTAACATTGGGCCGATGCGGTCGTATCAGCCGCTCACGACGTCTGAAGAAAATTCAAGAAATATTAACCAAGAATTCAAGAAATATTAATCACCAAGATTTCAAGCGTCAGTCTTTTGTTCGTTCACTAGCCGGGCTTCGCCCGACTAGGCTCGGGCTTCGCCTAGCTACGCTCAAGCCATCCGTGTAACATATTTATGTACTTCGGGCCCCACAAAAGAAAAAAAAGCCTACAAATGTATTAAATTCAAGTGAATTAATTCCTTTCAAATTTCATTCCCGTCGCTGCCGACAGATGGCAGCACCACTGCTCCAGATGATTTGGTTTCTCAGCAGTGAGTGATTTTAGAATGAAAATATCTCTAAAACTATTGAATTAACAGAATAAGTGTACACAGAAAAAATTATCAGTTTTCGAAGCTCTTTCCAAATATGTAACATTTATGTACTTTCATGAGAAAAAAAATACACCGATTTTCCTGTATATTTGTCGGCCATTTTTTTTCGAGGAGTGGCCCGCCCGGATGAGTTACGGTCACGTGATCTCTCGACATCCACTTGTCCCTTTATTAGTATAGAAGAGTCCAACTAAAACACACGCTTCGCGCAAAACGCGAAGCACCCAGATGGCGCTACCAGTACGCCAAAAACAAATACAGTCGGACCTCTATTTAACGAACCTCTATTTTGCGAATTTCTCTATTTTGCGAACTTTTCCTTGGAACCAAGAACATTTTGCGAATTTCTTCGTAAAATAACCTCCAAATAGCGAAGTGTATTCTCTATTTAACGAACTTTTTCTTGTGATCCAAAATTTTTTTTCTTCTTCATATTTATCAAAATATTTCTGAACATTTCAAATCTATTCTTTCTTTTAACACATTTTATGGTGATCAATGACCTTGAACTGTTTTTAACCAGTCGCCTTATAATAAATGCGATAATGTCATTAAAATTCATTAATTTCTTTTTAATTGAAAATACAGTGTATTTCCACACAATGTTTTGTTTTATTGTTGTTTTCCTTGCAGATTTCTTTTTGATGGGTAACATATATGAAACAAATAGATATTAATTTACAAAATAAAGGTGTGATTAATTACTTCTTTTAATGATATTTAGTGTTTATGAATTTAAAATCTGTTTAGTGTGGTTTAAAGTATTTTAAAAGGTGAATCTCTATTTAACGAATTTTCCATATAACGAACTTTTTTTCGGGATTTAGAGACTTCGCTAAATAGAGGTCCGACTGTATATATAATTTCAATTTGCAACAACGTCCATTAACAGAATGTCGTCGAAGGTCTTTGTTCCGTCGGCGCGGAAATGAAAGTTGATTTGAGGCAGGCGGCAGGCCTGCACCACCCGGAATGGGACGAGGGCCCTATTACTCGACGGAAGCTGCTGCGGACCACAAGAAAATAGGACAGATTGGAAAACGAAAAACATTTTATCGCACAAAAAATAAATGACTGATAATTTTGAAAATTAAAATATATAAATATCAATATTCATCGCTTATATATTCCATTCGTAATATTATCAATCTAAAAATAATAATTCGCATTTATTTTATTTATAATATTATTTAACGGGTCACTGAGTGAGAGCTGGCGGGCCGTACGTTGCGCAGGTCTCATTTAAGGCATGACATAGTACGATTGTCCAAAATCCAAGTTTTCCAAGGACGACTCTCCTCACGGTCGTAAAGATCGTTGTCCATGTGGCAAAAATAAATAAATAAATATGAAGTGAAAAAATATGAATAATAAAAAAAATGCTACATGATCAGTCGGTCATTATAAGCTTTATAAAGTGACTTTGAATTAATTTTTTAAAAATGCCCATTTTTTGTTTCATTTTCTCCTCACGGCGTATTTTTCTAAGTGAGCATTTTACCCTTTTTCTGCACGTTCCAGAGAAATGACGGTAACATTCTATAGGGATATTATAGGAATGAATTAAAAAGGGAAAAGATGAGTTTATGCCCAAAGCAAAGTCTGGAGCGACGAGCGCGGAATTCCCCTTCACCGTCACCTCGGGTTTGTAAACATTTTCAAAGAGTTCGTCAGTTTATAGCATAATAGCCGCCCACACGGCATGGCGGTGAGTGTCGTGAGCTGTCCTGCAGTGGGCTTCGAATCCCTGTGTTCTCGGCTCACCCAAGTGGTACTTCCATCATAAAGTAGCCAACAAATTTTGGCCTCTTGGGTGGTCGAGTCAAGTGCCTGCCGCGATGGAAAAGAAAACAGTTTAGCACTTGGCAGAGGATAAGTGAGTCGGCCGGCCTTGTTGTGATGCGGGATTCATAAATACGGTAGCTATGTCATCGAAGTATCGGGACTGTAAAGAAACAATACAGCTACTTTTTTTCTGTTACTGTCACCTGAGGTAAAGATCTAAGCCTCGGCCATTTTTGTATTGTGGTCATAGTGAGTCGAACAGCCTTGAACAGCGGTGAGGGAGCGGAAATGGTTGACCACCTACGAGTTTCTTGGGTTGTGTGGTTACTACTGCCCTCTGGTGGGAGGAATCATTAGCAGGTCCATAAAAAGCTGCAGGGCGTCAGAGCCGGGCCGATCCATCGGAGCGCCCGAGGCAAGTTTTGAAAATGGCGCCTTTTCAATAGTTTGGAGGGACTCTAAGTGATGAACGCATCTCTATTAGAAATACTCTGCTTTTAGAATAGCGATCATTTTGGAAAAAAAAAATAGTTATCCATTAAAAAGTTTTATGTATTTAAAAAAATATTAAATTGACAGAATTTTTTTAAAGTAGAAAACGTAAATAAATATGAATATAATTTGTTATGTCATAAAAAAATGACCCAGTCCTTCTTGGAGCCTTTATGGCAGCAAATGACTCGATTGCATCTCTATAATTCATTATTTTAGATACCGTCTTTACCATAGAAATTATTGTTAGATATTTCAATCGCCCTAGGGTTATTGTTAGATAATCTAGGGTTATAGTTCGTTGCCTCTTTCCATTCGTCGTCTCACCAACGAAACCGGCCGTGCAGGGCGATGAGGTGCGGTTCCTTTCAGCTCACGGCTACTGGACACCGCAAGGGCTGGAGGCAGACAATTTGCTCGTTGCCACCGCCATTTTGACAGAACAACAACAGGGGCTACGTCTGGTGGGCTCTTAAACACCTCCTATCCCCCCTACAAACCACTTACGGGGACTTCCGGGCTTACAGACTGAACGTGCTGTAACGTCCTCGTAGTTGAAAACAAACATACGAGAGACAGAATTATTTTAAACCCACAGCTTGTATTAAAAACCCACTTATATACAATATGTACAGTTGCATAGAGACAATTCTAGTCTGCATCCGAGATATTTCTCTCAAACGTTCAAAGACTTTTTCAGTCTTTAACCGAGAGACGAACTCGCACCGATCAGCACCTGGGCCAGCTCCGCCCCAATCTTTCCGCTGATCTCGTTGATTCCGGCTGCTGGCTTTCTCTCTGCTATTCTGTTGTCAGGCCCTCCTATATATCTGTTGGTTTGGAGATGGTTTCCCATGCTTTTCGCGGCTATAGGCGCTGGTCAAACGAACGGTCACCACTTCAGCTTCCCACGGGGCCGTCTCGATTTCGGTGGGCGAGCGCCGGCCAGTCTCGATCATTCTTCGGCTACTCAGGAGCTTGCGCCAGCCAGTACTCCGCATTGTAACGTGTGTCTCGATAGACCGAGACGCGAGGCAGGGGTGTTTTCCGCCACTCTGTACTCGAGTTGTTAGTTGGTTTCAGTTAGATATATGAAAGCTAACTTACACAGCAGTAGCCCAGAGCCTTACTTTTTCCCTGGTAATGAAGTGTAGCCCCCTCAGCTCCTCGGAATAAGTTTTCTAAGAAAATAGATCTTTGGTTCTGATGATCTCTTCTCAGGAAAGGAGAATACACGACGTTACAGTGCCCACGCCTAGCTTAAACAGGAGAGCATTTCAGTGACGCTCGTCGGGTTTCGAACCGAGAACCCTCGGAGCCAAATTCTGACACGCTGATCATTAGGAGGTAGAGAACGGTCTTATTCTTAACGTACCATTCATGTACTTTCTCGAATCACGATAACCGCGAGAGTTTGTCCTGCACTTGTCATGGCTGATTCATAATAAACCAAATATTTACTTTCTGGAGTTACGTTAGCATCTCTTGAGAAAAAATTGGCACAATAACAAAACAAACAAAATAAAATCAAACGTGACAGGATTATTTTTTCCCTTGAAACACTTATTTTGTCAAACTATTTTGATTTGTAGGACTTCTTAGTAATATTCTCTAAGTTTCCCAGTGGATCTTAAAAAATAATTACAAGATAAAAAGAACTTTTTATATACCATGTTTTAAAATTTTCTGTTGAATCATATAAACTTGACAATTCTATGTATTAATAAATACTTTTTTCAAAATTTTTTGATGAATTATCCCATCAACTTGAAAGAAAATGAAGTTAATTGGAAGTTAATTTGCGTTTAACTTTTCGTTCCCGTTTCGGCCGATAGATGGCTGCACCAGTCTACAAAACAAAATTAACTGAAAATAACTGAAAGTTAATTCAATTCTGCTTAAAGATGGCTAAAAGTATAAAAAAAAATGCATTGTCATCGTGTTCTGAGTCTAAAAGTTTCAAATGTCTAGCTAGTCGGGAAGTTAGTTAAAAATCGATTGCAAGATTGTACTAGACAAACACACAAAAACACACGCAAACAAACAAGAAAGCGAGTTAATAAAAACATGGAAATAACCTTTTACCTAAATTTTGCGCTCGAAGCAGCCCTGAAAGCTTCGACTAAACTGACTACCTATTCATAAGAAAGCTTAGTTAAGTCATGCAAGCACACCCCTCTGGATTTAAAAAAAGGAAAATCATAATCTCCACATTTTTATTAGAAATATGCATGTTTGGATTCACTTTTTGTTCCTTTATTTTTAAACAAATCTTTACAGAAAAACTTAAATATTTTTATCAGACTTTTTACAATAATTTCCAGCTGCGTTTAATAAACCTTTAAATATTCAGCTCTAATTTGTGTCCACGCTCCCAACTGTGTTCCTACTCTGATGATCTGAAGCAGCTGGTTCAGTGCATTGTTGAAATAATTTATAGGGAATAGCAACGACCAGTGGCGCACCCAGGGGGTGGGCCAAGGGGCCTTGCCCCCCCCCCAAAAAAAAAAAAAAAAAAAGTAGAAACTGCATTATGAAAAGTTAAACGCAAATTAACTTCCAATTAACTTCCAATTAATTGAATTTGCATTATAAATATCTTTATCGTCCCCCCCCCCTCCCCCCAAGATTAAATCCTGGGTGCACCACTGGCAACGACATAGTACAGTGATTTCCGCTTATAAGAATCACGTTTGTTATTACTGTTTTTGATTCTTATAAGCGGTTGATTCTTATAGCCGAAATTTAGGTTTTTGAACAGGCACACACACACACCTATATATACACGAGATAATTTACCATAAAATACTCTTTAATTTACGTTAATTATCTTTTATTAAAATTATTTTTTATAATTTTAAAAATACAACTTAATTTCTAGACCTATAATTAGATACACATGATTATAGTAAGAGAAGAAGAAAATTCAATATTTGTTACAACATACCTGCTTAACAGTTTTAACATTTCAACTACAGGAAGGGTGCAAGAAAAAGTTTTCAATGGTAGTTTGACGTAATGAAGTTTTCAGGAGGCTGTTTATACCTCTTTCAATACTAATAGTCTCAGACGAAGATTCACTTTCTAGCTTACGTTTCACGGTTTGATAACGTGCTGAATCTACTAATGTTCCGTTTGCCTAACTGATAGTGGACACTTCGCCGAAGATTTATGTGTTTCAGGGTCCAGGAAGCCGCAACCACGATGTGGGAGGTGGGAAAAAAGAGGCCTTACTTTTCTTTGTCAGTGGAGAAAAGTGAAATCGGACTCTGACGGGTAGGATTGCCCCCGGGTCAAGCTAATAGGACAGTGTTGTGCTAAAGCGTTTAAGGAGAAACAATTATGTTATGTCTAACAAAGAAAGGGATGAATTTTATGACTATATTCCATCCCATCTTATCAATCTTTCTTTAAAAATAAAGAAAGAACTTCGTGCCTTTTGAGGGTTTAAGTGGCTTTTTTGGAAAAATGAAAGGAAAGCGAAGAGTGTAAACTGATTCTTAAAAGCGGTGGATTGATTCTTTAAAGCGAAAATTTTAACATGGAAATATAACATTTGTTTTTGTTTTTGCGATATTGATTCTTATAAACGGTTGATTCTTATAACCACTGATCACTATAAGCGGTGGTTACTGTATTTCATTTCTCGTTTTTGTATTTTTTTTCTTAATGCACTTAAAAGTGACGGTCGATGTTACCAGGTTTCTCATTTAATTATTATTTATTTATTTATTTATTTTTTTCGTTCTTTCTTTTTTTTTCATGTAGCACAGTGTATAGCCACAGCGATACTACTGCTAATATAGCCTCAGAAACACTCTTTTATTTATTCTTTTAGAGGCTGCTGAAGACGATATAGAGATGAATGAAACTTATTCTTCCTGTATGCTCTAATGCGGTTTAAAGCCTAATGGCCATGATTAAATAATATATTCAACTAGGGAGATAAAACGACCAATCCCCCATGGAGAGAGCTCGCTCAAAGAGAAGTTGTGCAATTGGTGGTAAGTAAATATATTACGGGGCTTTTTCTGATTATTCTGTGTCAATATTTTCTCCCGGAATCCGAAAAACAGAATAACCGCTCCATTTGTTCATAGTTTTTAAGACTACATTTCGCAAAAATTTATCCTCTTTGACAGTGGCGTAGCTAGGGGGGTGCGGTGTGTGCGGTTCGCACCGGGCGGCACATATTTTGGGGCGGCATATTTTTATTTAGTATTAGAAGGCCCTCTTGATCTACTAAAATTTATTCAACAGTATAGATTGGAAAATTCTGCACCCAACATTGTAATTTTGCTAAGAATTTTTTTAACAATTGCTATCAGTGTCGGTAGTTGCGAAAGGAGCTTCTCCAAATTGAAATTGATAAAAAATTATCTTCGTTCCACAATGAGAGATTTAAGACTACAAAATCTTGCAATATTAAGAAATTACAAATAATATAAATTTTGAGAGCATTATACACGATTTTTCTACTATGAAAGTTAGAAGAGTAAATGTATAAATATGTTTTGTTTACATACACACATGTGTACAATTTGTAATCCAAATTGTACACATGTGTGTTTGTTGTGAAATTTGTTTTCCAAAAGAAATGAAATTATTTATTTTTATTTATAAATATAAAAATATAAAATAAACATATTTTATGGAATTTTTTTTATAAATTAGGTATATGTTTTGTCTCATAGGTGGGGAAATTGCGACCTCCGTAAGTTTCTTGTGGTCTTTATAAAAGTTGCATTTACAGGTATATCAACTTAAGCGGCCTCCTTTATTACTGCCTAATTTAAATATGGCATCCAATGATAAAAAAGTTCCCTGCATATAGTTTGTCTCAATTATAATTATTTATTTATGTTTATTAATTTATAAAAACCACCAATTGATTGACTTAGAAAGGGCGGCAAATTGGAGACCGCCCCGGGCGGCAAAAGTTCTAGCTACGCCACTGCTTTTTGAAAATTCTCAAATTTTATATGAATGTTTTCGCAATTAAATAGGTTCTAAGATAGAAAAAATAAACCCAGAAATTTTCTTTTAAACCTTTTAAATGCATTGCAAAAATATATCATCAATAAGAATCTTTGAGAATAATAATTTCTTATATTAATATGCATCCGATTCTCTTTTTGCACGGGGGATAAATTCCAGAGGCTATCGTGCCCCCCCCCCCAAAAAAAAAAAATAAAAAATAATAATAATAATAATAAAAAAAAAATTAACATATAAAAATGGGAGATATGTTCCATGCAAATATACTTAATAAAAAAATATATATTTCAAGTAATCTCTTCCAACGGAACTACCGCGGGTTATTAACGTAGGATTACTTATCGTTACTTTTTTTTTTGGGGGGGGGGCAGCATTTTGGTACTTTTCTGTTTAACTGTTTACTGCTACTGGGTTTGGCGCGCTGCCAAAATTATAACTCGCGACGCAGGACAATTTTTTTCTCTCCGCAGGACCGTTATTGAGGAACGTAATCCTACGTTAAAAAATGTTAATTAATGCTACAGTAAACGTGCCCATTTACTGTTTGCTGTTATTCAGTGGCGAAAAATCCCTCTGGTCACTGGGAATATTGAATGGCGATATATCTACAAGTGTATCTTGGATAAAATGAACATCTTGTGTTTCTTTAGTTTCACCCGTTTTGAATACGAATTCGGTTATTGGATGCTGTGATTTTGTTTTTGTTAGTTTATAGGATTCTTCATAACGTGCCATAATCATTTTTAATCACGTAGGAATGGCACAGCTCGTTCAACGCTGTAATCATTTGTAAGAAAAAGATTTCCTAGTTGTTTTTTTTGGCTAGTTGGAGGCCTTCTAGAATTGTACTTGCAGATAGTGGAACCACACCTTCATCATCAATACTACAAACTAACGTGGAATCATCTTCATTCTGTAAAATACTCTCTGATAACATTGCACTGAATTACCATTTTTTTTTTCACTTTTAAACCGTGTTAAAGTAAAAAAATTACGTTCTTTTTCTTGGACCGTTTATTTCGAAACTATGAAAAAAAAGAGAGAAAAACGTGCAATCTTATTTATTCAGAATCTGTACAGAAAACTTAGAAAATATACTACACTTGGCTAAAAATAATTGTTTAATTTCCTTAAACTATAACACAGAAGTTATTCTATAGCGACTCTTTCTCCGTTGTCTGGAGATAGAGCTTAATTCTATAAATATAGAAAAGGCGA
The DNA here is from genome assembly GCA_907164885.2 of Dolomedes plantarius. Lineage (NCBI taxonomy): Eukaryota > Metazoa > Arthropoda > Arachnida > Araneae > Dolomedidae > Dolomedes > Dolomedes plantarius. The sequence continues at coordinate 32,810,334 of OU015496.1, read as the reverse complement.
ATGAAAACTATATATTTCCAATAATCCCTAACAGATGGCGCTATATCTTTTATTTTATTTCAACATTTTTGAGCAGAAATATGTATGTCAGTACCGGCAGATGAAATTAGAAAACGTTGACAGATGAATGGTATCTTAAAGTTGTAAGTGAATTTACAGTTTTTGTTTTGTTAACTAGGATTCTTCACATTTGATTACATGAGTTTGTGCAACTAAAAGGCTTCTTACCGTTTCTTTTTCGCAAATTCACTTTTCATTTTCGCTACGATGTGATATTAAAATTTTCTCAAATTATTTTATGGAACATCATTGTTCTGCACTCATCACTTATCGAAACCTTAAATTCATAGCATTAGAACATTAGTACTTTTCAGTTTGTAAACTTTCTCCTGCTGCAATAATATTTTACCGGTGAGAGATTTGGAGATTATTAAAAAATTTACCTCCTATCTTCGTGTTACTTGAATATGCATTCCACGCCTGTTGAAAAAAGGCAAAAAAAAATTTTTTTTAATTTTTTTTTTTGTTTTTTAGGGTTCGAATCGAGTTACAAATTTTGTTTGGAATTTGGTATCATAAAACATTTTTTTTTTCGTATCGAATTTTTCGTTTTGTGTGTCTCCAGTAGACTGAATGCTAAAACAATCTATCATTAAAACAGAAAGGTTATTAAGAAATTTATTTTTGATTTAAAGTTTCTGCTTAACTTTTGGCAATGACCAGGGGATTCTTAAATTTGATTGTGGAATGCGAGCATGCTGGAAACTTGGATCTCCCATGTTGACGGTATGTATATAAAACAACTCTATAAACACTTTCTAGACAAAAGGGACCAATAACTGTCATTATATAAAGTTATAAACCAGATAGGTTATCAGCGCGTGGGAAAAGAGGAAAAATATATAAGAATATATTGCAGGGTATCAGTCAGAGTTGCGATTGGCGATTTTATATACAGTTTTGCGTAAGAGCCATTTTTTCTAATATGATTGAAAAATTCCAGACCAAAAGTTCCAGCCAAATTGGCTATTGGTGAATTTGTAGTTTTGCGTAAGCGCTATCTTTTCGGGTATGACTGAATAATTCCTGGCCAGAAAGTTTCCTTCCTAATTAGCAGTTAACGATTTTATAGTTTGGCGTAAGCGCTCTCTTTTCTAGAATATGTTTGAAAATTTTTTGTTCAAAAGATTCCTGCGGTTATTTAGGACGCCGTCTCTTTGCAGGCAAGGATAGCAAACGTTCGGCTAATCGCCGTTAACCTGACAGACATTTATCCTTGAGGCTTAAGGTTCCAAGAAATAAATGAGTAACGCTGTATATCAGCGAACTCTCTACAGTAAAGAAAAATATACGTAGCGTGTCCCGGAAAATGGCCGAGCGTGCACTTAATCGGTAACCAGAAATTTTTGTCCCGGAAAAATTATTACAAGTTGATAAAAGTCATAAACGGTCTTGTCATAGTAGTGTATTGTTTTAAAACAGTTGTTTAGAGAGAGATAAAAGATGCAGGTTTCAATGCCGTTTAGTAATACATTTCCCATCATCCGAGGAATTCGTACATAGTTCCGGTTTCGAGTTTCCGATGAATTTACTTTTTTCAAGTTCTCAGGAATACGAATAAACTCAAAAACTTTTTGATGTTAATCTTTTAGAAAGTTAATTCGTTAGTTTACTCTGTGGATCATTATTAATTTAATTTATTTTTCTTTTGGTTTCGAATGTAATCACTTTTATAAATCATAATATTCTACAGATATAGTAGAGTCTATAATCAGTTTTATAGAGATCGTATTCGAATAACGATTGAGTCGAAAGCTTGCACAATTCTTATTTAAGGGAAACGAAATCGGAATTGAGGAAGGTATGGCGAAAAAGGGGACTTAAAAAGGTAGTGCCAGTGGCCAGTGATTTCGATTGACGCAATAGCGCCGGATCATATATACGACTTCACCGGTTAAATACGCAGATTGATACAGCATCATTTCAATGCTTATCGCTATTATTAATTTTAAAGCAGTTATGGGGAAAAAACGGTAAAATATCTTGTCCGCAGGATCAACGAGACGGGAGGGATATATTCAGGGCCCGTGTTCGAAATGACTGGTTTGGGGCCAGTTTTTGCAACTCGAAGTCTAAACTGTCCTGGAACATATAGCTTCATGTCGGTTCTGGACGGTTACAGACATGATAAGGGAGTTTGCAACCGTTCTGGATTCGAAAACTGTCGAATCCAATCGGAAGACAGAAATACTGGAAAAATATTTTCTTCGATCCATTCTCCGACTTTAGAAGCCCCTGACGACCTGTTATTTTAGAAACTATCCACATCATCCTTGTTTTGTAATTATAGCATCATAACCCACATCTGTATTCCACACACACTCGCGCTAAAGAAAAAAATTATGTCAGGTAGTCTCTTCTAACGAAACTACCGCGGGTTATTAACGTAGGATTAGGGCCTGTTCACATAGGAGTCCGGTAGCGGTAACGTAAAAGGAGAGATGGCGCTGAGACAGAAATAAACCAATCATAGACGTTAAAAAATTTCGTTGCTAATTGTTTGGAGGTTTGTCATTGGTTAAATATATTTCAATACTTTAACGCTTCCGCTACCGGATTCCTATGTGAACAGGCCCGCACTTATCGTTGCTTACCTCTTTTGTATGTATGTATGTTATATATATATATGTATGTATGTATGTTTGTATGTATGTATATATGTATGTATATATGTATGTAAAAATTTTGACGCACTTTAGTACTTTTCTGTTTAACTGTTTACTGCTTGCTCAAGCAATACAGACTAGGTTTGGCTCGCTGCCAAAATTATAACTCGCAATGACGGACGGTGTTAGCGTCTGAAATTTTGCTTTCCGGAGGACCGTTAGGCTACGGCCACACGAGCGTTTTTTCCCGCAGAAACGCAGCGTGAAAACAAGCACCAAAATATAGATAAGCTTCTGTAACATAGGGGTGGCCAAACGCGGCTGTTTTTCCCGCTAGCGGGGGAGTTATCTGTCGCGTTCTCAAGGTCGCCCGCTGGAGGATAGACCCAGACCTATTTTTCTAGCCGCTTGTGTAGATTTTCAAGCTGCGGGAAAAAACACTCGTGTGGCCGTAGCCTTATGGAGGAACGTAATCCTACGTTAAAAAAAAAAATCCGCACCGTTTGTAATCAGTAAGGGTTGGCGGAAACCTGCTGTTGTTATTCTTGTTACAAATGCCGCCTGGTAGGATAAATCTCGACTAGGTTCACTGAAGGCTGCAGGGCGAAGAGATGCTCCTGTTTCACCCCTCGACGCCACTATAAGGGCCGGAGGTCCGGTGCCACCCTAATTTTGACGAGCAACTCCGGGGGAGAAAACTGGTGGGTTCGTACCTTCCTCCCGCCCCTACAAACTATGCGGAAGGGCTTTCCGTCCTGCATACCCATTCGTGTCTAGAGAAGAATTATGTGGAATCGAAACGGGCAACCACCGTGCCGAATTCCTACACAATAACTACTAGAATACTCCTGCCCCTAGCGAAAACCTTCCAAAGACGATTTGTGAATTCCGTCGTCCATGATCCGTCAAATTTTGTTTATGCTGAAGATAAAGCGACACTTTCCAAAGGAGTATGGACTTCAGAACCAGGGATGTAAACATAATTTCCTTAAAGCAGTGTTAATCAACATGCAAAACTTTTGAGGATTTCGTCGCATGCACATAATCCGTGAAATAGTGATCGTATGTAAGGATGTCAAAATATCTACTGTCCTCGTTTAACCCTTCGGTAGGAACAAGATTCTTTTCCCGCTTTAGTGGGAACATCTGCCCGGAAGGCAGATATAGATGGAATATATCTTTCCCCATATATTCGTAACTAGAAATTCAGAGGGTATTTATGGTTTATTACATTTCACGGTAGCCACAATAGTCAAACCATTTCTCCATCATTCTTGACCAGCTTCTATTGAACAGAACCAATTATCACAGGTTATATTACGGTTCGTTTTCTAGAGGCATTCAGTGAGTCAAACGAGGGATTGAGTCGGGATTTTTAATTTTTGCTCTGATTAATCTAATTTTTTTTTTATCTGAACCATAGAAGACTGGCGTCACGAATCACCCTTCCACACTGCAGATAAGATGTTGACTGATGCATAACAACTGCTGAAATTTTGATTCAAACTGGAGTGCCTTGACCTAACTGGTTTTATCTCCAGTAGCAAGATGAAACATAATCACTGGTAACAATCATCAGTGAAACACGGATGTGACACAAACGTGGTATATAAATTCAGTGCATAAAGGTTTAAAAATAGAATTACTTGAATAAAAACTTAAAATTAAGTGGAAAAGTAAGAAAAAGCTACAGACGTAATGACGAGCAAAACACTGCAAGAGTGAAGAGCGGAAAACCGAATCCGACCTGAATAAATACTCGGGTCTTGAGGGGAGAGCAGAAAAATCAATTAAGCAGAAACATCCTGGCCTGGGTTCGAACCCGGGTCGGGGCAGAAATAATCGCAAATGATTTTACAGACATCTAACATTTTAATGTGCAATGTTTTTGAGTAGGTTTATTATTTCCGCGATGGAAAATAACTGAGTGATTTCCTTGACAGATTTAACGATTTCTGCGAAGTCAGAGAGACCGCTGTTATTATTGTTGCTAGGAATATTATGACTATTAATATTAACAGGCAGAGAGTTGTGCTTTGAAATTGGTTTTTCTAGGGTGATTTTTTTTTTTTTTTTTTAGGAGCACTCCTAACATTTTGATTGATATCAGGATCAATATGGGTTTCCGTGATAACATTAGAATTAGTCGAAGCATTATCCACAGGGCAGGCCGGGTTATTAGAATTATTAGCGGAGTTAGTGCTCTTATTCTAGGCCGATTTGGCAGGAATACAGTTAGAGGCAGGTTTATTATTGGTATTAGTAGAGTTTTTAACATTATTTTTATTTGCTATATTTTTAGGGTGCCTTTCACAACCAGTGAAATTAGCTGTGTGGTTTCCCCCACAGTTGGCACAGAGAAAATTAGTAGGATTATTACGAAAAGGACAGGAGCGGGCCTGATGGTATCCGCTACACAGTAAGCATTTAGGAGTTAGTTTACAGGTAGTGCTGGAGTGCCCAAACTTTTGACAGTTGTAGCACTGAGCAATACCTGAGTTGACGAAAGTAGAAATTTTAATTTTAAGAAAGTTTATGTGAGTTAGTTTATGAAGGTTATCTAGGTTAGGAGAGGGTTTTAAGGATGCCATAAAGAGAGGCAGAGTGGTCTTAGTTTTTTTGTTTGTTAGAAATGCAATTTTAATTGGTTCTATGCCCAAGTTAGATAAAGCTTCGTGTATGTCGTTGCGATCAGTGGTAACATGAAAAGATGGAAAGAACATTATCAAACTTTGATTATTAAAATTTTAAAAACATAGCTCGACTAAAATCTCTAGAAATTATTTATCGTTCGTTATATTCCCATTTTCAAGGATTAATAATTTCTAGAGGTTTTAGTTGAGCTATGCTTTTAAAATTTTAATAATCAAAGTTTGATAATGTTCTTTCCATCTTTTCATGTTAATTTACGTTACGAACAATAGATGACACCAAATTTTGAATTGAGTGCTTCAATTTTGATATAATTCTCCGAACCTGAATGTCCAAATCAAGGTTATACGTGCAATAAAAGCGATCTCGTAATTGGCAGGGGTCGCTTGTCAGGGTGCTGGGATCTGATCTCTAGTTCAAGAGCCATTCGGGAAAATGTATTGCGAAGTTAAGTTTGTCAGACGTTAGTGATCTGAGCCGTGAGTTTTAGAAATATCTCTCTCAAATAATGCATTTATTGGAGTTTAAGCAAATGTATGACCCATTAACAATCCGCAACAAAGTAATAACCAATTTCGGGGGTGTCGTTTAAAATACTTCAAAACCAGGCGCAAATCATGAAAAAAAGATGAAAAACAAAATAAATTATGACGAATTTACATGGAAAACTGCCGAAAGTGTTACTAAACTTTATTAGTTGTTAGTTTTGTTAGTTAAGCTTTGACTTTTAATTTTCAATTACCTTTCAATTTTGTTTATATAATGATTGTCTTCTGTTCACCCTTTCGATCGATCTTTTGAGTGTTTTGTTTATCTTTCGCTGTCATATCTTTTCTCCAGTTTTATTTTTTCTTTCTTGGTCTTCTATCTTCAATTTTTCTTCTACGATTCTTTTGTTGGTATTTCCGCAATGCGGGTTTCCTCTTGTGTGATGCTACTTTGTGAAATTAGGTTATCTGCATTTTGTATTTATCTTCAACATTCTCAAAGATTAGTAAGTATTGACTTTTAACTTGTGTTTTCAAGTTTTAAAAGGATTTTTCTCTTCGCTTATATTACACTTATGTAACGATTTCAAAATATTTTTTATTGTCATTTGATCGTTACACCATGGGTTGGGGTTCAAAACCCGTATGAGGCATGGACACCTGTGCTGTTCCCTCATAGGGAGCTGAATTGATTCACCTAGAGCTGGGGTGGCAGACTTTTCCAGGGTACGGGGTACTTCTAATTTTTCAAGGTGTTGCGGTCCACCCAGTGACGTAGGTGTGGTGAGCTAAAAAAAAGGTCTACAATATTTATTATAACCTAATAATAAATACGGAATATGTACTTACCTACATAACTACAAGAAAAAAAAACTTACTCTTTTAAAACCGCATTTAAAGCAAATCGCGTCGGTGTTCCACAAATATGTTTATTTTAGTATGCGCGGCTTAGGTCTTAGTAAAGGCGGTCACCCCAAAACGTTTAGGTGGTCCACCGGTTGATCGCGATCGACTTAATGCCCACCCCTGACCTAGAGGGTGCCTCCATTATAAAACAGCCGGGCCCTAGGTAACCTGGTGGTAGCGCGTACGGCTTCGGACTGGGGCTTCTCGATTCCAGTCCCGACGATGCCATTAAATACCTTCGTGTTTTGGCCAGATAGGGACACGTTAAATGTGTTGATCGGAAAGCCCTATGAAGTCAGAGGGGGCGGGGGGAGGTACGAGCCGGCCAGATGTCCCCTCCCTCCTCCTCTGGGGATGCTCTGTCTAAATTGTTGCGGCAGCCTATTCACCGGCAGGTATTCAATCCAGGAAAGCTTTACTTGCTGTGTCGGGCCCTGTCTGGTGCACGACATTGGCAATAAAGCAGCCGACAAATTCACGTGGTGTGGATAGGCCAATGTCTTGAGAGCAAAGTACCTGCTGGAAAAAGCAAAACTATATTGTCTGAAAGAATAAATCAGCTTTGCATTAGTAATAATAACAGCAATCACGGTAAGAATATTCTAATAATAATAAAAAAATTATGATAAATATACTGTACATAAATAAAAAATTAATCGAATGAGAATGATAGAGCGATTTCACAATGTTAAGTAATTTATATTGTTTTGTGTAGGATTGGAGTAATTTTATTGATTGACGACATTCTATTTATATTAGTAACATAAAAGCGTAAGATGTTTGTCATAATCAGTTTTTACTTTACACGAACACGGATCGGGTCCAGCAAGCCTCTCGGGTAACCGGTGCATTTTCGGGCCAGGCTTCGATATTTAGGCCATGCAAATTTCTTAGAGAGGATGTTTATAATCTTCGGCAGAGTCTTGATCACGTTGATGATAATACGCAGCTTCCGCTGATTCACATCCTTTGACAGGAGTAAGCAAAATCACCTCTGATGGAGGAGAAAAAAAAAGTCACTATTTCCCATCATACGACAGTTTGAGAAATGTTGGTTTCCAAGCTTAATTTTTCGAAATAAGATCTTTGATGAAAAAGCACGTTTTTCGGTTCTACGGGTATGTAAACCTTAAAATTTCTTCCTTGTTTTTTTGTTCACATATCCTGTTCACATAGGAGTCCGGTAGCGGAAGCGTAAAAGGAAAGATAACGCTGAGACGGAAATAAACCAATCATAGGCGTTAAAAATTTCGTTGCTAATCGTTTGGAGGTTTGTCATTGGTTAAATTTTTTTCAATACTTTAACACTTCCGGTACCGGACTCATGTGAACAGACCCTAACTGCTCAAGTCATTTCAGTACCAAATGTTTGGTTAGATTATCTCTAAAAATGGTAAGAGTTTCGGGGATTAACGTTAAAAGAGATTACCCAAGTTCTTGTCTAGAAGTCAAATAAAAGCCAAGAAAGTCCGTCAACAAGTTAGATAGGAATGGAGGATTGGTAAAAAAAAATTTTTTTATTGTTCTGATTAGAATAATATCCCGTTTCATTTTTCTTGAGCTGTTATCCGAAGCTATATTTGTAGATCGTCATTTATTGTGTTGATTAGACTGACAGTGTACTCATTTTTTTAGACATTATATTATGCAAGTCTATACCTGCAGACCGTCGTTTATTGTGCTGATTTAAATTATATTTCATTTCATTTAATCTTGAGCTATTACATTATGAGAGTCTATATCCGTAGATTGCGAGATCATTGCTTTTAAATTTATTTTCTTTAATAAATCAGGCTACCGCTATCTGAAAAGCTTGAAATTTACTAATACAATAAGTACGACGGATGTATAAAGAAAAAAAAAATAACACTCTACGTTTTACATAAGCAACCCCGTAAAAAGGAGGCGCGCGCAAATTATTTCTGTCCCCCCCCCCCCCCCCCCAAACACACACCAACTTAAAGGTTGAGTGTTTCACAGCGACCGTCGGTTGCTATACGTTGAGAAGAAGTTTTCCGTTTATTGCTCCTAATATCGATTATATTTTTTTTTCCTGTTTGACTTTCAAATTTTGGCACGCCATCAGACGAAACTGAAACTAATGTTACAATATAAAACTTAAAACTAGGCTAATTCAATGCTAAAAAAAAAAAATAATAATAAAACGAGACAAAAAGCGTTTGTTTCTATTTCATGTCTCTCTGTATCAGATGTTGATTTTGGTTTCGGTTTCAGATGCTTCAGAAATGTGTCCTTGTGGGAAAATGATTTATGAATGACACTCTCTCCCGTTGTTCAGAGTTTGTTTTACTTCCGCGACAAGAACTGCAACTTGGAAACATTTTAAGTTCAATTTTTCAACCAGTTCATGGCGGTATATAAGCTTGTGAGCTTCATATTACTCAAATTCTTTTCTTGTCCTGTCTTCACAACTATAGTCTTGTATACTTCTGGTAAGTGATTTTTGATTACTAATTGCCATTTTTATATGAGCTAGCTGTTCAGTAGGGGCATCATAGATTTCTTTAGAGATAAGTATTTTCCTCTCATGAATGTTAGTAATATTATATTACTTAGAGGAGTACTTCTGTAGGTTTATTCTTATCACGCCGAAGACAGGCCGTTAGATGCAGATCTAACCGGCGTTCATTGTGTAAGACCGGCCGTTGTATAGATTTCTTACCGTTGTTCCTGACGTATATTGTAAAGAAACTTTTTTTTCTTATTTACAAAAATGCCTCCTTTCCCGAAATATCTTTTTTAAAAAAGGTTATATTTGGTGAAAACTTACGTGTCACGTAACATGCGTGTTTTGCCAAAATAGTGTACAAATGTTTTCTATTTTACAAGAAAATCTTGCTGAAAATTATTATTATTCAGATCATAGTACAGTCGAACCCCGTTATAACGAACTTCAAGGGGCCAAATGTTTTGTTCGCTATATCCGAACCGTTAAGAAAAATGTTAGAGTTCCCAAAATGTATAACTCATTAGTTGCCATGTGTATTCAATAATGATGTATTAAAAAATGAAAAAAAATCTATTAAAAATTATCATTAACGAATTAAATTGACTAAAATCGATTACATTAAACTGACACAATACTAATTACATTAACTAAAAATGAAGACAAATGGAAGTAAATTAATTTTACCTTTAATTGTTGCTCACTGTTTTGATACAGAAATAATCGGTAATCTTCTGCTGACGTGATTCCGATTTCAAAAAACATTTTATGAATTTCTTTGTCCAATACTTCAAATGACTCTAACACTCTTTCTTCCACTTTTAGTGCAGACAAAAACTTATTAATTACACGCATCGCTACTGTAGCATCTGAGATGTTGGGGATTTCGTCATTTATGTGTTCCTCTGCTGGCTCTTTAAGCCAGCATGGGTTTCTCGGAGAATTTTTGGCAGCTGCGGGCCATGTTTGGATTTCTGTATGCATTGTAAAACGTTGTGAAAAGGGTAAGAAATAAGAAAATGAGTCAGCTATAAAATTGTACACGGAGAGGAAGGTTAGAGAAAGCCGATTGTAATGGTCAACCACAGAATGGGATATTTTATAGCGTGTTTAGGAATAAAAATATTTATGGTAAAGAGGGAAAAACGTTGGAGAATAGCGCGGTTTCCTTTGAAGAAGTAACCTATGAGTTAAAAAGCTTCCATAAACAGTAAGTAGAAAAGAGTGAGGGATATTTGTAGTAAAGGAGGGGATGTGTTAAATAGTATGGTAGCTTCGGTGAAAAGAGTAAAGAGCCTCGGTGAAAAAAGAGAGTAGAGACGAGGGTCAGCCGAAAAAGCCCCTTAGAATATGGAAATAAGAATTGAAAGGATTATATTGAAATTTACGCAACAGTGGCAGTACTGTCGGGTCATAGAAAGGGGAAAGTGTTTAGACTGACCAAGTAGTAAGAAAAATGAAGGAAAGGAAAAAAGGGGAAAAATGTGAGAAAAGTATAGGTCCAATCAGAGTTGTGAAATTTAATAAAGAATATATTATAGCCACTAGGAAAGAGTTTTAAGACGTAGATGGAGTTTAAGATGAATAAGAAAATACTATGATTGGAAGGTAGAGAGAGGAATATGGAAAAGTAGAGATTAATATTAAGAGGTAGAAATGAGATTTTCAGACAGAGAGATACAGAGATAGACAAGATTCTTTCGCAATGAGGAAAGGGCCCTCGGGCCCCGCTCTGGGGTTGGGACTTTCGAGCCGCCCTGCGACAAAGATGGAACGTCGTCAGTTTTCTCTTAACAATTTTCAGGCAAGCCGATTTTGGGGTAAGTCAGTCTTTTCAATTATGTTGCTTGACAGTACTATTTTAAGATTAAGATTTAAATTAAATATCACTTAAATGATACATACCTACTAAGGTGAGGACCCAATTTGCTATTTAAAGAATATTAATCATTTTAACTCATTATTAATTATACATATGGTTATGTGAATAGTAATAATTTTATACTGTATAACTTAATTGTTTATTTGTGGTAATAAATATTTGTTGTTAATTCGTAAATACTGGTCCTCATCATTTAAAAACATTTAGTTGTGTCTTTTCCCTACAGACTTACACGCTGGGTTAAAAAGAACCTGGGTAAATTTATTACGGATAGTTAAGGTTATTGCGGATAAGAAAACTTAATACAATCATGACTAAAACTTTTAAACTAAATCTTCTAAATCCAGTAAACGGCGAAAGAGCCGAAAACCACCCAGCACCTCTTCGTCAGCATCAGATGCAGAATCTTCGATTTCAGAATGATTCATTTTAATTTCTTCCACAATATTTTCATCAGTCGGATTTTCACATGTAATAACTTCATTGAATAGGAATGACTTCATCATCACATGTTTCGAACGGTTGCATGTCACAATTTGAGAATGATGAAATTTTGTGCTTTTCTATCCACATCGCGATAGGTAAATCTTCATCATCTTCTTCAACATTTTTTGCTTCTTCAACATTAGTTGTATCTTCAACGCTCTTAAAAAGTTTTTAAAAAAATTCAGCAGTCGACTGAAAAAAAGGTTCGTTATATTCTTAAGATTTCGAAGGTTCACTATAAAAGGATAAATTAGCATTAAATACAATAGGAAAACGGCGGGACTAAAATTTTCGTTCGTTATATACTGGGTTCGCTATAACGTGGTTCGACTGTATTATTATTCGGATCAGGTGTCAATAAACGCTCACAAAGAAGTTTCTATTGTAAGAAAACTTCGCATGCGTTAACTCAACAATAACACGTGCTTCTACGATGCAATTGAACATTATGTCTCCACAAACACTGGCCGCACGGAGATATCAATTCATGTCTCCGATCATTAATGTGTTAAGAATACCTCTTTCAGGTTATTTGTATTTACGATGGAGGCCACACAACTTTATTTAGGGAAAAGATAACACTGTAGATTTATACTATAGAACGCTTTATTGATTTTCAGTCTTCATGATTTCTTTTTATGTGTTTCGTAAGCCGAATAGACATCTTCTACCGCGAAGTTTGACAGCATTTTTGTGCGGTAATGTATGTAACCTCTAAACTGTATCAAATCCATTTGGAAGCGTTATTTCTAAACGTAACAGCGTGATAGACATTCGAGGGCTAGATAATTAGAAAGCTAGACATTTGGCCTTCTAACATTTTCCCCCAAATTCATGACAAGAGCGGCGGGCAATCGATATGACAGCTGAGCTAACATGCAAGCCAAGTAGTTAGTCAATGACTGCTGCTCTACTTGATAGTCGAGCGAAAGATAATCGACTGACGTAGATTTTTTTTTTATCTTGGTTTTCTTTGTACTGAAAATATGCCGTCCATTCTGGCTTGTTTTTGTCCGTTGTTCCCATATCATCCTCGAGTCTTTAATAATTCATAATTCATTCATAGATTTCCGCCACGGCTCATTCTACTAAGAATGGATCTACTATGACCACCTCAATGTGCCGATCGAATTCACACATACATTCATATATACACACATGTGTGAATTTATTCATACATACATACATACATACATACTCTCTCTCTCTCTCTCTCTCTCTCTCTCTATATATATATATATATATATATATATATATATATATATATATATATATATATATATATATATATATATATATGTGTGTGTGTGTGTGTGTGTGTGTGTGTGTGTGTGTGTGTGTGTATAGAAAGAAGCATCGTGAAGGTAATAAACATCGTGATCCCTCCTCGGAAAACTTCGGATTTTTTTTGGAAAGAAACATCGTGATAGACGATGATTCTTTACGAAGTGGGCTGAATGACTGCTCATTGTCAGTCACCAGAAAAAATTGAGGGTAATTCCGCATACTCAAAGATTGTGCCTTGCTAGGAGCGTCTATCGAGGGCGAAATCTAGGTCCATGGATGCCTGTACACCGGCGATTTATAATTTGACTCTCTTTACAAATTAGGTGATCCGTTTATTTTATGCTTATGTACGCTGTAAACATAAAAATTGGATATACGGCAACGTCATGAGATCTCCATCTCTCTTCTGCGGTTGGCCCACGACTCCGTTGGACACAGCTGCGATGCAACCGCTAGACCCCGCGGGGAGATCGAGCGTAGGAGCGGACTCGAATTCCCCCTTATGCCGCATTTACTCGTTCGCAATCGCGCCACCCGCAAGACATTCGCGACACATTAGTCACGTTCCTGCATCGACACGAGTGACCGTTCTCACATTCCCGCCTCTTGCTGTGAACAAGACTTCCCCTCGCAACTTCCCGTCCCCATTCTCCCCTTTGACCCCTCCGGCGCCATTCGCTCCTTTGACTCGTGCCAGAAAACCGCTCCCGAAGCGAGCGTCACGATTGGCGAGGAGAAATGGCGAGAACACCGTTTACACATTCGCCTCCTGCTATTCGACTCGCCGCTATCGCAACTGTGTAAATGCGGTGTTAGAGAGTCAGGCGGAGAGAGTCTGTGCGAACACATCACCCGGGTATTTATTGGAGGGCGACTCAGGAGCCGACACATCAAACTGCTCGAGGATATTCACAGACAACCCGAATCAGCGAGTGATCTCTCGGTTATTATAAGAATCGGGGGCAATCCGATGGAGGCAATAACAGAGATCCCTCATTATTGACTCAATCGTGTCTGCTATTAGCTTATGTAAGAATTGCTTTGTCATGGTGTATTCGAACGTAATGTTTGACCGAGAGAAGCACTAAGAAACGTTTTTCTCTTTTATCTAGAAGTAAACATTTCCCGTTTTCTTTCTTTTGAAAAAGATACGTCGCAGTGACCAAGCGATTTCATTGATAAAAAAACACCTGTTATCTCACCCTTTAAGGCTTTCTTTTTTTTCTTTATTTTTTCGGTAGAGAGGCCCACACTCGATTTTTCTTCCCCGTTTACGACTTGAAAGACAACTTATCTCGTAATTTATTGAAGTTTTCGTTTATTGACATTTGTTGTGACAATAGATACGGCAGCTGTAATAATATACGCCCGTAAAAGTGTCATTCTGGGAAATGACGGTGAGTTTTTAAATTTTTATATCTGCTTTCTGTACCATGAGATGCTACTTTTGGATGAGTAAGCAGTATTTATTTCCTCTTTCAGTAGAAACTGGCGGTAATGATATTAAATATTATAATTCATACATCGACAACCATCTTTATTGTGCTTGTATTGTGAAAGATTATTTAACGGTGGCTCGTGCCCGATGCAGAGGTTATTTCCTGGAGTCTGACGAATTACTGCCGAAAATGCGCCAGTTGTCTTTGTGGCAGTGTACATTGACAACAGCCGCTTGAACGTTTTTCTGTTATAAATTAGCTGTGAGTTGCCAGACTTATCGATCGCACATAATATAAAATAGCACCTTCAGTATTTGTATAATTATGCTATATATATATATATATATATATATATATATATATATATATATATTAAAAAAGAAAAGGAAGTATTGAGGATATGTACCTAACACAAAACCACCGTTTTTCATGCACCGTGTTAGGCTTGATCGTTAAATTTTTTGGCCGTGTTAGGGCGAAAGGTTTTACAGAAATCCTGTATATTATACATAAATTTCACAAAGATTCCTCTTAAACATCACTTTTTTTATAATTTTCGAATGGTCGATACTTTATAAGTTGTTTAAGGTCCGACGACCAGGGTCGGGGTTTGAACCCGGGTCATTTTTTCTACCTACGTAATGATGATTTGAAGAACTCTCACACTAAGTAAAAACTACTATATGAGATATATAAAATTATTGCTGAATATATATATATATATATATATATATATATATATATATATATATATATATATATATATATATATATATATATATATATAAATAATGCAATACTGATTTTGTTCAGTATTTTCAAAAATCCCTTTGTATTAAACAGCTAATATTATCAAGTTTATCATTCGATGGGTTTTTTTTCTCTTTGCACCGCTATTGCGATATCCCATTTGTAGCCGTGATTCCCTAACATAAAAATTATCTCATACGCGGTCCCTGAAAAAATCTTATTATATTTTGAGATTAATATTAAATCTATTTTTATCGCAAATATAAGTGTATTTTCGTAAGATTAAAAACACCTCATTGTGCGCCTATTTTTGCGATGGCTGTCATGAAACACTCCCACCGTATTATGTGGATTCGCATACCCCAAATAAGAAAATCAATCTCCGAGAATCACTTAGTCACATCTTGTAGGGGACGACTACTAATGAATGACGTCAAGGAAGAAAGCACACACATTATTTAAAGATCGAGTATGGGAGGGGGCTGTGCTTCTTTTCCGCATTAAAAATATCGTTCTTATAAAGCAGTGGTTCTCAAACTGTGCGCCCCAGAGCTTTTTCAGGTGCGCTCCGTAGTATTCTTAAAAAATCTATCCAGATATGAAAAGCAAATGTATACTAAGTTACTATCTTATGGATCATAAGTTACTATATTTTGGATTACAAAGTTACAATATTTGGCATCTATTTTTCAGCATCTCAATATTTTGAACTCTAGCATGCAAGGTAAAGAGGAAAATATCTTCACACCCACTGACAAAATAAGAGCGTTGCAGAGAAAGCTACAGATTTGTAAAAGAACAGCGATGGAGGGCAGTCTCGAAATGTTTCCATTGGTAAGCAATGCTTGCAAAACTGAAATTCTTCAATGATAGTTGAACATTTATCAACTTTAGAAGAAAATTTGATTTATTATTTTCCATCAATTAACACTTCGCAGTTTGACTGGATTAGAAATCCTTTTGTAGAAACTGCAATAGATTCTAGTTTAACGCTAACAGAAAAGGAACTGGCAGCTGTGTCCACTAATCGTGGATTGATGATTAAATACAAAGAATTGTCTCTTGAAGATTTTTGGATTTCTATCAAAGAAGAACATGTCTCGATATCTAAAACGCTGGCCATTTTATTGCAATTTTCCACCTCATATTTATGTGAACTGGGATTTTCAACCCTCGCCACAATTAAGTGTAAAAAAGAGGAAATCTTCAATGCGTTGATGAGGAAATGAAAGTTTGTCTCTCAACATAAGACCAAACATTGAAGAAATCGCAAGGTCTCATCAAGTTCATGTTTCTCATTAACACAGGAATGAATAAACTTCATAGAGGTATGTTAAGTATGCTTTTATTAAATGCGTTATTTTTCGATATATTTAACTAAATTATAACATATTAGTCCTATTTTGTATACAGTGTACCAGAAAGTATCTGTAGTATTGTAAGTGCGCTCAGACTGTATAAAGTTTCAGAACCACTGTTATAAGGGATAACGTTTAGGCGTATAATAACGATGTGAGCGAATTAAACCTATTTTTATTATGTTACTCATTGGCACCGAGTAATTCGAGTTACGAGCTCCGTCACGGAACTAATTAAACTCATAAGTCAAGGCACCACTTTACATATACCAGCGTTTCTTGAGCTGTGGGTCGCGACCCCACATGGGGTCGCAAAGCGAAATTTTGGCGCGAAAACGCGATATTCTTTCATTCCTTTTTGTATGCTTGAAACGTGTATCAAAACTACTATTTTTCATATGTATATTGTTTACTAAAGAAATAAATTATGAGGAAATATCTTTATATCCTTATTTCTTTGGGTCGCGAAAAAATCTCGATGATAAAAAGCGGTCATCGAGAGGACAAAGTTTCAGAAGCGCTGATATATATATATACAGTGAAACTCCTCAAGGCGGCCAGTCATAGTTCCGAAATAAAAATTTTCCTTTTTGAGGTGTGGCCGTCGAATAGGGGGTCGATTTCTCTATGGCGGCCAGTAACAGTTCCGAAAAACATTGGCCGTTCTATGGGGAGGCCGGTTTTTATCTACAGCTCAGATTCAAAATATTAGAATAATTGAGAAAAAGGAATAAGAAAGAAATTATTTTCCATTTATTTATTTTTGATACTAAGTAAATGCAATTAAGTTTCTTATAAATTAAATCTGGAATGTTTAGATAAGATTTTAACATTTACAAAATATAAAATACAATAAATTAGGTATACAACAGCTTTCTGAAACACATCAAAATATTAGAATAAAATTTAGATTGGTTCAAAATATTAGAATATTTTATTTTACTCAAAAATATTACCTTATGAATATGAAGTAAATGGTAATTAATATTTTGTAGCATCCCCTTTAGCTTTAATAACAGCGTACAATCGATCTTACATACTATATACAAGGTGTTTACAAACATTTCTATCAATATTAGCCCAAATAGACTTTATATGTGCCACTAACTCAGTTTTACTTTAAGGAGAATTTTATTGGAGTTTTTCTTCATTATACCCCATAAGTTTTCGATGGGATTAATGTCTGGTGAGTTTGGTGGCCGAGGAAGTACCTTAATTTTACGTTGATGGAACCAATTCTAATGACACCGAGGTATGTGGTGACGCTAAATCTTGTTGAAAGATGAAATCATCTTCAAATAAATCTTCTGATGATGGAACCATGTAATATTCCAAAATTTCTTGATATATCTGAGAGTTAACCTTTTCGTAGACTATGCATAACTTTCCAGGTCCTTCTGCGCTCATGCAACCCCAAACCATGACACTAGCAGCAAATATTACCGAACGTTTAAGGCATTCTTTATCAAATGCTTCTTGCTTCATTCTACAAACTCGAATACCTAGATTACCATATGAAACACAAAACATACTTTCATCACTAAATAATATTTTTTTCCAATCTTCTTCGCTCCATAAACGTCTTGATTTACACCAATTCAATCTTATACGCTTTTGTTTTGCAGTCATGAGAGGTTTTGTTTTCGGTACACGAGATTCAAACTTAAATTTATGGAGGCGTCTTAATGTTGTCGATTTAGAAACTTCAACTCCTTCTTCTTTCCATTTTCGGTGCAAGAATCGCACACTTTGAAAACGGTTTTTCTTAACTATATGCTTCAGTTTCCTGTCATCTCTAGCAGATGTTTTTGGTTTTCGGCCGTCATTTCGGCGATTATTTTATAATTTTCCATTTTTTGAATATTGTGTTAGTATTTTACTAAAGCTTGATTGCGAACAATGTAAATAATTCGCTATATAACATTGATTTTTACCGTGCCGATACAAATCAACCATACGAAGTTTAATAGATTCAGGAATATCACTCACACGACCCATTTTAAGACGAAAAAGCAAACAAACTGCAAAAAGAATACTGATTTTAAATAAAATCGTCTGAATTTAATCAATGATGCCACCAGTTATGAATTGGTGATAATTAAAGGAGAATTAATGTGAAATATTCTAATATTTTGAACCACTTGAATAAATATTCTAATATTTATTCAAGTCGTATTTATAATAACCCTTACGATTTTTTATAAATATATATATATATATATATATATATATATTTTACATCAATTGTATACATTGATCGTCGTATTTATT
This sequence comes from Dolomedes plantarius, assembly GCA_907164885.2. Taxonomy (NCBI): domain Eukaryota; kingdom Metazoa; phylum Arthropoda; class Arachnida; order Araneae; family Dolomedidae; genus Dolomedes; species Dolomedes plantarius. The sequence goes on along the minus strand of OU015496.1, from coordinate 32,791,682 downwards.
ATAAATATATATATATTTATTTTTTTTTGGCATTAATTGCATACATTGACCGTTGTATTTAATTTGAATGTACTCCTTGTACTTTTCAAAATAATTTTTTTTCAATTAATCTTTTCAAAAATGATATTAATTTTAAGATAATAAATAAGTTTAATCAACAATAAGTTCTTAATAAAAATATCGTTTGCATATTTGCATTAAAAGACATTAAATTACCAAATGATATTTTCAATTTGTAAAAAAATGTAATTATTCTAATATTTTGAATATGAGCTGTATATATATAAAACAGTTCAGTAACTGACTGACTGACTGACCCACTGACATACAACGCACAGACCAAACCGCTGGACCTAAAGGGCTGAAATTTTGCATGGCGATTCTTCTTATAGTGTAGGGGTGCACTAAGAAAAATTTTTGAAAATTCTTCTTAGATTTTTTAAAATTAAATTTTTAAGCTGTTTTAGTAACTTTTTTAAAGTTTGCATTTAAAATAATAATTTGAGGGTTATAACATTTATATCACGAGAAAGATCATAAAAATTCCTTTAAAATGAGATCTTTTTCCAATATTTACCTCCATTTTCTGATTTTTGGTGAATTTTTAAAGATTCATTTTTGGAATTTAATTTATTAAATGCTGATCACGTGATTTCTTTTCTGGTACTTTAAATAAATTTATCGTCACGTGCATAACTAAATAGACAAAAAAAATATTTTTTTTCTTATTAATGCGGCAGACGATTGGACATTATCCAAAAAAATACTAATACAATAAAAGATATTATGTTCCGCAAACTGTACTATATTAACCGTACTATATTCTTTAGTATGTCCTAATACATTTAATTTGAATATTTTCTTCTACATTATTTTGTCTATAAAAATAACCCTTACGATTTTTTATAAATATATATATATATATATATATATATATATATATATATATATATTTTACATCAACTGTATACATTGATCGTCGTATTTATTATAAATATATATATATTTATTTTTTTTGGCATTAATTGCATACATTGACCGTTGTATTTAATTTGAATGTACTCCGTAGCGAAGTGCGGGTTTTCAGCCAGTAGTATATATAAGGGATTAATAAGTTTTTCCGGTTGTATTGTATTGGTGTTTTAATGATGAAGTTAATATGTTGTATTTCTTTTTGTTATTTGATAAAGTTTTAGGCTTCTATGCTTATATATATATATATATATATATATATATATATATATATATATATATATATATATATATATATATATATGTGTGTGTGTGTGTGTGTGTACATACACACACACAGTTCTGTCAGGCGGTCACTCGTAGTTCCGAAAGAAACTAGCTGTTTTCAGGGATTGCCGTCGAATAGGGATCGACCTCTCTATGGCGGCCAATAATGGTTCCGAAAAAAGGTGGCCGTTTTCAGGGGTGGCCAGCTAGAGAAGTTTCACTGTATAAATATATACACAGTGAAACCTCTCTCTCTCTCTCTCCCCATATATATATATATATATATATATATATATATATACACACACTCATGTTCAAAATTAAGAGAATTTTTAAATTTTATCGAATTTCTGGAAAACTAATGGACGGATTCTAATGATATTTGGTATGGATACACAGTTACATAGAGAAAAATTACACCATACAACTGTCATGGTACGAACTCAATGTCGTCAGTTAAGCTCATGAGCACAGGAATGTTCAAAACCGACATTGCAAGATCGACACATAAAATGACGTTTAACAGGGGGTATGGACACCTCGCAGTCATACAGCTGTCACAGTGCGACGCCATACTGGAAACGAGGCAGTTTTTTGAGTCCCTGTGGAAAGAAGTCCCACTCCTGCAACAACGCAGTTTTCATCTCCTGGATGATTATCGGCGAGAGGTGGCGAGCTGCAATTGCCCTCCCAAGAGAGTCCCAGACATGTTCAATTGGGTTTAGGTATAGATATCTGGCGGGCCAATCTATCCGGCGAATATCCTCAGTTTCAAGATAATCGTCGACTAGGTGAGCCTCGTGTGGACGAGCATTGTCGTCCATTAAAATGAACCGAGGGCCAACTGCTCCCCTGAAAAATCGAACATACGCCTGTGTGATCTCATCCCTATACCTCTTAACAGTCAGAGACCCTCTGTCACAGACACATGGAGTAGTGTGCAGCCGTTTAGCTTGGTGCAGATAAATTCACCCTTGGACCAAACTGCAGTGGAGTAATGTTCTCTTCCTAGACGAGTCGCGATTCAGCCTGGACATTGATTCTCAACGTACCTTCATCTGGAGAGAATCATTGACCCGCTACCTGCCCTCCAACGTCCTAGAAAGAGACCACTATGGCAGCGGAGGTTTGATGGTCTGGGCATGCATCATGTTGGATGGGTTCACACCCCTCCATGTGTTTGGCAGAGACTGTGACTGGTGTACTGGTTTAGGGATGAGATCTTAGAGCCCTATGTTCACCTTTTCAGGAATGCAGTTGGTCCTGATTTCATTTTAATGGACGACAACGCGCTCCCACACAGAGCTCATCTGGTCGACGAATTTCTGGAAAGTGAGGATATTCGCCGGGTGGATTGGCTAGCCAGATCTCCAAACTTAAACCCTATAGAGCATGTCTGGGATGCTCTGGGGAGGGGAATCGCAACTCGCTTTTCTCTTCCCAGATCCCAGTCTTCGGCTCCAGCGTTACTCTGACTAACTTCATCTCTGAATTTGAATTCACGTTCGGCGACTTTACCTTCGCTGAACGTTCTCGAAAGGTACACGTCGCCTTTATTCAGTTATATAACCAGACGACTAGGCGCCCGCGGTCGGCAATCCCCCTTTTGTTGCTGGTTTACTGTTTCGCGAGCTGTCGGTAACACTTCCGGCCATTATGTCGCAAGGCGACTGTCTGTCTGCAGCCGTCTAAATCAATTATGGGCATAACCGCACGTTGCTTGGTCTTCCCGGAATTTCCACGCACAAATTATTCGCTACTGTACGGGAGGCGATACGCCCCTAATGAATGAACTGCGACCGTAGCCTGGCCCCAGTTTTGGGCGAGATATGTTTACAAGCCTATGAATTCCTTAGATAACTTTTGGCCTCTGATGTGCTATTCCGTTATCCTAAAGACCAGTGTTATACATAAAATGAATTCTTGTGTTGCTTGTAATACGGCTGGGAAATGCTAAAAGCAAAAATTTAATATACGACTATTTATGACCTTAAGGGTTTTTAGATCTTAAGAGAAAAATTGTGACTGCTAGCTTCAAAATTATAATATTGTCAATTATTTAGTAATAGTTGACAATAGTTGACAAACAAACGAACAAGAAACAGGTTCAAAATTATAAAGCAAAATATGTGTATACCTACAATATTAGATGTGCCCGAGGTAGCCTAGTGGTAGCGCGTTGGCTTTCGGTGCTGAGGGTGCCATTGAATACCTCCGAGTCTAGGCCGGATAGGGGAACGTTGAATCCGTAGACCCCAAAGTTCCTCTAGGATGTCAGAGAGGGTAGGAGAGGGTACGATCCTCCCAGTTACCGACCCTGGGGGTGCTGGGTCAAAATTTCACCTGACTCAGTGCCACCGCAATTGTGGAGCAATTATAAACCAGAGCCGCATACCTCGGCTTGTATCTGGCCTATTTGTATGCCTATTTGTACCTAGCCTATTTGTACCTGGTCTGAATAATTTCCGGCCGGGGGGGGGGGGGCATTCGAAACAACAACAATAATATTAGATATTTAGTCGTCACTCTTTGATAGCATTTTCCCCCCCGATTTTATGTTTTTGCAGTTTATTTATTTAGTTTCTGATCTTGGGGAAAAAGGACTTTAGTAAATGTGGCTCAGTGGTTTGGTCCACTCTACCGCCAGGTTGTGGGTTCGATTACCGCGTGTCTGAAGACGAGAATGAGACGAGGGAGATATGCTGGCTTACCCATCGGGTGCTCCCATAAGAAAAAAACCTACAAATTCGCGAATGGTGTGATAGACAAAGTGACTGCTGCATTGGATACAAACTTTTGGAAATGGAAAATTACAATGGAAATTAAATATGGTAAAACATATATTACGGTTTTTTAGCTATTTGGATAAAAAATTAAATTCTAACGAAAAGACTGCATAATCATGGTATTTATATAGCTGGCAACGTGATCGTACATAATTTTATATGCAGTTTTTGCCTTCTAATGGTGTTACAATCTAATTGTAGCTTTTAATCGGTACTTTTTCATCAGTATTTTTCAGTTCATAGATTTGGATAATCAAGACCTCCCTAAAATGAACTGAAGAAAAAGTGATATAAGGCAGTTTCACGCAACGTCACTTAAGCAACCACGTGCAATAAAGGGGCAGAAGATGGATACCATGCATTTCACAATGGGAGCTCTGTTATGCATTTCTTGTATGCGTTTTAGTAATATTTAGTGTTTAATTACAAACATTTTGTCTTTCGATTATACACGAGTTGAGATGTGACATGCAGCGTGCAACTGCTTTATAGAATTATGGCTTACCGTTTTTGTTGCCAAAAAGCTAAACCGTATACCAATTGTTTCGCATAGTACTATTTCCTTAACAAGAGGCAATGCTGCAGATAAATTTAAACTTAATAGATTTAAATTAAGAAATCATAATTAACTATTTAGATTTAAGTCATAAAAAAGTTAAAAGTTTCTGTATCTCAGCATGCATGCATTAAAAAATAAAATGTAGCACCATTGTTCGGAGATAAAGTGTTGAAATCTTTTAAATCATAATTTTAATGTATATATGTATACAGTCCCTCTTTTTACCCGTAGCCAGACAGAATTTTTGTGTGTCATTATCCAGGACGCTAAGTTGAGCAGCAAAGAATTAATGCCCGGGAATAGCAGAGCGTTAAGCAATGTTAATCACTGATTCTTGAGCAATGTCGTGGATTTAAATGCGTCGACATTTATAGCTGCGTTTTTATTCCCTGTCGTATATTGCAAGTCCACTGCTGGGGCTGTAATCCCTAAATCTGAAGTAAATGCGTCACTAAATCGTTTACCTTCTCGGGTGGCATCTTTGGTTTCTATGGCAACTGACGTCAATAAAGAGGGGAAGCGAGTTGCCAACGCGGAAAAACAAAATTTATAGTTTCTGATTGGGTTATTGTTAGCTCCCAAGCGGCTCGCTTTTCGCAAGAAGTAAATCTAATTTTTCATGTATACATTTTCCAACGTGAAATGCTTGATAAATGATACTTGTGGATGTAAAGAGTGTTTAGTTGTTTTTAATGGTCTTACACTTTTAAAATATCACTTATTCACAATGTTTTGCAGGGTTTAGGGTGGTTGATATTTTTGTTTCGATACATTTTTTTCCATTTACTTTTTTTAAAATGACACATATTTACACATTCTCAAATAGTTCTTTCTTTTTTTGCATTTTTCCAGTAGAAGTGTAATGCTGTTTATTTTTTACCATGTTTTTATTAACTCACTTTCTTTGTTTGTGTGTGTGTTTGTCCAGTACAAATCTTGCAATCGATTTTTAACTAACTTCCCGACTAGCTAGACACTTGAAACTTTTAGAATAGCTCAGAACACGATGACAATGCATTATTTTAATACTTTTAGCCATCTTTAAGCAGAATTGAAATCATTTTCAGTTATTTTTGTTTTGTAGAATGATGCAGCCATCTATCGACCTGGACGGGAACGAAAAGTTAAACGCAAGTTAACTTCCAATTAACTTCATTTTCTTTCAAGTTGATGGGATAATTCATCAAAAAAATTTTAAAAAGTATTTATTAATACATAGAATTGTCAAGTTTATATGATTACACCGAAAATTTAAAAACATGGTGTATAAAAAGTTCTTTTTATCTTGTAATTATTTATTTTATTTTAAAACTAGATTCACATTTTTTAGTTGAATTGCAATCTTAGATAAAACCATGGTCGGATCCAGCCGATTTTCAAGGGGGGGGGGGCGCTCGGGAGGTTATGGAATATCCCTGTGCAATGGAGGGACCGAGGGGCCTCCGCCAGAAATTTTTTAAATATACAGTGCTTGAAAACTTCTTTTTAGGCTATTATAAGTGCCTCAGAAGCACCTCAAAATATTATTTTAAACCAAGAAATTTACATTCTCTATGAATGTAACATGAAAATCATGGCATTTTATTCAAACACGATACATTTGGATTTTTATCTTTTTTTTATTATTAAATCAATTTCTTGTTTGTTTGTTTGTTTGTGTGTTTGTCCAGTACAAATCTTGCAATCGATTTTTAACTAACTTCCCGACTAGCTAGACATTTGAAACTTTTAGAATAGCTCAGAACACGATGACAATGCATTCTTTTAATACTTTTAGCCGAAAAAATCCTCAAGGTGGCGCTTCGATCGAATTCAATGCTTGAACTTTTGCGTAACGGTGTTTGACGATTTTGAAAACAAAATACATGTGAATTTAGTTGGTTTACAAAAATATTGTGCGAAAAGTTTTAAAAAAATTATAAAAATTAAAGTTTATACAGTCTGTGGATAATGGAAACGACTAAAAACTGATTAAAATTAAATAAAAGAAAGTGAAAAAAATAATTAAGTAAAGGTTTGTGCAATTAAGAGAGAATTGTCAATTCACGTGGGAATCCTTCTGCTCCTGCATATGACGTCCCTGTAGGTTTCCTGATTGAAATTTGTCCCTTATGACGAGTGAGGAATCGGTCTAGCCAGTCTCTCCCTGCTGCTTCGTTTGTAAAAGGTGGGGGATATTATTGCGTTCAGCCAATTGGAACGCCAATTTCCTCACATCTTGTCGAGTAAGACCGTGAAATACTGACTCCATCTCTAGCAAATAGGCCACTAACTCTTTTTCAATGTAATTTGGTAAAACAGGCTTCCTCTCTAGTTTTTGTACATCTAAATCTGCTAGTGGCGTATCCACTTATGAAGCCAATAACCTCAAAGTTCTTGGTACACCAAACACTCTGGCAGCCTTCTTTAGTCCCATTTCTCCGCATCATCCCTTCTGGATAGCCTCAGCCATCTCCCCCCTACCCCAACTTCTGCGCACTACAGCGTCATTGCCAGCGGGAGATTTCTTCTCAAACTGCGTTCTAGGCTTCCAGAATAACCCAAAAGGATTACAAAACATGAAAATTAAAGGTATCACAATGAAATCTTTTGTGGAATCGCGTTTTCTATAATGGAACATTATTATTACACACAGAGAAAAAAAAGTTGGTCGGTGAACTCACTTTGCTGGGTTGAAATCCACTGCACAGTGGAACTCGCTTTTGGTGAGTCAAATAACCCACATTGGAAAGTGGGTCCTACAACCCACTTTCGAAAACGGGTGCATTTACTTGCCTTTGTGAGTTTAAAAACTCTTTGAATGAGTTAATTAAAGCGAGTTGTGTATTGAGGCTATATATATATATATATATATATATATATATATATATATATATATATATATATATATATATATATATATATATATATATATATATATATATATAATTTTTAATATATATATATACACACATTTAATTATTTTTTTAATATTATAAGACACAGATTATTTAAAGCTTTGGTAATAATTCCTAGTTACTGCATTATGTATCTCAGTTTGAAGCAAGTGATTTATAATTTTATTCCAGACACCTTTATTTGATACTTGCCATCCTGAGAACTATAAATTATATAAAGATGACATTGTTTGCGTTGAATTAAAATGAATCAAATTAGCACTTCTTTAATCTATTGAACATTAAAAATATTATCATTAAAAGTTATAAAGCATACTTCACAACTAGTAATAAATACTTACACTTTAAAAAAATTATTTTTATCTTTAACTTTTGCAGTACATTAGCCTTCATGTTTAAAAGAATTTTCCAAAATGCCTAGTCTGAAAGTGTTTGCATCGAATTTTTTAAATGAAATTTTGTTACCCAAATTAGATAATCATTTAAATTTTTTACAGCTAAAATGACAACTCAGAACAATAACATTAGTTTGTAAAATAAACAAACTTCAAATTATGTATTTAATATTAGATAAGAAAAATTGCCACTTTACTTTATACATGCCATGAAAATTTTCAAAAACAATCTCCCCCCCCCCCCTCTCCCTATTCTGCATGAATATTAATTCAATTTGAATTTTCCAGCTACCTTATTATCATTACAGAATTCCTTCTGTTTTAAGGTGTTTATATAAAGCTAAAATGTATCAAATCTTTAGGAGAATAAATTAGTTTATAAACTGACAATTATTAGTATAAAAGGAAAAGAATTCGTAGAATTTTGAATTAGTTATCTAGATAGATCATCATCTGTTACAAGATATTTCTTTTATTTCCTACTCTTTTATTTACTTATTCACAAACACACACTTCCACACATAAATGTAATGTATAGATGAATTTTAAAAACCTGATTTCACCCTCTAGTTTATCCATTTTTCTAAATTCGACCATGTCAAATGAGTTTATAATTAAATGTTATCGCCAGATGGTATCATCTGTAGATTTGGATTTTAGAATGAACTTGGACTTTCAAACACAACTTATATGTACACACAAACAGATATACATTCGTGTACTACTCGTAGCATTGCATGAAACAAACTGCATGCTTTTACTTTTTTTTTCTGTGGTTCTAAGCTTTTTTAAAATATTGATGAATTATTAATAAAAGTTGTAGGAAGCGCATAACAGGAACACACAGCTCATTACCATCTGTAAAATAAGTTGTTTTCAACCTTATTTTTTATAGTGGATATTTAGAAGCTGTGTGTTCCTGTTATATCAGTAGATGTCAAAAATTACTTTTAGAAATCTTATTCTTGTTTTTTTAAAATCATAAAAATCTATTTATTCATTAAAATTGCACTCAATTAAGAGTTTTCTATGATGAGATTTTTATGTAATGTAAAAATAATTTTAATACATAATGTTTAGATATTACATACATGTACGCACACACACACACACACACACACACACACACACACACACACAAGCACATGGAAGATTTGCGACAAGAAAAACCTAATATCATGATCTGCTCAACCATATACAGCTATAATTCATATATGAGTTATATGTTAAACATGCAATAGCTTACGCGATTTTCGCAACTTTAAGCCTTACACAACAATTTCAAATTTAAACAAATAACAAATCTTCCGTTAAAATTCCTCACATTTCTATTGTGTTGAAGTATGCTCTATAATTCGGATTTACATGAAGGATTTTGCATATATTTTAATGTTCAAAAGATTAAAAATGTACTTACATGCACTATAACACGTGGACACTCCGTTTCGTCGACAAGCGCCATTTTTCCTATTTCCCCAGCGAAAAAGCTACTAATTGCTTCAAAGTACAGCTTTCGACCCGCTTCCGACCCTCTTCCGAAGAAAATCTCCCGCAGCGCGAGCCAGGAAAACGGGAAAATCTCATCAACCCGCAAACAAGATATTCAGCTCGCTTTGGGGTGAGTCGGTGAACACATTAGATAGGTCAGTCGACCCATTTTATTTTCAACCCACATGAAGTGTGTCTGCAAACCTGGAACTTTCGAAAACTGACCGGCTTTTTTTTCTCTGTGCATCATCCAAACTGGTTGTTGATAACATGGACCCGAATCCATAATACCAGCACCCATGCGGTCCATAATTCAAACAACGCCATCTTGGAAAGAAACTCGTTTTTCACATTATGCATTACATAGAGTTTAATTTCGAACTAGCTCAAAAGGAACTTCATCTCATGTAGAATAAGGCACAGGAATCAGTTTTTACCAAACATAGTAGTAGATATGTAAAATATTTACTTTCACCAGAAAAAGTTTGAAAACTGGAAAAACAAATAATTGGTCACAGGACATCATTCGGGAGCGTCAATGTCCTTGACTATCCATTGCAACCATCAAGGAGCTCTAGATCACAGCTATTTTGAGAGGCTGCACCTGCGCATAGGGCAGATACTAAGGGAGTCCATAATAAATGCAGGGTCCATAATCCCACCTTCTCCTCTATGGTTATTCCTTTCCTGGGGAAATTTCGTTTACATAAAGAAGCGTATGTAAGATAAAACAGGAGCTGAGGACAAAACAACTCTATTTAAGAGTATGTTAAGGGAAGGACAGAGCTACATCAGGAAACAAATCTTTAAATGTCATTTTCATGTACATTTCTCTCCGCTTCTTACGTACACTTAAATAGAGATTTGTAAGTATAGATGTTCCAGAGATCTAACCCCGATCTCTGCAAGTATAGGAGAGCGGCTTTTCCTGGCCAAGAGGTTTGTGACAGGATGGTTAAATGGAAAAGTGCCAAATAATTCAGTATACAGATTATCAAACCATTCATATATGAATGATTTGATAAAATATAGCGTAACTAGCGGGAAAATGCGAAATGGTGAAAAATATTTTTTGTACACAGTTCTATATTATACATTATATTATTGTGAAAATTTACTTCGTCTGTAATTCATGATGACTCTTCCGTTTGCGCCCAGAGAACTGAGTTCAACAAATTGTACCTTTAGAATTTCTGTCAATGACATTAGGATCAACTCTATATTGATTGCTATGACGCAATTATAGAAAAAATGCTAGCAAGAGAATATTTTATAATGGGCTCTGTTATCGTTAAAATTCTAGTTTAGGTATGTTTATTGAATAACAAAAATAAATTTGCGCCGGAGCCGAGGAATTCTATCTTGGAATATCTTCATCAAATGAATCGGCTTAAGTACTTTCGAAATGCACAACGGAATATATATATATATATATATATATATATATATATATATATATATATATATATATATATATATATATATATATATATATATTCTAGCAACAGATAAGACGGACTAAGTTCTTAAAAACTGATCCCCAACTCATATTATATGAGTATTGCATTAGTAGCACTAAGGAGGTATTGTTATTACTGTAGTAAATTTCCAAAAATAACTTCCAAACTCCCCCATTCACTAAAATTTTCAGTAAAACAAGTAATACTGCTAATGCCTCAGTGACGTTCAACAGAAAGAACAAATAGTGAGTTTGAATCAATTTCTATTACCACGTTGACAGATTTTCGTCTCTGCCTTTTTCGAGTTCGCCAACATTTCGAATAAAACAACATATGTATATAGCCATTAACTGGAGACATTCAACTGAGAGAGAAAGAACAACGACTGTATTCAATAACACATTGGTGCATATTTAAAATCTGGAAACGATTTTTTAACGTTGGATTACGTTCCTCAGTAACGGTACTCCGGAAAGAAAAAATTCAGAGTCCGTCGCAAGTTATAATTTTGGCAGCGCGCCAAACCCAGTAGCAGTAAACAGTTAAACAGAAAAATACCAAATTCGCCCCACCCCCTCAAAGAAAAAAAAAGAAAGAAAAAAAAGAAAAGAAAAGAAAAAGAGGTAAGCAAAACGATAAGTAATCCTACGTTTATAACCCGTGATAGTTTCGTTAGAAGAGACTACCTGAAATATTTTTTTTTTTATATAGTTTGTATTTTTCGCACCAAAATGCTATTGTTACCACTTTGACAGATCAGCGTTTCTGCTTTTTTTTTTCGATTTCGCCAGAATATCCGATTAAACGACAAAGCCCTGGTGACGTTGGACAGAGGAAGAAAAAATGATGAATTGAATCAACAACGCCTTGGCGACGCGTAACAGAGGAAGAAAAAAAATAATGAATTTAATCTATACTACCTTGGCGCGCATTTAATATCTCGAACCAGGTTTTTTCATTATCTAGCTGCCACCATTGCCCTATTTATTTCTTTACTCAGTTTTAAGGAGAAGCTGAATGAGAGGCGAGATAGGTAAGTTGCCATAATTAATTTAGAGGTTGACTGACATCTTGAGTCGAAAAACAGGTATGAGTTTAGTAAAAGGGAATATACGAATAAATTTGAAATAACGGACCTGAGCTTAGTCACAGGCAGTTAAAAAAGATCCTACTGCAGTTGCAGTAGGATTTGCGTATCCTGAAATTCCGTGTAACGAAATCGTCTGTCTGACGAAATAGTCCGCGGATATTTGACCGAGAACGACTTTTGCTCGCTAATTAATCACCCTAGTACGAAAAATACACTTATATCACGAAGTATTTTCGACATTAAAAGCATTCTGTTTATTTCAACAGAAATTGTAGTTGAGACGGCAGTTGTTTCGATTATAAAAAGCAAAACTTGTAATACTTACATTTTATACTGTTTAAAAAATTCCGAAACTGCCTGTATTATTGGAATCACCAGTCTTCTGTCTAAATGCAATTCATTTAATTTTTTTTAACGCACGTTTTCTTTTTTAGTTTCTAATGCAATTTCTCGTTTTGAAAGTTTCTTTCATGAGATTAAGTTTTTGTTTTCTATTAGTTATCTTCCTCATTTTATCGGAGTCATATAAAACTCGTTTTTGCTTCCATAAAATGAAGTGACTTGAATAGCTGAAGCTTCGTTATGCTAAAAATAGGAGTTTTGTCGCATCTTTCGGCCTCCGTTAGTTTTCTCAGACTAATAAAGAAATTCTTAAGTGGAATAAGGGAATGCAGTAAAATAGAGACTCAAATATGCGTGTTTGTGTGTATATATATATATATATATATATATATATATATATATATATATATATATATATATATATATGTCTGTGTGTGTATGTGTGTGTGTGTGTGTGTGTATGTATATATATATATATATATACACACAGGTGGTTATCAAAATAATGGAAACACTTAGAAAAAACATGAAATTCTTTATTAATATGGCATAGGACCATCTATGGCATTTAATACCACCTGGATTCACTAAGGAAGTGAATTATGCAAGTCATGAATAGTGGTTAAGGGAATATTGTACCATTCTTTATGGATAAATCGTCAACGTTCCTGTAGAGATGCTATTGCTACATATTGATTCCTGACTCTGTTCCCTAAAACAGACCACAGCAATTCGATGATATTGAGGTTTAGGGACTGTGCGGGCCAGATAAGGTGTTTGACTTGGTCTTTATGTTCCTCAAACCATGACCTGACACGTCTAACTGTATGGATCGGAGCATTATCAACATGGAGAAGGCCATGTCCTGCAGGAAACAATTTTTGCACCATAGGATGGATCTGGTCGGCTAAAAGTTCGACATAGTCCTTCCCAGTCAATCTCCCTTTCGGGGTTACAATAGATCCCTTTAGAAAACCATGAGATGGCCGCCGAAACCCTAAGAAATTTCCTCTCCATGTTTGACAGCTGGCATGAGACAAGCATGATAATACGCTTGTATAGGTGTTCTTCAGACATACGCACGTCCTGTTGCAGGGAACAAAGTGATCAATGATTCGTCTAACCAAATGTCATATTTCAACGTATCACTCGACCAGGATTTGTGCTCGTGGCACCACTGTAGAGGACGGTTTGTTTTCACATCTGCTACAAGTGGCTTGGGAATTACTACTCTTCCGTAAATGTTTTGTTTTTGAAGTTTTCTCTTACCTGTAATGGCTGGTACTGGAGCCTGCAGATTCAGATGGAATCACTTTGGCTGCAGTTGTCTTCTTTTTTGATGTCACAGTCCGCTTCAACACCCGCCAGTGTCTTTCACTTAGCTTTCCCTTTCGTTTACTAATCTGTTTCACAGAGGATGTCTTTCCGTGAACTCTGTATGCCATCATGACTTCCGATATCATAGCTTGGTAAACACCCAAACCCATGGGGGCTAATGTAACAGATACTCCAATTAAACGCGCTTCAACAATTTGCCCTTCTGCACGGTCTACAATGTTTGACATCTTACGCTATCCCCCAAAGAGCCTGATGCCCATAGTTTCATTACTGCTACTTTAGAGTAGAATAATGTATACACTATCTATATATATAAAACAGTTCTGTAACTGACTCACTGACTGACATACAATGCACAGACCAAACCGCTGGACCTAAAGGGCTGAAATTTTGCATGGCGATTCGTATAGTGTAGAGGTGCACTAAGATAGATTTTTGAAAAATTCTTCTTAGATTTTTTAAAATTAAATTTTTAAGCTGTTTTAGTAACTTTTTTTAAGTTTGCATTTAAAATAATAATTTAAGGGTTATAAAATTTATATCACGAGAAAGATCATAAAATTTCCTTTAAAATGAAATCTTTATCGGATCTTTACCTCGATTTTCTGATTTTTGGTGAATTTTTAAAGATTAATTTTTAGAATTTAATTTATTAAATGCTGATCACGTGATTTCTTTTCTGGTACTTTAAATAAATTTATCGTCACGTGCATAATAACTAAATAGACAAAAAAAAATTTTCTTGCTAATGCGGCAGACGATTGGACATTATTTTGTCTATAAAAATATCCCTTACGATTTTTTTATAAATATATATATTTTTTCTACATCAATTGTATATATTGATTGTCGCATTTATTATAAATATATATATATATATTTTTTGGCATTAATTGCATACATTGACCGTTGTATTTAATTTGAATGTACTCCGTAGCCAAGCGCAGGTTTTCAGCTAGTATTCTATAAAAATTTATTGGTCCCTAAACTTGTTTTTTAAGGAATACGAAGCACTTCCATAAACACCACTAATATTGATGTGTTTCCATTATTTTGATAACCACCTGTATATATATGAAATAGACGACGTGGAGATAAAGAAATAAATAGGGCAGAATAGTGGAAGCCACTGTATATATTCAGTGGCTCCCAAAATTGTTCGTACACTTACGAATTTCAATGAATTAGGGGTCTATCCATTAATTAAAATGAATATTTCAGAATGGGTATTTAATAATAAGATCTATAATCTATTCTTAACAAAATTACATGAAATATTTTGAAAACATAGTAAAACTTTATTTTTAAGAAACCAGTAATCAAAAAGTAACAAAAACTTTATCTCACAAAAGTCATCGTACACTGAAATATTTTCGGATAAATTCATAATTAAAATTATCGTCTGGCGCTTTATTTTTTTTTTGAATTGTGGTGACATTTAAAATATCGTTTGGCTTTAATTTTTGCTTGCCTACTCCGTAATATTCTATTTATTATTTAAAAATGGCTCGTAGTCGTAAAGAAACAACAAACAGCATTCGAAAATTGATTATTTTTCATCATAGTAGTGGTAAATCAGTTCGGAATATTGCTAAATTACTTAATTTATCCCATTCTACTGTTCAGTATGTGAAAAAACGCTTTAAAGAAGAAAATTGGATGGAAAACAAGGTAAGAAAAGGCCGTCCGGCAAAGTTAACAAAACGTGATCAAAGATTTATAATTAGAAAATTTGTGAAAAATTCACGTTTGAGTGCTGTAAAAGTTTCTGCAGAATTCAATGAAACATTTTCTACGTCAATTTCACCTGAAATTTTTTGACGAGTTCTCAGAACAGCTGGATTACATGGGCGTTCTGCCCATAGAAAAATTTTTGTGAGTGAGAAAAACTGAAAGTTTAGGCTTCCCTTCTCACTATCAATGATAAATAAGCCCCAAACCTATTGGAATAATGTCTTATTTGCCGATGAACATTTTTGGTGCTGATGGGCGTATAATTGTATGGAGAAGAAAAAAATGAGGAACTTAATCCCAAGAACTTAGTAGGAACAGTTAAGCATGCCGGTGGAGGTATCCTTGTGTGGGGATGCATGTCAGCATCAGGACTAGGAAATTTGGTATTTATTGATGGCATAATGAATCATGCTGTTTTTATAAATATTTTAAGAGACAATTTAAAATTATCAGCTAAAAATTGGGATATTGGAAACAACTTTGTTTTTTATCAAGATAACGATCCTAAGCACAGGGCTCTCAACGTTCTCAACGTTCTGGTGTCTCTATAATTGTCCACAAGTTTTGAAAACACCACCTCAATAGCCAGATTTAAACCCAATAGAACATATTTGGAGAGGACTGGAGGTTCGAGTACGAAACCACGACATTAACACGAAAAGCGAACTAAAAAGAATTATGATGGAAGAATGGATGAACATTGATGCAAAAATTACAAAAGAACTAAACAATCTATTATGCTAAAGGATGCTAAAGGATATCCTACTAAATATTAATTTAACGAAAACTTAGAATATTTACTAATATGTAGAGATTTTTTACAAGTGTACGATGACTTTTGTGAGATAAAGTTTTTGTTACTTTTGGATTATTGGTTTCTTAAAAATAAAGTTTTACTATGTTTTCAAAATATTTCATGTATTTTTGTTAAGAATAGTTTATAGATCTTATTATTAAATACCCATTCTGAAATATTCATTTTAGTTAATGGATAGGCCCCTATTTCATTGAAAATCGTAAGTGTACGAACACTTTTGGGAGCCACTCTATATATGTATATATGTATATATATATATATATATATATATATATATATATATATATATATATATATATATATATATATATATATATATATATATATACAGTTGGCTCTCTGTTTAACGACGCTCTTCTTAACGACGATCTCTATTTAAAGACGATATTTCCCAGTCCCGGCCCCTCCGACGTATGGGAAATGTTACTTTTCACAAATTCTGTTTAAGAGCGATCTCTACTTAAGGACGATTTTTCACGGACCCTTGAAAGTCGTTAAACAGAGAGCCAACTATATATATATATATATATATATATATATATATATATATATATATATATATATAGTGGAATCTCGATCGATCGTTCCCCGAACGATCGTTTTCCCGTATGTATCTTTTATTTCACCCAGTCCCGAATAAATTCCCATACAAAACAAGCAAAAATAGACCGCATGGATCGTTCCTCGATCCATCGTTTTCCCGCAATATTCGTTCAGAATATCTCAGGTTTACATTAATCTATCGGATCGATCGTTTTTTCATAAAAACTGAACCTGAAATATAAATGTCTGGATTGATCTAGAATGTCGCCCTAATTAAACAATGAGCAGAATATTTGAGATGCACGGTTTTCGTATTTTTGTTCTCTCCTGTTTAGCCTTGTTTCGCGTTATTGTACCATTCCCATTATTTGTTCGTTGTTGGTGTTCCTTAATTCTTTAGCCCCTGGAGTACGCTATTTTCGGCAATTCATTCCAAATTCTCCGACTATTCAACATTTTTGTTCTTATCAGCAATGGCTCACAGTCAGCCGACCTGAGCGGTTCCTGCTGCCCTCTTTCTTTTCTGTTGGCCTTGGGATGGAGGCGTCCTGGTGTTTGGTCTATGGTGTGAGAAGATTCTCATTGCTGCTGTTCTACACTGGCGGATGAGTGTTTCACCCGGAAGCAGAACTTCCAGGTGGTCTTATGTCGAACCCCATCCAGAGCAATGGAATGGTTCTAGTTACAATCGATTCACGGCTGCCGCTTCTTTATACTCTCACCCAATAACCGATACCGAAAAGAATGCAATTTGCAACACAGAAAAAATATTGTTTACTTGTGGAGAGAAAACCGCCAAAAAACAAACGAAGATTAAGTACTTTTATTTGAATCAAAATTCCTGTGTATCTACGTGTATTTTTTTTCTTTTTTATTTATTTATTTTTTTTATTATTATTAGTATCCTGGATTTCAGTACAACTTTGTAATTTTATCTTCAGTTACACTACGGGTATGTATGCATTTATGTATGTGAGTAAATATATTTTAGGGATATCAAACTTTAAGGTACGTTAATAGTTTTTTGTATGTTCCCGCATCTATCGTTTTCCCGTATCCATCGTTTAATTCAGTCAGTCCCTTCAAAAACGATAGATCGAGATTCCACTGTATATATATATATATATATATATATATATATATATATATATATATATATATATATATATATATATATATATATATACTAGCATTATTGCCCGGCGTTGCCCGGGTAGATATATAGATATAAGAATTTTGATGCATTCCATCAAAAAAATACTGGGCTGCAACCCCCGCTCTTCATGTTCATCTGGCCAGACAGAATGCGCTTAGCGCGTTTCTACTGAAATGATATACAAACAATAAGAAAGAAAGAAACTTTGAGCCTGCGGACCTTCGTCTGATTTTATTGAGAATTAATAACACAGTGTTGCGTGATTCGCACGTTTGGATTGAATAAGTTTACTGTTTAATTAGATTTAATTAGATTTAATTAGAAATTTGTTTAATTAGAAATAAGTTTTATAATTTACATTTGCCTTTATTATTTATTTTTCCCTTAAAAGCTCAGTTTGTTCCAGATCACCCAAGAGACGCACTTTTTTCCACATCACCCAAGAGGTAAAATGAAAGATGCCCCCTTTTATTTATTCAAAGCAAGGCGCGATTTCACATGAAGCCTATTTTCCTTACTTTGGTGATTCGGTTTTTTATTGTCGACAGGCCAAAAACCGTATCGGTTTTTAATTTTCCTAAGGCCAAAAACCGTAGATAAAGCAAATTGTAAATCGGTTCAAGCGATGAGAAAAACTGCAAATAAAAAAGGACAAAAAGGTGAGCCGGGAAAGTTGTGTTAAAACATACTAATTTGAACTGCATTCTTAAAATTCTCCCATCTCAGTTAGTCTAGTGGTTAAATTTTATCTTTTACCGTATTTTAATATTTCTTTTGTCAATTTATTTCGTTGTTATGCACGTAACGCAAAATTAATTTAAAGTATCACAAAAAGAAAAGAAATTACTTGATCAGCATTTCATAAATTAAATTCTAAAAATTAATCTTTAAAAATTCACCAAAAATCAGAAAAGGGAGGTAACGATTCGAAAAATATTTCCATTTAAAGGAATTTTTATGATCTTTCTCGTGATATAAATTTTATAACCCTCGGATTATCATTTTAAATGCAAACTTAAAAAAATTAGAAATACAGCCTAAAAATTTAATTTTAAAAAATCGAAGAAGAAATTTTCAAAAATCTTTCTCAGTTCACCCATCCAGTATAAACTCCCATATAGAAGAATCACCATGCAAAATTTCAGCTCTTTATGTCCAACGGTTTGGACTGTGCGTTATCTGTCAGTTAGTCAGTCAATTAGGCAAAGCCAAAGTTTATTACCATGAAGCTCTCACCCCCGCGCACCCCTCTTCTCCCGCGCGGGGGAAGAGGGATAGGTTCGGATTTCTCTGAACGTCTGTATCCACAGGGGGTCTCGCACCTCTTACGGGCACAAAAAATCATTAAAAAATTAATTTTAAAAAAACTAATTGAGCCCCAAACTTCGTTTTTGCCGATTTAAGTTTCTTGGGTCCTAAACATTAACTGTGCTGAATTTGGTCCCGGTGGGTGAAACAGTCTATGATTCTATAGCGGACAAACAAACAGACAAGCTCTTTTATCTATATATATATAAAAGAGCTTGTATATATATATATATATATATATATATATAATATAAATACATATATGTATGTATGTGTGTGTGTGTGCCATTTGCAAGAGCTTTTATAAAGTAATATTAATTTAATTAATGTATAAAAATAAAACAAAAAATTTTGTGTATGTGATATAATATGTGGCCATTGCATTTATTTCCCATTCGGCGACGAAACATAATAATCTATGTATTGTTGTTCACTTAGATGATGTAATGACAGTTTATTGCATGTTGCTTATCAAAGTTCTACATGTCCAATTTATGAGAGTAAGAGAGAACTCAATTTGTTACTCTTAATGTTATAAGTCTGTCCATTAACATAACGGATGAAAAAGAAATGGTAGCAAAAATGTTTGCTTTGGAAACATTCCAGTAAGTTCATGAGTAGCCAAGAAGAGAATTTTGAGTGTGTCGGGGGGCTTTTCTTTGCTCTGTATGGAATCATAGTTTATTATTGCAGAACTTTTTATCTTTGAAGACCGCCGTCTTTTTTTAGCTGTCTTTTTTTCTAGGGTTTATATTTAAACCGTTCGACAGCAAGCTTTTTGCTCTCGATAGATTTTTCTTTTTTCACTCCCGTCTATTCCAGACTCTTCCAGACGATTTTGAAAGGTAAAAAAACACAGATTCATCGAAATTTACATTTTAACTGGCAAAGGGCGCGTGCTGTCAGACAAAACATCTATTTTAAAATTCCCTTCAGATTCCAAAATAAATATTTGAATTATTATTTCTACTGCAAGCATTCAGTTCAAATTCTTGCATAAAATAAGGATTAAACTATCATATATTTGTGTTAAAATGGAGGATTGCTTATGTATAAATTTTGATATTTATTGTTCATTTGGCGAACACATTCTTTACTTTGAATAGTGAAGAAAATAGCCGAAATTGTAAATACAGTGGACGGTAGTTAATTCGAACTCGGTTAAATCAAACTTTCGGTTAATTCGAACTAATCCAAAGGCCCCAAAAAACTTGTATTGGGATTAATGTTAAAAATATCTCATTAATTCGAACTAAATTTTCATCACTTTGGTTAATTCGAACTAAAAATTTGACAAATTAAATTTCTTTTTCCTCGTTTAACGGAGAAAATACACGCTGTATTTATTATTTTGTGTGTCAAAATTATCTGTATTTCTTTTCTGTGTAAAGAGGTACATGCCTGCATTACTAGACTATTGCATTTCCACTAAACGTTAGTGGCTATTGTATTTTCGTTAAGTTTGTAGTGAAAATCACGACATTACTCTGCTGACAGCTATAAATGATGTATACGCTATACTGAATATATCTATACTGAATATATCTAAATTCATGCACGCCGAAGAGAACAATCCTATCGAAGAATGTGATGATATTGATACAGATTTTTCTGAATTCAAAACATTTAACGGTGATAACGTTACTTTTTCTGATCATGTAAGGATAGATGAAGAAGTGGAAGTCTGTGGAAAACTGAGTGATGATGACGTAATAAAAACTATCCGAGAAGATGAAATAGAAGAGACATTATCGAAATCAGTTGAGAATGCAGAGACTCTTAAGCGTCCTAATGATCATGTCCTAATGGACTCTATAAAACTCTGAAAGTATTTATACAGATGAAACCTTCCTCTGAAAACGAATTGAAATGTTTACTTCAAATCGAGAAGCTGGCTGAACAATGTAGGCATCATAAACAAAACCAAACATCCATTTTACAGTTTTTCCCAAAAGTGTAATTCAGATTTTTAATTAAAGTTTACTTTCTGCTGCATATCTTCTGCTTCATTTTATGATTAAGATAAATCTGTATTGCTTTTTAATATGTTTAATTTTAGATAACATAGTATAATATATTTTCTGGGGTTATACATACTAGGAGATTTTTCTTCTTCAGTGATACACTTTTAAAGTTATATATTTTCTCTTAACATCGGATAATTCGAACTTTTTCCTGAGAACCTTTGAGTTCGAATTAACGAGCGTCCACTGTAATACATTTGCAATGAGAGTATAGGTATGAATATAAATTTTACAATTCTTTGCTGATTTGGCGAGCCTATCCCCTACTGTAAATAGTAAAAAAAGTAGAATTGTAAATTTTGTATTTATTCATGACTAGCCGGGCTTCGCCTAGCTATCGAATCACTTGACACTCGAATAACAGTTCACTTGAATTAAATTTTTTTCACTTTTAATTGCCAAAAAATCCCCCCAAAATCAGTAAATCTTCAAATGATCTATTTATGATTAAAAATTTTGAATTAAAAGTATCAAAAATAGAAAAATAATTAAAAATTACACAGAAGCTGAAACATTTCTTTTCAGTGATTCATTTTTACTAAGAATCACGCTGAGTTTACATCGTAAAACATGGCGGTTACGTTTTGTACGGTGGAGTAAGATTGCCAGGATTGCAAAAATTACGATATAAATATATAAACTACATTATTTATTTATTCATACTTGAGTGCGTATGTGCAAATATAATATTTATACTTCCTTGTCCATTCGGTGAACATATCCTCAACTGTAAATTGTGAAGAAAGAAAGAAGAAGAAGGAAAAAAAAGCATTCAACCACAATATTTTGTGGTGTTTCTCATAGTCCATAAATTCTGCCATTAATTAATTCATTGAAGTGATTTGACATTTTCTCGCGTATCGATCAATTACGGTCATCTCTACTGCTACCCATTTTCCAAGTTTTTCATTGACATTGTTGCAGGCGTGAACTGTTTCCGAGGCTAGATATTCAAAACTTCGCAGCCATAATGCCTCTCTTGAGATTTTCCCCTTGTCTCTGAGTTGTGGGGTATTTATCCTGGTTTCTCTAATTCTACCGATTTTTAGGGTCTTGGGTGGGTTTTGACGCTAATAGCCTAAGCATAAGAGTCATGAAATTTAAATTAGATAATTACAAAACGTTCAAATTTATTTCTTCCTCGAAAGCACTTATTTGGTCGAATATACTGCCAATTTATCCGTTACTTTCCTGAAAATAATTGTAATTTTATTCGTTTAATGTATGTAGATGATATCATTATAGATGATTTAATCAATATTAATCATCTTATTAATTTTCATCCCACTCCCTGAGATCTTATTCAATTAATGTTAATTTCGTAGATCTTAGATCGACTGATAATGAATTAGAAAAATTTCAAAAATCATAATTCATGCAGTAGTTAATCTGTTTTCAATATTTTAACTTTACATGCAAGCGAGTTACGTTCTAAAGATAACGAAATTATTTGAAGTCTCGTTTAAAAATATTCATCTATATATATAAAACAGTTCCGTAACTGACTGACTGACTGACAGATAACGCACAGAAGAAATCGCTGGACCTAAAGGATTGAAATTTTGCATGGCGATTCTTCTTATAGTATAGGGGCAGGGCCGCCCAGAGGGGAGTGGGGGGGCAACTGGGACACTTTGCCCCAGGCCCCCAACTGTCGGAGGGGCACCAAAAATTAAAAAAGAATTATTTATTAGATTTCTTCCGAAAGGAAATTCTGAAACTTGTACCGTACTTCAAAATTCAAATTAATCTCCTGAAAAAAGGCCCCCCCCCCCCCAAAAAAAAATAAAATTATTCGATTAATCAGATTTCTTGGGGCCCCCAACAGAAGTTTGCTCCAGGCCCGTAAAGTCTCTGGGCGGCCCTGTATGGGGGTGCACTAAGAAAAATTTTTGAAGAATTCACCTTCGATTTTTTAAAATTAAATTTTTAAGCTGTTTTTTAACTTTTTTAAAGTTTGCATTTAAAATAATAATCTGAGGGTTAAAAAATTTATATCACGAGGAATTTATATCTTAAAGAGAGAGAGAGAGCTAGTTATTACCATGTTTTTATTAACTTGCTTTCTTGTTTGTGTGTGTGTTTGTTTGTCCAGTACAAATCTAGTAATCGATTTTTAACTAACTTCCCGACTAGCTAACCATTTGAAACTTTTAGAATAGCTCAGAACACGATGACCATGCATTTTTTAATACTTTTAGCCATCTTTAAGCAGATTTTTACCATGTTTTTATTATTTTCAGTTAATTTTGTTTTGTAGACTGGTGCAGCCATCTATCGGCCGGAACGGGAATGAAAAGTTAAACGCAAGTTAACTTCCAATTAACTTCATTTTCTTTCAAGTTAATGGGATAATTCATCAAAAAAAATTTAAAAAAGTATTTATTATTACGTAGAATTGTCAAGTTTATATGGTTCAACAGAAAATTTAAAAACATGGTATATAAAAAGTTCTTTTTATCTCGTAATTATTGTTATTTTTTTTTTTCATTTTAACCTATAAGAGTGTAAATAGGCAAATTACTTTAATAAACATCATTTTATGCTTTTCAATATTCTAACACTATTTAAGCTATTTTTAATAACTGATCACGTGTATAGTGTGTCTGGTTAAAAGTAATAATCATGTAGATGGATAACTGTGTGTTTTTCCTGTGTTTTACCTGTAACTGGTTTAGCTCTTTTGTTTGAGTGGTGGGCGTCTTTACGATTTTCCCTGTGCGAAGTTGAAGGACGTTTCACCCACGTGTTATCTTGAAAGGATTTCAAAAATGCCGAGGTAAAATCTTTTTTAAATATAACTAGTGCATTTTTGGAGGCAAACATATTTCATCCTTAAAACTTACTCCGTATTTGGGAAAAAAGGACTCTTATGGTACCATTACTACTTTACTAAAAGAAAATAAATAAAACGGCGTAGAAAAATATTTGTTTAGGGTTCCTTTATGTTTAAAGTATTTTTTAAATGCTGTTAAATTTTGCTTAAATTTAAAGAGTACTTTCAGTTAAGCAAATTCTGTCTTCGAGGTTGCTGGCTAGAAAAAAATTATTGATCAGATTCCAATATAGATCCCATGTAATATTTGTACCTTATTTAACAGTATACACCTTATTTCACAATATCATATATATTTTTACCAAATGTAAATAAAAATATTAAAAATTTGCAATTATAGAATTTTAAACAGTATTTTTTAATTAAATAATTCAATACGATATAAATTGACTTCAAAGTGTCCGCGACCCACAGTTTATGCACTACTGCCGTATGGCATCAATCCAGCAGCCTTAAGGCATATTTGGGGCCTGGATTGGGGAATATTAGTTTTGTTGCACTGCGGCCCTATTTGGCTTTCCTAATGCTACATAAACCAGAACATAGAGTCAAAACGGGAACCTTTGAAATGGCCAATTAATTGAATCCCTGTTTTTTTTTTTTTTCTGAACAATTTTGTACCACTGATACGACAATTGCATCACGAGATATAATATAATTTTGAACACCCAAACAGTGATTTTTATACAAAACTAGCTGAAAACCCGTGCTTTACTATGGAGTACATTCAAATTAAATACTACGGTCAATGTATGCAATTAATGGCAATATATACAGGTGGTTATCAAAATAATGAAAACACTAAGAAACACCAGAAAAACCTTTATTAATACCACCTGATTCACCTTGGAATTGGATTATACAAGTCATGAATAGAGGTTAAGAATATATTATACCATTCTTCAGGGAAAAATAATGAAAGTTCCTGTAGAGATGCTGTGGTGGATATCGATACCTATCTCTATCCGCTTATACAGATCACGGTGGTTGGATGATATATAGTCGGTGGGATTGTACAGGACAAGATAAAATATTTGACTTCTTTTTCATGCTCTTCAAACCAATACTTTATAGATTTAGCTGTATGTATAGGGGGATTATCATCTTGGAGAACGCCATCTCCTGCAACAAACAATGTTTGCAGCATAGGATGGACTAGTGATCTAAAATTTTGACATATTCCTTCCTATTCAATCTCCCTTTTAAAGTTACAGTAGAGCCTGAAGAAAACCATGAAATGCCATCCCAAATCCTGATAGATCTACCTCCATGATTGACAGTTGATATGAGACAGCCAGAATCTTACGCTTGTGTAGGTGTTCTCCAGACATACGCACGTCCTGTTGCGAGGAATAATGTGAACAATGATTCGTCGGACCAAATGCCGTTTTTCGACATATTACTCGACCAGTATTTGCGCTCGTGGCACCATTGTGGACGATATATTGTATTGGTATCTATTACAAGTGGCTTGGGAACATCTACTCTTCCGTAAATGCTCTATTTGTGGAGTTCCCTTCTACCTCTAATGGTTGATACCGGAACATGCAGATGCAGATTGAGCTCTTCGGTAATTTTGGTTGCTTCATATTTGGTTTCTTCATGTCACAATCCGCTTCAATCAGGGCCGCCCAGAGACTTTACGGGGCTTGGGGCAAACTTCTGTTGGGGGCCCCAAGAAATCTGATTAATCGAATTTTTTTTTTTTTTTTTTTTTTTTTTTTTTTTTTGGGGGGGGGGGGGGGGCTTTTTTTCAGGAGATTATTTTGAATTTTGAAGTGCGGTACAAGTTTCCAAATTTATCCTGGGGGTTGCAGTAACAGATACTCCAAATAAACGCGCTCTAACAATTTGCCCTTTTCGCAACGTCTGCAAGATTTGACATTTTACTGTGTTTCCCCCCAAAAGCACAATGCCCTTAGCTTCATTACTGCTACCTGATAGTAGAATAATACATACACTATATTATATAAAAAATACCAGTGGCCAGACTCATTTTTTAAGGAATACGAAGCACATTCATAAACACCACTAATATTGATAGGTGTTTCCATTATTTTGATAACCACCTGTATATATATATCTATATATATATATATATATATATATATATATATATATATATATATATATATATATATATATATATATATATAATAAATACAACGGTCAATGTATGCAATTAATTTGTCTGTTTAATATCCGTAAAACATACTAATTTGAATTAAATTCTTAAAAAACTTCCATCTCAACGAGTCTAGTGGTTAAATTTTAGTCTAGTGGGTAGTGGTTAAATTTTATCTTTTACCGTATTTTAGTACTTTTTTGTAAATTTATTTCGTTGTTATGCACGGGACGCAAAATTAATTTAAAGTATCACAAAAGAAAAGAAACTTCGTGATCAGCATTTAATAAATGAAATTCTAAAGGTTAATCTTTAAATATTCACCAAAAATCAGAAAATGGAGGTAAAGGTTCGAAAGAGATTTCATTTTAAAGGAATTTTTATGATCTCTCGCGTGATATAAATTTTATAACCCTCAGAATATTATTTTAAATGCAAACTTAAAAAAAGTTACAAAAACAGCTTAAAAATTTAATTTTAAAAAATCTAAGAAGAATTTTTCAAAAATCTTTTTTAGTGCTCCCCTACACTATAAGAAGAATCGCCATGCAAAATTTCAGCCCTTTAGGTCCAGCAGTTTGATCTCTGCGTTATCTGTCAGTCAATCAGTCAGACAGTCAGTTACGGAACTATTTTATATATATAGATTTTAACTTTAAATTCCTTTTTCTCTCAATATGATTTTCTGACTTTGCCCGCATGATGTCTCATAAACTATTCGAGATAAATGCTTGAAATTTTTCTTCACGCGTTAATGTATACCTCCTAATAAAATGACCTAAAAGCATAAAGTCATCTTAGGTAATGAAAATTTTACAAAAGGTTTTATGAGAAAATTTTTGTAAAATTTTTTTTAACTGATTCTTAATTATATATATTAAAAATGAAGGTAATTAAAAGATTTTAGGTCAATATGTTAAACTAAATGTTTTTTAAATTAAAGTGTATTTTATGTTAATAAGTTAAAATTGACATCAGTTACCATATGCGCAGTGACAAATGATAACTGTGAAATTATAGAAAAACATGTTATTTAATTAAATTTTGCTAATTAATTTAAATAATTTATATCAATCTGATAATTTTGTTGGAACAAGTTATGTTTCATCCAGCAGTCCAGAAATTTTCATTTAATTTGCTTCATTGGGTAATTTGTTAAAAAATATGAAAACTTAATCCATTTTCTAACATTTTTCGTAAGTCAAAGGTGTACCGGATATTACCAATATCCGGTAGATTGAATAAACAAAATTTCCCTACGATGCAATCAGTGAATGTCTATTAGGGTGGAGCGAAAAAACTTTTTCTCGAAATTCACATTGCCTGAGTCATTCTTTGGTGTGAAACTGGCTGGAACAAATTTTCTCCAAATTTCAGCTCAAAATGTTGCCATCTTGAGGTTCCACACCGCAAGTGAATATTTGTATTGCCTTTTTTTAAAGTTTTTAATGCAATTTTATCAAAATAATAATAATAATTAATTAATTGAATAATTAATTTGTAAATTAATATTAATCAATATTTAATATTAATAATTATTTAATAATTAATATTTGTATTAATATTTATTGTCAAATGTCAGTGCTAGAAACGGCATTTCGTACATTGACGGGAGTAAGCTCAGGAGAGAACGTCGAAAAGTACGATCACAGCTTAATTCTGCACAAGTAACACAGTTTTTGTATGCCATCTACTTCGATGGAAGAAAGGACAAAACTATAGTGCAAGAAAAGAAGGGAAGTTCTTCATATAGGACTAAAGGTGTGGAAGAGCATATTGTTGTCAGAACCTGGTTCTGTTTATATAAGACATGTGACTCCGGATTCTGGGTATAATGACTATCTGACTGGGTATCTGACTATAATTTTAATATTGTTAAATTTCAAAATAACCTAACCTGTTTACATAAATCTGTTTTTAATAACATTATTGTAAATCAGTTCGTAGAAATAGGCTATGTTCTACAGACAATAGGAATAAGCATATTTTAGACTTGATAGCTGTGCTAACACGTAATTATTACCCCGAAAGTCTATCCAAACACATAATTGGTTGTTTTAGTTTTAATGAATAGTTTGTTCTGTTGCAATTAATAAGTAAATCATAATAATAAGAAAAATTTGAAAAAATAACTACAGTAACCACCGCTTATAGTGATCAGTGGTTATAAGAATCAATATCGCAAAAACAAAAACAAATGTATTATTTCCATGTTAAAATTTCCGCTTTAAAGAATCAATCTACCGGTTATAAGAATCAGTTTGCAATCTTCGCCTTCCTTTTATTTTCCCAAAAAATGCCACTTGAACTCTCAAAAGGTACGAAATTCTTTCTTAAGTTTTTGAAAAGAAAGATTGATAAAACTTTGGGGTGGAAAACAGTCGTAAAATACATTCCTTTAGACATAACATAAGAGTTTCTTCTTAAACGTTTTTGCTAAACACTGTCCAGGGGCATCTAACCTGCCCGGGTCCGACTTCACTTTTCTCCAGACAGGCACTCCTTTTTTCCCACCACTTACTTCCTGGTTGCGGATTTTTGGACCCTGAAACACATAAATCTTCCGCGAAGTGTCCACCATCACTTACGCAAACGGGACAGTGGATTCAGCTCTTCAAACCGTGAAACGTAAACGGATCCATTTTGCTGAATCAAACGTTTCACGGTTTGATTCAGAGTCAAACCGTGAAACGTAAGCTATAAAGTGAATCTTCGTCTGAGACTGTAATAAGCATACGTCGCTAGTATTCACTTTAGTTTTCTAACAAAATTGCCAGTTAGTGTTAGAACTTTTTGATAGTCGAATTCAAATATGATAAAAACAAGGAAAACTCTTAGTTTTTCTGAAAAACAGAACTTGTTAATTATATATGATGCTCTTCCAAAGTGTAGTCAAAGAGAAGCTGCCTCTTGTTGATTTTATAATCATGTGTTGTTACTTATAGGTCTAGAAATTGAGTTATAGTATTTGTTTAGAAATTGAGTATTTTTAAAATTCTAAAAAATAATTTTAATAAATCTAATATATAAAAATGAATGTTTGTATATCTGTAATTGTATAGAAATCCACAGTTTAGGAGCAACGATCGTGAAATTTTACATACAGGCGTCTTTAAAAACAGCCGAGGGTCTGAAGAACTTCAAAAATCGAAATTAATTACCGTTGATTTTTAATTAATAAAAAACCAAAAATTTTGAAACTAAATGTAAGATGTTACACTTTGTGGAATCACCACTCTGAATATGGCGTCCACGTTAGGCTTAGCTGGCAAACAGCGAGCGAAAAGATAAAAATAAATAAAATCAAAAAGTTTCAAGTTATATATTAAACTAAAATAATAAATGAAATTAATAATCTTTCAAGTCAGATTTTATACTCTAAAATAAATCGGATCCAACGGCATATTGACACTATCACACGCGATGGAAAATTCGAATCAACCACGCTAAGTGTCACGAGATCTTTTTTAATCGCTACTGCAACCCCCCTCGCTTATGTCTTTGTGTCTATTGAAGAGTTAAAGACTAAGCTTCTATCCTGCTAACTTATTTCTGACTTAAAACTCCTTTCACTCCATAAATACATGTATATTCACCAAGCCATAGCAACTTTCCAGTAATCTTAGTCAAATATTTTCTTATTTACTCAATAAAGCAACATGTCAGTGTGGCGCATTCAGTAAAAGCGTTCATTTATCACGCTACACGCCGCGGGTTCAAATACGGATCTTTCACATTTTGCTAAACCTGTATTTTCAGCTTTTTTACAGAGGCTTTTTTATTTCAGCTTTTATTTTATTATTTTTTAAATTATTATTATTATTATTATTATTTATTTATTATTTTTTTAATTATTTTTATTTTATTTTATTATTTTTAAAAATTATTATTTTTATTTTATTTTATTTTTCATATTATTAATGTGTATAACATTTCGTGTACTTTTTTTTCTATGTTATTTATAATGTGTTTAGTTTTTAAATGGATTTTGGTAGGTTTATTATAAATTTATATATTTTATGTTTTACTTTTCAGGATTTTTTGTCCAATGATAAAGCCTAATCTTTTCTATGTTATTTATACTGTATTTAGTTTTTAAATTGATTTTGGTTAACAAACATTCGACAATTTGACATTTTTACTTTTCAGCTTTACTTTTCAAAATTCTTAACTTTCCTAAAGTTAATTTCACATTTTCTCCTTTTCAGCTTTTAGTGGTTTATTATAAATGTATATATTTTATGCTTTACTTTTCAGGGTTTTTTTGCTCCAATGATGAAACGCTAAATCTAGCTGAATTCTGAAGAAATTATTGTAAATTTATGGTTTTTTATGTTGGGTTTTGTTTTTATTCATGAGTATAACATTTCACATGCTTTTTATTCTATGTTATTTATACTGTGTTTAGTTTTTAAATTGATTTTGGTTAACAAACATTCTTAAAATCCCGGGCAACGCCGGATAAATTACCACCTGTGTAGGTTGATAATTTATAAATTTTAAAACTGTTGCCACATGTATATTTACAGATCCACAAGAACTTTCCAATATTTTTAATTAATAAATAACCAACAACTTTTGAAAGATGAAACTCTCGATTCATAGGCGTTCAGTAGATGGCGCCACTATTTTAAACTTTTAGTATTCCAACCATAAGACAAAAAAATATATTTTTTTAAAAATCGTAAGGGATATTTTTATAGACAAAATAATGTAGAAGAAAATATTGAAATTAAATCTAATAGGACATACTAAAGAATATAGTACAGTTTGAGGAACATATCTTTTACTGTATTTTAATATTTTTTGGATAATGTCCAATCGTTTGCCGCATTAGCAAGAAAAAAAAAAAAATTTTTTTTGTCTATTTCGTTGTTACGTGACTATAAATTTATTTTAAAGTACCAGATAAAGAAATCACATGATCAGCTTTTAATAAATTAAATTGTAAAAATTAATCTTTAAAAATTCACCAAAAATTAGAAAATGGAGGTAAAGATTCGAAAAGAATTTCATTTTAAAGGAATTTTTATGATCTTTTTCGTGATATAAATTTTACAACCCTCAAATTATTATTTTAAATGCAAACTTGAAAAAAGTTACAAAAACAGATTAAAAATTTAATTTAAAAAAATCTAAGAAAATTTTTTCAAAAATCTTTCTTAGTGCACCCCTACATTATAAGAGGAATCGCCATGCAAAATTTCAGTCCTTTAGGTTCAGCGGTTTGGTCTGTACTTTGTATGTCAGTCAGTCAATCAGTCAGTTACGGAACTGTTATATATATATAGATTATTATTACTATCTTTATATCGTAACGTTAACTTCATGCGCACACATTATTTTCCTATGCTTTTTTTTATTATCTTTATAATAAGCGTAATTTTCATATGATTTTAAACAACAATCGTTTTTAACTGGCATTCAGTGATATAAATTTGAACAACTGAAACAACTATCGTTTTTATTCATATTATGTTGGTTTTTTATTAATTAAAAATTAAAGGTAATTAATTTCGATTTCGGAAGTTCTTATCTTTATTTAATAGGACATTTAATTAGGCTGTTAAAACTTTATATTTACACCCTATTTAAAAGAAGTAGGGTGTAAATTGTAGGGTGGAAAGTTGGCAAAATCAAAATTTTGTACAATATATTTAATTTCTCGATTAAAAGTAGTTTTTTTCTAAAAATTAATTTATTTCGCTTGAAAAGCTAAATATTTTATGCACGCGGTTTATATTATTATTACTATCTTTATATCGTAACGTTAACTTCATGCGCGAGCATTATTTTCTTATGCTTTTTTTATTATTATCTTTATAATAGCTTTATTTTCATATGGTTTTAAACAACTATCGTTTTTATTCATATTATGTTGGTTTTTTATTAATTAAAAATTAAAGGTAATTAATTTCGATTTCGGAAGTTCTTATCTTTATTTTCATATGCTTTTTCATTTACGAATTATTCAAATGTTGGTTAAAAAACTTTTGCGTAATTTATACATTTGTGTGTGTTTAATTATTGAAATTAATAAATTTATATTTCTGGAGAGGATGTTTCAGTTTTTAGTGGTACTATGATGAAAGGCTGAATATACCAAAATTCTGAGGAGTTTATTATGGAGAGAAAAGGAATTTAATATGTAGAGGATGTTTATAGGAGTTAAATGTAGAGAGGAGTTGAATGGTTTGCAGCCCTCAATCAAACACTTCATTTTTTAAGAGGCAACGCTGCAGTCATATCATTGTTCTATTGGAAATTTCTGCTGAACCTGTAATTGCAGCTTCTTTTTTTTCCCCAATGATGAAAGGCTAATTCTAGCTGAATTCTGAGGAGTTTATTATAAATTTATATATTTATAGATTTCACAAGGTTTTTTTTCTGTTATTTATACTGTGCTTAGTTTTAAATTAATTTTGGTTAACAAACATTAGAGAATTTGACATTTTTACTTTTCAGATTTTAGTATTACAATGATGAAAGGCTGAAATTCTGAGACGTGTATAACATTTCACATATATTTTTTATGTTATTTATACTGTGTAAATTTTTAAATTGATTTTGGTTAACAACAAACATTCTTAAAATCCCGGGCATCGCCGGGTACTTCAGCTAGTGATAAATAACGTAAATTAAAGAGTATTTAATGGTAAATTATGTATATATGTGCCTGTGTGTTTATATATATGTACAAGTATATATTTGTGTATGTGTGCCTGTCCAAAGGGAAGTTTCGGTTATAAGAATCAACCGCTTATAAGAATCAAAAACAGTAATAACAAACGTGATTCTTATAAGCAGAAATCACTGTACTAAAAATAACAAATAAAAAAATTAATTAAAATCTTAAGTAAAAATAAAAATAAGATAAAAAATAACTCTCAGTAAAAATAATAAAAAGCTAAATTAATAAAGGTTTAATAGTCCTAAAACACAGTATCCATAGAAGGTCAGTTTCTGTGTTTCCATAACCTCCATGATTGCAAGTTTTGTGACGTCAGTCATCTTGCGATTACTTATTCTTAACTTCCACTCTGTATAGCGCCAGGCTTGGTGTTCTATGGTTAAGTAAATCTTTATTCAATTCTACAGTTATTCATGGATTGTACGGTGTCTGAGTGTGTTTATTGTATAGATCATACTCATCGGAAACAATCCATTGGTTTTTAGACAGTATTGACACCGCTGACGAAGAGATGCTGTCTAAAACCGCTTTCATACTTATCTTTTCATGTTTTTAGTTCCTGGCTGCAAGTAGCTTTAGTGCTCTTACTGGTTTTCTCTTTGAATTATTTATTATATATATATATATATATATATATATATATATATATATATATATATATATATATATATATATATATATACAGTAAACACCGCTTATAGTGATCAGTGGTTATAAGAATCAACCATTTATAAGAATCAATATCGCAAAAACAAAAACAAATGTATTATTTCCATGTTAAAATTTTCGCTTTAAAGAATCAATCCACCGGTTTTAAGAATCAGTTTACACTCTTCGCTTTCCTTTCCTTTTTCCAAAAAAGCCACTTAAACCCTCAAAAGGTACGAAGTTCTTTCTTTATTCTTTTTAAAAGAAAGATTGATAAGATGGGATGGAATACAGTCGTAAAATGCATCCCTTTCTTTGTTACACATAACATAATAGTTTCCCATTAAACGCTTTAGCTAAAAACTGTCCTATTAGCTTGACCCAGGGGCATCCTACCTGTGCGGATCCGATTTCACTTTTCTCCACTGCAAACAAAGACACTCTTTTTTCCCACCTTCCACATCCTGGTTGCGGCTTCCTGACACACATAAATCTTCGGGGAAGTGTCCACTATCACTTAGGAAAACGTGACATTATTAGATTCAACACGTTATCAAACCGTGAAACGTAAGCTAGAAGGTGAATCTTGGTCTGAGACTATTGGTATTGAAAGAGGTATAAACAGCCTCCTGAAAACTTCATTACGTCAAACTACCATAGAAAACTTTTTCTTGCACCCTTCCTGTAATTGAAATGTTAAACTGTTAAGCAGGTATGTTGTAACAAATATTGGATTTTTTTTCTTCTCTTACTATAATCATGTGTATCTACTTATAGGTCTAGAAATTAAGTTGTATTTTTAAAATTATAAAAATAATTTTAATAAAAGATAATTAACGTAAACTAAAGAGTATTTTATAGTAAACTAGCTGAAAACCCGCGCTTCGCTACGGAGTACATTCAAATTAAATACAAAGGTCAATGTATGCAATTAATGTAAAAAAAAAATAATTATATATATTTATAATAAATGCGACGATCAATGTATACAATTGATGTAAAAAATATATTTTATAAAAAAATCGTAAGGTATATTTATTTTTTTTTGTTAATATCTAATCCTCTGCTGCATTAGAGAGAAATTTTTTTTTTTATTTAGTTGTTATGCACGTGACGATAAATTTATTTAAAGTACCAGAAAAAGAAATCACGTGATCAGCATTTAAAAAATTAAATTCTAAAAATTAATCTTTAAAAATTCACCAAATATCAGAAAATCAAAGTAAAGGTTCGAAAAAGATTTCATTTTAAAGGAAGTTTTATGATCTTTCTCGTGATATAAATTTTATAACCCTCAAATCTTATAAAATTCGCTCTTCTTCTTATTTTAAAGGCAAACTTAAAAAAAGTTACAAAAACAGCTTAAAAATTTAATTTAAAAAATGTAAGAAGAATTTTTCAAAAATCTTTCTTAGTGCACCCCTACACCATAAGAAGAATCGCCATGCAAAATTTCAGCCCTTTAGGTCCAGCGGTT
Source organism: Dolomedes plantarius (assembly GCA_907164885.2). NCBI lineage: Eukaryota > Metazoa > Arthropoda > Arachnida > Araneae > Dolomedidae > Dolomedes > Dolomedes plantarius. The sequence goes on along the minus strand of OU015496.1, from coordinate 32,756,729 downwards.
TGGTCTGTGCGTTGTATGTCAGTCAGTGAGTCAGTTACGGAACTGTTTTATATATATAGATTATCTAATATATGTATATAGAGGTGTGTGTGTGTGTTCCTGTCCAAAAACCTAAATTCCGGCTATAAGAATCAACCGCTTATAAGAATCAAAAACAGTAATAACAAGCGTGATTCTTATAAGCGGAAATCACTGTGTATATATATATATATATATATATATATATATATATATATATATATATATATATATATATATATATATATATCGCTTAGATAGAGATCCGCTCATATAATAAACTGCCATAAAAGAATACATTTATATCGCCATTCTTTATTCCTTTTCCTAAATAAGCGTTCGATAACGAACATTAAACAGTCGCGCGGTGATAAAAAAAAAAAAAAGAATACCATTCTATTTTTCACCTGTGTCGTGTCAAGAGAAAATTTCATCATCTCACTGCGTATTTTTTTTTTCGCTCTTGAGGTAAAAGAAAAACATTGTTCCTTCCCTTTGACCATTCGGCCTTACGCAACCTGGGAGATGGGGTAGTAGTATTTTTTCTGTTAAGCGGAAGTTCCCTCGCGACCTTGAATGCTTCAGCCCATTATTTACAGCCGGTCTGTCGATGGTTTTGCGAATAGCGATATGAACGATTCCGGCGTGCGCGCTTTCTTGCTTCTGCGGATCTTGCATCTTACGGCCCAAAAGGAGCAGCGTTTAATTTCTCAGCTATGATACAATCGTAAGTACTCGCTCTGTGCGTTTCTTTTTGGTAGTTTGGGCTATTTTATGATGGTTGTGTCGTGTTTATTTCCGAAGGTGCGCGTTGGTTTGCTGAGTCATTCAGGCTCGTGGTAGTGTTGGATCAGCTGATGCCGCCAAACCGGTTTTCTGATGCCGGTAAGCCGGCTTCTTGTGTTGAATCTGCCAGGCGCATTCAAGTAATTCTATTTTTGAATCGAGACGTAAGCTAGTATTTATTTAAAATAATACTAACATTTTGTTTGATATATATATTACAATGTGTTCTCGCGTCACAATTGTTTATTGGAAGCGACGAGTTTCAAAAGAGTCTTAACTGCAGAAAACTTATACGTACAGTCTAAACTGTATTTTCTTGTACTTGTGGTGATAAAGTACTATACATGAAATATAAATGCTACCATAAATGCCCGATTTAACAGCGAAATAATTTAACTTGAAAATAATTCAAATAAATAAACAAACACTGTGTACTGGATTAAAAGAGTTCCGCAGATTATCACATATTTTAACATTAAATTTATCGAGGAAACAGAGATATTATTCAGCAACATCTACATGCAGGAGTGCCACTGAATCAGAATCAAGTACTAACTGCTTTTTTAGTTTTTTTGATTAGTACTATTTTTGGATAAGAAGTAAGGGGATTAACGCAGTGTTAAGTGTAATGCGAATGTTTCCATTAAATATTACAAATATCTTATGTAAGCATAGATGGCTAGATGCTATTTTTATTTCAAGTTGAAAGCTTCTGGTTGTTTTTTTTTCTTCATGCAAACTTATAGCTATTTTCCATAAGTTGTTATTCCGGTGCGAACAATTTAGAAATGGTACTATGAAATTGAGTAAAACCTATTTGCTCTCCAAAATAATTTCTACAATTTAATATCCCACCGTGAAAAATAAATAAATAAATGAAATAAAAATCTCGGTTGCAATGACTCGATTAAGATGCTGCATGTAGAATTTATTTTGGGATAGATATTAAGCATCTTTATAGTTTCCATGCCTGATTGTATTTGAATTTATTTGAGAAGTGCGCAAAATACAAGGCGAGGTATGACGAGCAGTTCATCGCCACTGTCAAATGCAAACAAAGCTTTTGATATGAATTATTGAACTGAGACGAACTTAATAACAAAATGTAACTCAGAGGAATTCGGAGTAATCTCCTACAATAATTCATCCATTTAATTTTCTGTACTTCATGAATTATTTTCAGCTGTAACATGTATAGAATCGGTAGGATTTTTCGCGGAATCACATAAAGTAAAGAATTAATAAAAATATTTTTTGTTCTTTTTTCGATTCATCATCGAAGCTCGAAATTCTGTGTGCTTAGAATGGGTATTTTATTATGTTATATGAACTTCTATTTTTGTTATTCTATTAAATGAATTTTTTCACCTCCCCAAACTGTTAGAATTACCCTTCGTATTCTGCAGATTTGGCAGGCTCAGGCTACTACTTGTTCACAAGTGGTTATTGACACAAGCGCATATTTTACAGAGTTGGACTCGACTTATGGAGGGGATTAAAATTTTTTGAAAATCGCTGAGTTAAACGTATCGACCCTGAAGGATATTATTTACAGGAACACAAATGAAAAGTCGTTTTCATTAATTTTGTCGAGATCTTTGAGCTCAGTGTCGGCTATTAAGCGAGCATGAAGAAAAAATGCAACACAAACGTTTGTGATTTATTTAAGAGGAAACGCAGGAATAAACAGATAGCGTATTTGCTGACGTAAAGAATGGTTTTTTATGACAACGAGCGCATAAATTTTTTAGTTTCAAACTTTTCTTTAACTTTTATGGGTAGTCAGGCCCGTTAACCCCCTCGCCTTAAGGCCCCGAATTCGCACAGTTTAATGCCGAATTGCTAGAAACAAATGTGTCGCATAGCAAATTTCTCTTTTGAATTGTTAATTTTTAATATTTAATAACGTTAGCCAAAAAAGTACAGATTTTGAATCCCTATCATTACGGAACAACGTATGAAATTTCGTCTGTTTATCTAAATTCTTTTTTTCTGTCAGCCACACGGGCACTGCCACCGTGCAACCTCTGTTTATTTATTTATTTTTATTTTTCAGAAATAGTAACTATAATTATACGTGTTTCACGTAATCTTACAACAGTTAAATTTTCAATCTTTTCCCTTTTACGGCAGATGTTATCTGAAAAACCACAGTGACGTTCTTTAATGACTTCGTCTCTCGGAGTCCTATGTCGTGACTCTTCTTCTCTCAAGGTTGCGCAATTGCTCAAAATATCTAAATCGATAAGAAAGTTTTCCACGTGCCCTCTTTCGCTTTTGCCGTAAAAAAACCCCCCGAATGTCTCCATCCCCGTAAGGCGACAGGTCATTGCCCTCCGTAAAACGTTTCCTAAGTGCACAGATATCACATCACACGCCTTTTCTTTTGCGGCGATTCCTCTTTTGTGTGCTTTCGGTGACCGGCGAATATGGAGCAATTTCTCATTAGCGAAATGAGTAGCTTCATTAAATGACATCGGCGGTTAATGGTCTGAAAATTCACGATTATTTTACGAATCGTGTTTTCGCCGAAATAAACTGCTCTGTTTATCTATCGGCTCGAAAATTGTGTGATGAAAGCAGAATTCCAGAAAATGGGATCGGCAATTAAAAATACCTAGACTTAAGACGATTTAAAAGTGTAAGTACACTTAGATGAATTGCTTCATTTACTAATGGCATGGTTTTCGTCATTTGGATGAGTGCATAGGATTTCTAGTAAAATAGTTATTCCTTTTATATGCCTATAATAGTTATCTCTTTTATATGCCTATAATAGTTATCTCTGAAGAGAAACACTTCTGCCATGTGAGGGCTTCGTAAATTGAGGAGGTTTTGTCATAAAAAGCTGTAAGTATAATTAGCTAAGTGTAGCAAGGCATATAAATATATATATATATATATATATATATATATATATATATATATATATATATATATATATATATATATATATATATATATACACCTAAGATTGTCGCAAGCGGCTACAGTTAAGCACTTGTTATTGGATGCCACAAGGGTTGAGGTTCGACTTTTACCGACACCCCAATGTAGACCAAGCATCCCTCCGTATCGAAATGTGTGGGCCCCAGCTCCTACCTCCTACAAACCCCACGGAAGGGCTTTCCGGCCTACAGATCTAATGTGCCCATACCCAGCGTAGAAACGAGGACATTCAGTGGCGCTTTTTGGGTCTCGAATCGAGCACTCTCAGTACCGAATCCCGATGGGCTAATCACTAGGAGGGTCGGTGCCTATGTATTTATCAAAAGGAGACGCTTTCAAAGACTTTGAACGCTTTCAAAGACTTTGAATTACGCTTGACTTTTGTTTGAATTACTTTAATGGAATTTTTCGATTTTGACGGACTGATAGAATGGAAGGTAGTAGCTTTTGTAAAGTAAAACTCTATCTATTGCTCGCCCACACGAATCAAAATGACAGGACATCGAATTTATGCGGGATATTTGTTTGCACGAGATTAAATAAATTTTTATCATGTACTGATAGTCAAGATAGCAATTGCTCCAGTGATGAGAAACTATATCTACGCTCACATACATCTATTGCAATCATAAGACACACTCATAACTAAATACACACAAACAGCGGCGCACCCAGAAGGGGGGGAAAGGAGCCCTGCTCCCCCAAAGAAATAGAAATTGCATTATGAATATTGATTTTGCATTATAAATATTTTTATCCGTTCATCTCGGCCCCCAAGAAAAAATCCTGGGTGCGCCACTGCACACAAATAACTAATTATGGGAATTTTTTAAGTGCAACGTAAGGAAAGCAAAGACTTTTTACCACGTTTTTATTAACTCGCTTTCTTGCTTGTGTGTTTGTCCAGTACAAATCTTGCAATCTATTTTTAACTAACTTCCCGACTGGCTAGACATTTGAAACTTTTAGAATAGCTCAGAACACGATGACAATGCATTCTTTTAATACTTTTTGCCATCTTTAAGCAGAATTGAATTAATTTTCAGTTAATTTTGTTGTTTGAAAATTTCTTATAATTGCTCTCTTTATTACGCATTTGATCGTTTTTTTTTCAAGTTGATAGGATAGTTCATCAAAAAATATTTTGAAGAAAGTATTTATTAATGCATAGAATTGTCAAACTTATATGATTCAGCAGAACATTTAAAAACGTGGTATATAAAAAGTTCTTTTTATCTTGTAATTATTACCATTGTAATGATGAACTTTATCTATACGCACGCCTACACATGAGGCGTTGATAGGCAAAATGGTGTAAGTCACATTTTCAATTTTTTTCATTTGGTGGCATATATGTAATCTCCATTTTCAATTTATAGTGGAATTGTAAATAGTTATTATTTGCAATTTTGTAATAATTATTATGAATCATAATTTGTTCAATTTATGGTGGAATTTTTTGTAGTTTTTTTACAGCTAAACTCTCTTGACTTGCACCACTTGACTTACTGACTTACACCACTTTGCCTTTCACCGCCTCATAGCGCATATAGATTGGTGGAGAGTTCTCTGCCTGCAGACCCCCGACTCCTGTCATCACATTAGTCACGGTATTTAGAACCACCCCCATTCCCGCCCCCAAGGTTTCTATGATCTGGTATTTCCCCCGACCCCGCTCGACACCATTTGACCCGCTGACCCCCCTCTCTTTCTTTGATGGACCGCCAGAGGAGGTGATCCACGCATAGTACAGAGTACAGAGTGAACATAAATCACTGGATTCCCCAAGGCACAGGCAGAGAACTCTGCACCAATGTATATGCACCATCATATTGAGATCACGCGGCGTTCAAATGCAGTGAAACTTCCCTTTGGAGGCCAGTCATGGTTACGAATGTAAGAGGCCGTTTGGAGGGGTGGCCTGCTAAAGAAGTTTAACTGTATATGTATCGCTTGCATTTACGCCTTTAGAAAAAAAAGGCCCTTTTGTTTATTTTGAATTGAACCAATGAAATAAAATACGCTTTATAAAAATAATTCTTTTAAAGATATAAAATTGAATTTGGAATGATTTCGAGGATGTGAAAGAGGGTGTTCTTTTTAATGGTATTAAAATAAGTTTCACTGTAGGTATATTACACGAGAACCCTCTTTTGGCTCATGTATAATTGCTATATATTTTTTTTTTTTGGGGGGGGGGGATCTCAGGCCACGTGTTGTTAAATTGCAGGCTGATCTCTGAATTGCGTAACGTTCTCTGATTGGATGACAGTATCGCGGCGAGTAGAAAACCCCCTTTAAACACTCGAATTTCGAAATTGGATCCCGGTTGAGGCGTTTTTGTAGCTGCTCCCCGGCGTGTTTAATCCCTTTGTTTGATTTCGTTAAGTGCTCGCTCAAATTCTCTCCTGGACGTTGAAATCCAATTTCGCGGCGCGTTTATTGCATTCTTGAGTTCCAGAAACAACAGACGAACATCCTTGAAAATCCTTTTATTATTGTTTCTTTCGCCTAATCTGGACCGGTCCCGCTTTTTTTAAAAGGATTCCCGGCAAAATGAGTTTCGCGCGAACTCGGAACGGGGACTGTCTCGTGTGCTAAATGCTTCTTAAACCATTTTTTTTAGGGGGAGTTTTGGGAGTCAAATTCTATGACCTCGCTCTAGCTCTAGCTCAGTTAAGTTTTTTTTTAGTGGGGGGGGGGGCTAATGTCCCTTGGGCTGACGACTGTTACTCCCCAGTCCGATGTACATATGAATACAAGGAAATAGAAACAGAAATCACACAATCACATGCTCCTTTCATACATTCGCGAAACTGAGAGCGAAGTGTATAGGGGAAAGCAGTGATTTATTGGTCCCCTCGCCGTCATCTCTTTGATGATTCGTCTCCGACCGCTCTCCGGAGAGCGGTCGGAGACGAATCAAGGGACGAGCGTGACTAATCGACCCCAAAATGTGTCAAGAGGGGACGGAGAGAGCTGATTCGTTTGTGTGTACGTGCGGTAACAGAAGAATTTTTATTAACAAACGATGACACCGGCGATGGACGATGGGTTGCAGCCCCCTTTCTAGACGGGGCTCTTTTTGCAAGCGGAAGACTGATCGGTTCCCCAGAACACAACCAAGTCTTATGCTTGAATCGAACTCGCGCTCCCGGCGTGAGATAAGTTGCACACAGCTTAAATTTCGGGCTCCCGGTGTGATATAAGTTGTACACAGCTTGAGTTTCGGTTGTCCCATTGTTTCTTATTGCACCACGGTTCCAAGGTCGTTGTTAATTTGTTTGAAAGCTAGCAAAAGAGAAAAAAACTTAAGCCAGAAAAGTATAAAGAATTTCCTGTAAAACGGAGTATGAGGCTTCAATGGAAAGTATACTGAAATCCCAGCATGGGTGCGTTCGATCCCTTAGCCATTTCTGCTCTCGAAGAACGCTTTCAAAGTTTAAAAACTCTTTAAATATGATTTGCAGATTTAAGTGCCCTGGAACCTCCATTATTTTCCCAGACGCTATTTAAATTCTTTTTTTCCTTATTTTTTTTCATAAATTTATAGCTTAAGAATTAAATGTATGAACATGGGCTATTTTTCAGCATGGGCATCGCGTATTCCCTCCCTGTAATTTCTAAGAAGAAGGATACACGGTCTCTGCGGGTACAAATGGGGCACAAAGCTTCTTAATATCCATCATAAAAATTTAGAACAGCTTATAGAACAGCTTACACTTATATATTACAAATTTTCATTGATCAGTAAAATCACGTGCAAGCCACTTTCCATGTGGCAAGCCCGCCTACACCGACTTTCAGCTTCAAAGCCGGGCAGACAATGTATCGAACCACTCCTTTTCTCACTTCGTCAAGCGAGTTCCTCCCCGCCTCGCTCGACCATACCCAAGCAAGCAGTTCCTGTTTGTTAGTCATCGGGGGAGAAATAGGGGAGGGGAAGAATAGGAGTCCATTCCTGACACACTGTTTATCAACTTTTTTTTTCACTCGCGACGCACTTTAATTATGATGATAAAAAAAGTTATATATATATATGTATATATATATATATATATATATATATATATATATATATATATATATATATATATATATATATATATATATATATATATATATATATATATATATATATATATATATATGTAATAATAACGCCCCATCCTTATATTCTGTTCCGCCCCACCTTTTTTACTTAACGCGTATTCTAAATTATCCTTATTTCTTCTCAATAAAGTACAGTCTCTTTCTTCTAATTGTGACCTAGGAATTGACCAACTAACCATCCAGATTACCCCTTAGTACACGCGCGTTAAAGATATTTGTAAACAGGAATAAGCACCACGCGATGTTTTCGCCTCGGAGCCCTTTTCGGTCCTTATGTAATCAAGTCATATGCTCAATTTTAGCCAATAAAATGATTTCCCCGCTGTCAGTACCCCTACACTTTATAACCTTCTGAAAAAGTTTAAGGCGTGCTTTTTACTGTCTGTCGATGTCTTGTTCTGTTTACGCGCTGCTCCGTTGCTGTCCAATATGATTTAAAATCTGCGTTCTGAATGCGCCCGGCAGGGACCGGTGGCGTTGCAATTGATTGTTTTGAGTTGTCAAGATACCTGTGTTTTTCTGAATAATGTTTGTCTACATTAGAATCCGGAATAAATTAATATCCGTCGCATATTTGTTGTGTGCATCCTTCCAATGCCTCTGCAGTGTGTGGTTTTCCTCCCCGATGTGTCAACGGCTCTCGTGAAATGGTCTTCATCTCCTGACCCTCTGGCTACGTCTACAACATGTGTGTGTTTCATCTCCTCTACATAATTTAAGTTAAAGTTTACCGTGCGCGTTAGCCGATATCATCACATATATATATATATATATATATATATATATATATATATATATATATATATATATATATATATATATATTATATGTACTTTTATTCTAACATTGATATACTCGTGTAATCCATTAAAGTTTGATATGTACACTTATTGTGCTTTGGACTCGTTTCGAAAGTAATTTAAAATGTGTTGCGGCCCATCTCAGATTCTCCCCGGCACACGTGTTAGACGATGGTTCGTTCCGAAATAGGCTGGTTGACTGCACTTTGTTAGTCAGCAGTGAAAAATTGTGAGACGTTCCACGTTTGGAATTCTTTTCATCTCCATCTTACTCGTCGGTCATGCCATAACGAGGCGTGGCCACTGCCGCCGGATCAAAGATATTAAACGTTTTGTTCGGGAGACGAAGGCTGGCGCGGAGGTCGTCCGATGGCCCTTTCATATCTTGTCGAACGATAGTGATATGTGTCGCGAAACGAATGTAAAATAATTTTCGTGTTAAAGAGTTAATTGCGGCCTTGCACCACCTCACCCAACCAATGCCAGTTTTTCAGCTCGCAAGTTTGTTTCAGATAGCCCGTTTTGACACGCGCTATCTCGGCGCTTTCAGTCATCCTCGTCTATCTGAAACAAAAGCAGGATGTTGACGAAAAAATCAAAAGTTTTTCAGCAGCACTTTGTGGCGTGACTTTGCAGTTTTAAATACTTTTTTGTTGTTATTTATTTGTTTTACCTCTCAAATCGGGGGGCTGGGGGTGCCTTGGGTGGATTGCAGATCTGTACTGTATATCCGGCAGCTTTCAGCCCCACAGTATTTGAAAATGCATCCGAACTTGGGAAATTAACCCACTACTGCGTATTCAGGCTCTTGCTACGTAGTGACTGGTCTTCAGGTGTTTTACATGGCCGATACTCGAAAGAGGAGGGGGCCGAGGTGGATTATATAGAATTACCTCTCAAATCGCAGCCATGAGCGAAACAAATTTCCGAGTTTAAATTTTCCGAATTAGTCTTTTTTTTCCTTCTCTTTTCCGTCTATCTCGAAGGTGGACTGTCCGTTATCTGGACTTTCCATTCATGAAGTCATCAAATGCCGTGACCGCGGGAGAAAAAAACGGAAATCATTTCGTGATATGACGAGACTCTCGCCAATTCTATCTTATTTGGAAAATAATGGAATTAACTATTCTGTGTTCGAGAGATGCTTTTATATCATAATAGGTTCCTATCTTTTAGCTGAAGTTTAAATGTCTGTGTTAACCGTTTCTAGCTTTTAATACATATATAGGATTTAGAAACATGAAGGTGGATGTTAAATTGGCGGGAATTTTCCAATTACTATTTTTTGAATGAATTCCTTTTGAAAAAAAACTTAAGTAAGGAGTTTTTTTTAACTCCTTGCTTAAGTTTTTAAAACTCCTTTCTTAAGTTGTTAAGTTTTTTTGAAGTCATTTAAAAAACAAAAACTCCTTTTCTTTAAATGCAGAAATCAGAAATGGAAAATATATGCATTTGCTAATCTGCGAGTAGAAAAATACAGAAAAAAAATTCCTTTTTCGATGTCGACTGGTATACCGTTTTCAGGATTGGGGGGGGGGGGGGCTTGCCCGTTCACGTGGATTTCCTGTCAGTACACCGTGCATTTGCCCCGAGAAACTTTACTGTAGAAGGTTTCCATTCATTGAAATGTATTTCCTCAGTGATATGCTATTGCTGGTAGGAGCTTCCTAGTAGTTAGCGCATTGGTATTTGGCACCGAGGATGCTCCAATCGAATCCCGACAAGTGTCACCGAATGCGCTCGTGTTTAAGGCGGGTATGGATACGTTAAGTCTGTAACATGGAAAGTCAGTCTGCACAGTTTGTTGGAAGAGGCCACGAACCCTCCAGATGTTGACTCTGGGGATAGTCGGTCAAAATAGCGGTGGAATTGGGTAAAAGTCGGTCGCCAACCCTTGTGATGTTCAATAGCTGTGAGATAAAAGGAGCCACATCTCATCGTCTTGCAGCCTTTACTAGACCTGGTAGGGATTTATCCGGCGACTGGACGTCAATAAAACAACAACAATAAAATATGTTGCCGCAACTCTCATCCTCGGTGTTCTTCTCAAATCCTTCCCTACAGGAATTTAATTCAGACCATAACGTGTAAATGAGTCCTTTTGAAAGCGTCATAAAGCATAGGTCTGTTAAAAAAAATCCCCTTATAAATATTTTAGGCAAATAGTAACTATAGACTATAATAGTTACTCAAAAGTATATCATCCTACAAGTTCTACAAGGTAGTTTAGGTAATCGAACTCTTCGATACTTTTAGAAGAGTATGAAATTTCTTTTAATCATATTTACAAAGAACTTGTCTTCCATTATGTTGGCGAAGTTATATTACTTTTCGAGAGTTCCTTTTCGAAAGACAAAGTTTAATTCGCTTTGTCTGTAGCGCTCTCTCTGCAGAGATATTTTTTTATTTTTTGCGTCCTCTAATTTCTCGTCGCTCCAGAACTTTCAAAATGTGCCTCTCAAGTCTGCTGCACTTTAAAATTTATTTTCATTGCTCCCCTGCCCTTCTTTCCCCTCCCTATCTCTCGGAGGCTGTGAAATATTTATTGACACGTGTCTTAAGGAGAATGTGCTACACTAGGGTTCGTACAGTACTCGAAAATCACCAGGGAGTCATTATTTTCGGTTTCCGTTTTTGAAGGTCCTTAAGAAGTTTTTAAAAAGTACTTATATTTGCTTGCGAGGTTCTTGCTGTTTTTATTATTTATTGTTACTATTATTATTATTATTATTTTTTAAAGTTTTCTTTCCGGTTTTTAGAAAGTTGAGAATTTCGCGCGGGCAATACAAGAGTTTTCAGTTTAGGATTGACAGTAATCGGCCTAGGGAAAATGCAGATTTTAGTGTGTTTTTGGAGCCGTCAATTTTTTTTTCTACCCTTACCTTATTCCTGATGAGAAACCCTTACTTGATCTAATAACAAAAAAAAGGGGGGGGGGGAGAGGAGAAATGACTGCTTTGTTCTCATGACTAACGTCAAATTTATCAAGTTAAATGCTACGAAAGCCAAACTAATTGCAACCCCAAAAGTGATTTACAAAAATTTTTTCATTACTTTTGACGCTCTCACCTGTTGTAGTTTTTGTTTTACTTCCACGAGACGAACTGAAACTTGGGATCATTTTAAGTTCAGTGTCATGATAGTATAGTCGAACCCCGTTATAGCGAACCCGGTATATAAGGAACTCACAGATATAACGAACGAAAATTTTGGTCCCGTCGTTTTCCTATTGTACGTAATTTAATTTGTATTGTGTCAGCTTAATGTAATCGATTTTAGTCGATTTAATTCATTATCATTTTTAATAGATTTTATCATTTTTTAATACATCATTATTGAATACACATTGTAACTAATGAGTTATACATTTTGTGAACTATAGCATTTTTTTAACGGTTCGGATAAAGCGAACAAAACCTTTGGTCCCTTGAAGTTCGTTATAACGGGGTTCTACTGTATATAGACTTACCCCCTCGGTTGACACAGTAGAAACATTCCGCAAAAAATCGTATACATCGAAATCATCGTTTTTGTATTGAAAAGCCGTGTAAATCGAAAAAAAAATTAGATGCGCATAATTTAGTCAGTTATTTAATTAAATTCATTTATGTCAACGTAAAATAAAAATAAAATGAAAATGAAAAGCACAAAAAATAACATTCCATTTGTTGTCCATTCATGAAACAACGAATAATATATAAATCTGCATATTAATTCGTTTTATAGGAACTGGAAATACAAATCCTATATCATCCTCATTCATCAAAAATGAGGTTAAATGACATACTATCATCACTATCATGAATTATTAATCTTGTCTTCCTGTTCGGTGGGATGGTATTTTACAAGATTCTGGTTCGGTCGTTGATGAATTAGCAACAATGGGAGTTAGCACCCAAACGGTGAATGCTTTAAGGCGAATTCCTTTTTTTATGTCGGTGTTAACAAACGTATGGTACAAAAAAAAATTAAATAAATAAATGACCGTACAAATCTGTGCGCAGCAGAATAGTAGTGATATTTAGTAATTATAGTGGCAGTGGAAAAGTCGGGCATGATGTGCTAGAAGGTTTCCGCAGAACAGGGCGCATTCCACCAGGTCCTGATTTTCCATTAGGCGCCCCAGAATGTTGGGGCCCCCCAAAATTTTTATTTTAAAAGAAAAAGAAAAAATTCCCAATTCAAATTTTTTTTATTTTATCTTTTTTAATAGCAATTTTTTTCTATATATTTTTTCAAATTTGATTGATTGGTTTATGATATGTGTAGTTATATGTATAGTTCATCATATATATGTTATCTATATATATAAAACAGTTCCGTAACTGACTCACTGACTGACATACAACGCACAGACCAAACCGCTGGACCTAAAGGGCTGAAATTTTGCATGGCGATTCTTCTTATAGTGTAGGGGTGCACTAAGAAAGATTTTTGAAAAATTCTTCTTAGATTTTTTAAAATTAAATTTTTAAGCTGTTTTAGTAACTTTTTTGTTTGCATTTAAAATAATAATTTGAGGGTTATAAAATTTATATCACGAGAAAAATCATAAAAATTCCTTTAAAATGAGATCTTTTTCGAATCTTTACCTCTATTTTCTGATTTTTGGTGAATTTTTAAAGATTCATTTTTAGAATTTAATTTATTAAATGCTGATCACGTGACTTCTTTTACTGGTACTTTAAATAAATTTATCGTCACGTGCATAACAACTAAATAGACAAAAAAATATCTTTTTTCTTGCTAATGCGGCAGACGATTGGACATTATTTTGTCTATAAAAATATCACTTACGATTTTTTTATAAATATATATATTTTTTCCTACATCAATTGTATTTTTTGATCGTCGTATTTATTATATATATATATATATATATATATATATATATATATATATATATATATATATATATATATATATATATATATATATATATATATATATATATATATATATATATATATATATATTTTGGCATTAATTGCATACATTGACCGCTGTATTTAATTGGAATGTACTCCGTAGCGAAGTGCGGGTTTTCAGCTAGTAGTGTATATAAGGGATTAATAAGTTTTTCTGGTTGCATTGTATTGGTGTTTCAATGATGAAGTTAATATGTTGTATTGCTTTTTGTTAATTGATAATGTTCTAGGCTTCTACGCTTCAAATAGCCAATTCTTGGTAAAATGGTACTTTCACAATGATTCATATGATTATTTTTTTTGTGTGTTAATTATGGAAATGTTATGCCCATATCAGTGTTAGGGGACCCCCATCCCGAGTTGTGCCTATAGTCAAGAATTTTCTAAATCGGACCCTGCATTCCACAAGAATACGCCAGTTTTTAACAGATTTTATTTTTTGGAAATCCGTTATTTTTAAAACGTCTAAAAGTGAAAGCGTGGAAAAATGTAGATAGGTGTATAAACCTGTGAATGTAATAATGCCCATCAAATCTTCTCCTAGTCTTGTGTTATAAGCCCCTTCCTCGGTGCTTTAGTCGTGTATACTTCTGGTAAGGGATTTTTTGTTAGTATTTGTCATTCTTTTGTGGGCTAGCTGTTCAGGAGTGGCATCCTACTTCTCTTCTTTTAATAGATAAATATTTTCCTCTCGAAGGGTCCAGGGGTAAAACCACTTTACGGCAGTTTTTAAAGTTTGTATTATGAATTTTAATTATAAGTTTTCCAGCATGTAAATGTCAGAAATTGTCATCAAAAAACTTCGGACAAATTTTATTTATATAGTAAAAGTTGTTTATTATGTTTGCTATGTACTAACCCCATTGGATTCGCTCACCTCAATGTTAACCTATGGAGAAAATTTGTCCACGGATTGCCGACTTGGATTCAAAGATTTTTTTTTAAAAATTGTACTCCATCATAGAGAAAGAAATTTTACATTTGTGTACAATTTTCGTTTTTTTTAAAAAATGAAATTAATATTTTAAAATTTAAATTATTCGGAGAAAAATCTGGTATAGTGTGTTTTAAACGCTCATAAATTCCTTCGGTGGAGGAAATTTATAAAATGAATCCCGTAGCGCTTTGCAGAAAAGTTCAGGCTATCTGACAATACCAATTTTATTTGATTATCAGCATTTATGTACCTGTAAATAGTTGACAAAAATATATTTTAAATAAAAAATTTGGGGTCAGCGCTTAACCCCCCTATAGAGAGGGAGCCATTACAATCCCCCAAAATGTCAATCCTAAGGGGTGTGGAATTCTCGAACTGTCAACTGGACTCCTCCCACAAGAGTTTGCAAGAAGAGAAAAAGGGAAATACGATTTTTTTTTCTTAGTACATAGCAGCTTTAATGAAAAATAATAAAAATTTAATAATAAAAATAATAACTAAAATTCAAATTACAAACTTTAAAAACTGCTGTAAAGTGGTTTTACCCCTGGACCCATCGAATGTTACTTCGAAAAATACCTTTGTAGTTTTGTTTTTATTAACACACCGAAGGCCGGCCGTTGGATGCAGAACTAACTTTTGTTCGCGGCGTTAATTATGTAGGACCGGCTGTGGCGCACCCAGGGGGGGGGGGCAAGGGGACCTAGCCCCCCAAAGAATTAGAAATTGTATTATAAATATTAATTTTGCATTATAAATATTTTTATCCGTTCATCTCGCCGCCCCCCCCCCTTGCATTATAAATATTTTTATCCTTTCATCTCGCCTCCTCTTATGCAATATAAATATTTTTATCCGTTCATCTCGCTCGCTCGCCCCCCCCCCCCCCCTCTCCCCAAGAAAAAAATCCTGGGTGCGCCAGAGGACCGGTATGTTTCATACAGGATTTACCGTTGTATTCTAACGAAACGTTCTTATTTTTTAAAAGGAAAATACGTGTTTATTCCCCAATATTGTTCAAAATGTTCATTTTTTTAAATGATAATTTTGTAGAAAATTATTATTATTCGGATTAAATTGTTATTCGGAGGAAGTGACAATAAACTTTTCCAAAAAGAAAAACTTTTTATCTCCAGCAAAAGTACGCATGCGTTGACTGCACAAGAACGCGTACTATATAACGATGCGATGAACGAAGCATGAATTTATGTTTGCGGTCCTTAATGTGTTAAAAATGTGTGTGGGTAATACTCAAATATTTTTAAATATAAAAAACTTATAAAGAAGTAAAACATATTTAAAATCAATATTATAATTATCTTATAATTATTGAATATTATATTATTAATTATATTATTATACTATTATTATATTATTAATATATTATATTATTATTATATTATTATATTATTAATTATATTATTTAATTTTATAATTATTGAGGTCTCTGAAGTCGCAACCATAAGTCCTTAAGAAGTCCTTCAGAATTCTTTATTTTTTATTATTGAAAGAGAGTACGAACCCCGTACATATTACGGAGGAGTTCAGGCGGGATTTTCAAGGGTCCATGACTAACACCTCAGTGTCGGGAGGTTTGCGTATCCAAAATGCAAAGAGATAAATGTTAAATAAGTTTAAAAAAAAATAAAATAGCAATTTATGATACTATTGTGGCGTCACTGTAAGTAGGTAAGGCGATTCTCTCTGAGGCATTTTGAAGAAATTTCACAACTATTGATCCATACCAAAGAAAGACAGAGTTCTAATTAACAAACGAAGGCCGACTTTTTAAAACAAAAAACTTAACAATTTATTAACAAAAATAGTTAACATTTAAAACAGTGGAACATATTCAATTTAAAAAAAAAAACCGTGCAGATTCCCAATGTACGGAGCCTAAACACACATCCGCACCGCCCGCGTTCTCAAGCGTCTCTCTCCAATGTCTGGATTTTCAGAAGGGGTGGAGGGGCCGTCAGATTATCGGCTGACAGCTCTTCTTAGACGCCGAACTTTACTACATTGCAGAAACGACAAGATGACAGCTTTAGTGGCTGCATCTGTAAGGAAAAGGGTTTTTAATCCCCCCCCCACGTGTTCCAACTGGTGGAACCGAACAACACATTCCTTGAAAAACACGCAGCTGTGTTTCAAGCCCTTGTGGGGTCTCGGGAAAAAATAAGACCCTATTTCCAGTACGCTACACTATAAAAGATCTCTTTTGTCCCCGAAAGCTCATCGTGTACGTATTTTGGATTTTTGAGTCGCTTTAATTTTATGAACCTACTGTTAGATGAATCCAAAGTCAGTTTTAAAGTATTGAGTTTCAGTCCGAAACGGGTCCCAGGCCGAGCTAAGCACGCGATCACTTGTACTCCACCTGTCAATTTGGCCCAGGTCAGTCTAGGGGGGTTTAGTGTGTCGGAATCATTCACTGAGGGTGCTCGATTCGATTACCGACAAGCGCCCCTGGATGATCCCGTGTCTCAACCGGGTGCGGACAAATTAAAACAGTAGGCCTATAAATCCCTCCGTGTGGTTTGTAAGGGTGGGAGGAAGGTACGAGCCAACACTCGGCCAAAATTGGGTTGGCACCGGGCAAAAAGTCGGTCTCCGATCCTTGTAGTGCCCAAATAGCCGCGAGCTAAGCAGGAGCCGCATCCCTTCACCCAGCAACCTTCAGTGGACCTGGTTTGGATTTATCCCGCCAGGAGGCATTAGTAAAAACAAAAACAACATTTATTTAATCTCTTTATTTTGTCAGGGTTATGAAAAAAATTATGGTACTGTAGCAAATATAGGAGGCCAGTTTATTAAAATTACTTTAAAGTAATTTTCATACGTTACTTTGTACATCTGTATCAGAAGGTCAATATAAATGATAGAAGTTAATTCAACACCTTTCTCCAGATTTTGCAATACCTTCATACCGATGTCTCTTTTCTTTCTCTTTAAACAAACAAACTAAAAAATAAGTAAATAAATAAAAACTTCTAATGATTGTGCATTTTGGCTCTAAACCCGAGCAGATCTTCGACCCACGACCTTGGTCGTGCAAGGCGGAAAAAGAAAAAAAGTCTCCGTACAAATATTATAATTTACTCCTTTAGTCTCCGGGAAAGTAAACATTTAAGAGATATATTGTTCGGAGATAAAATGCTTTAGTCTTATCGCCATTACTGTCAAATATTTAAGGCCCTTTCGTCAGAATGAGCGCTTTCACAATAGCTCGCAAACGCAGGGAGCAAAGCCGATAAATACAGTCGTTCGGAGTGGGGAGATTCCGGCTAACAGACAAACCTCATTTCGTTTCTCCCTAAGATCCCTTCATCGTAAGTAAAACAACTGATTTGTTATGATTTTTGTGTATTTGTTATGTTGATTTTTTTATATGATTTTTGTGTATTTATATCCATGCTCTTAAGACAGTGGTGTGTAAATTTTTTTCGATGGCGACCCACTTTTGTGAATAAAAAATCACTCGACCCCCAATGAGCATTTTTGGTAATAGAATTATTTTTTAATTCGGAAACTGTTAATAAAAAATATAATAAAGGAATAAATCAATTCTGAAAAAACTATTCTATTGACTTTTGCTGACTATAATAAGACTGTTTGACACCATCTTTAACAATCAATCAATATATATATATATATATATATTATATATATATATATATATATATATATATATATATATATATATATATATATACATACACACACACAGTCGAACACCGTTATAGCGAACCCGGTATATAACAAACGAAAATTTTGGCCCCCAGTTTTCCTATTGTACGTAATTTAATTTGTATTGTGTCAGTTTAATGTAATCGATTTAATTCATTAATGACCATTTTTAATAGATTTTATCATTTTTTATTACATTATTATTGAATACACATTGCAACTAATGAGTTATACATTTTGTGAACTCTAGCATTTTTCTTAACGGTTCGAATATAGGAAACCACCGGATAAATTGAACAAAACCTTTGGTCCCTTGAAATTCGTTATAACGGGGTTCGACTGTATATATATATATATATATATATATATATATACAGTGGGATCTCGATCGATCGTTTTCGGATCCATCGTTTTTCCGTATGTGTCGTTCGTTTTATCCAGTCCCAACGATCATATTGCTTTGTTATGTTTCCGCATCTATCGTTTTCCCGCATTTATCGTTCATTTCAATTGGTCCCTTGAAAAACGATAGATCGAGATTCCACTGTATATATAAAACATTTCCATAACTGACTGACTCACTGACTGACATACAACGCACAGACCAAACCGCTGGTCCTAAAGAGCTGAAATTTTGCATGGCGATTCTTCTTATAGTGTAGGGGGCACTAAGAAAGATCTTTGAAAAATTATTCTTAGATTTTTTAAAATTAAATTTTTAAGCTGTTTTTGTAACATTCTTTAAAGTTTTTATTTAAAATAATAATTTGAGGGTTATAAAATTTATATCACGAGAAAAATCATAAAAATTCCTTTAAAATGAGATCTTTTTCGAATCTTTACCTCCATTTTCTGATTTTTGGTGAATTTTTAAAGAGTAATTTTTAGAATTTAATTTATTAAATGCTGATCACGTGATTTCTTTTTCTGGTACTTTAAATAAATTTATCGTTACGTGCATAACAACTAAATAGACGGAAAAAATATTTTTTTTCTTGCTAATGCGGCTGACAAAAAATATTAAAATACAATAAAAGATATTATGTTCCTCAAACTGTACTATATTAACTGTACTATATTCTTTAGAATGTCCTATTACATTTAATTTGAATATTTTATTCTACATTATTTTGTCTAAAATAATATCCCTTCCGATATTTTTTATAAATATTCTTTTTTTGTTTTTTTACATCAATTGTATACATTGATCGTCGTATTTATTATAAATAAATAAATATATATATATATATATATATATATATATATATATATATATTATTTTTTTTTGTGTGCATTAATTGCATACATTGACCGTTGTATTTAATTTGAATGTACTCCGTAGCGAAGTGCGGATTTTCAGCTAATATATACAAATATATACTCACACAGGTAACCCTTCTATAACACGGTAGATAGGTTCCTAGAAAATACAGTCTTATGTGACCCAGAGCCAGTACATAAAGGGGGGTTACGTTCCGAAAACTTATTAAACACAAGCTTT
Source organism: Dolomedes plantarius (assembly GCA_907164885.2). Lineage (NCBI taxonomy): Eukaryota > Metazoa > Arthropoda > Arachnida > Araneae > Dolomedidae > Dolomedes > Dolomedes plantarius. The sequence goes on along the minus strand of OU015496.1, from coordinate 32,737,007 downwards.
TTTTTTTTTTTAAATTCCATATAAACAACTTAATAAATTTCTTCCTCACGACTGTTCGGTACAATCAAACGAGAACGTTTTTTCGGTTGAACGATATCACCTTCACTTTCAGAACCTTTTTCTTCTTTTAGTTTTTGCACCTTCTATCCTCTCAAAAATCTGTAATTTTGGTTTGGTTGCTGGTTCTTACAAAGTCATTGTAGATTTCCCGCTATAGACATAGACAATTTTGCAGCTCTGTTTTGAATTTTTGGCTTCTTTTAGCGGAAGGGTCTGCATTCAAGAAAAACGATCAAGGAAAACGATTCAAGATTTTCAGCTAAGCTTAGGCCTTCTTGTAATTTTATAGAGTTATAAATGAGTAATTTATAATTTGTTTATGCATTTTTATGTAAAGCCACTGATAGTTCATTATTCCTTCACGCCATTATTTTAAGGTAATTTAGTTTTTAAATGTGTTAAACAAAAATCATGTTATCTAGTGCTGTAGGAGGGCTACCTATATATATATATATATATATATATATATATATATATATATATATATATATATATATATATATATATATATGTATGTGTATATATATATATATATATATATAATTAAACACATAAAATTTATCTGTATAAAAAATAAAAATGTGTATTTATAGAAAATGTAATGAATTTTTTTTAATTAACGAATTCAATGATATAAATCTGCATCATACCATCCGCGACCCACAGTTTGAGTACCACTGCTCGAAGGGGAACGTTTCAAAAATATATCCGTGTTTGCTGTGCAGAGGTATTAAGTCCAAAATGGACTAAAATGAGTTATCAAACTAGGCATGTTTGAAAAATCAAGGGCTACTGCAGGGTACAGAAAGCTAAGTCCAATTCCACTCCTAAATATATTTATTCATCGGAGAAAATATGGGATTTGGGAAGCAAAACAAAAACATAATAGTGTTAAAGGGGTTATGCTCCAATCAAGGACCTAACACTCTTTGCGCAGCAGAAATAAAATTAGAAAAATTTACTTTAAAAATAAAATTAAAAATTAAACTTAAAAAAACTGACTTTACAAAAGATGTTTTTTTTTTCCAATCCCGTTTTTCTCAAAACTACGATTTTGGACTAGACACTATTTACACTGCAAACCAGTGGCGTAGCAAAGGGGGGGGGGGGGGGGGCTAGGGGGTCTATCATGCCCCAGGCGCCACTCGCAGAGGGGCACTAATGTAAGATCCATGTATTATATTACTATATGTTTTCGAGGTGGATGCCAATATAAGGTCTATATATTATAGTACTATATGTTTTTCAGGGGAGGGCCCCAATATAAGGTCTATATATTATATTATTATATGTTTTTCGGGGAGGGTGCCAATATAAAGTATATATATTATATTACTATATTATTTTGTGGGGGGCGCCAATACAAGGTCTGTATATGATATTACTATATGTTTTTAGGGGAGGGTACCAACATAAGGTCTATATATTATGTTACTATATGCTTTTCGGGGGGGAGTGCCAATATAAGGTCTATATATTTTGTTATTATATGTTTATCGAGGGCGCCAATATAGGGTCTATATATTATATTACTATATGTTTTTCAGGGGGGGGGCGCCACAAAGATATCGTGCCCCGGGCGCCAGTTATGCTCGCTACGCCACTGCTGCAAACACAGATATTTTAATCGCCACCTGTCATGTGTATGACTAGAATGGCAGGATAGAGTCGTCGTTCTAGGTTATCGATGGCCATCGATTTCAAACTCTTCAGGCTAATCGATGCCGTTGCTAATATCGTCCCTTTTAGAATGATTTCGATAAAGTAATTTAGAACAATCCGGTCGTATCCGCAACTATTATTATGTTATATTCATCGACTTATGACGCATAACAACGTTATCCATTTACCTTCATAAAACTTGGGAAGGACACTAAACACGCACACACTTTCTCAAAATTGCCTCTAAAAATGAAATATGAATTTTTACAGTGGATTTTAAGAAGCTGTGTATTTCTGTCAGTGATCGATTAGGTAGAATAGAGGAGGCGCAGCCAGAATGTTTTTGTGGGAGAGCAAATTCTAAACTATGAGAATAACTAGATTTTTAGTATGCTTTACTTATATAATATATATATATATATATATATATATATATATATATATATATATATATATATGTATATGTGTGTGTGTGTGTGTCGCTCACTCCTCTCAACAACGTCATATCTCAAAAATCGGCAATTTTTAGTTATTCCTGTTTTCAGAATGCCCTGAATGAGTATATCCCTGCAAGATCGTCCTATCTCACAGCTCAATATTTAGCCGAATTAATATTTAATAGGCAGCAGAATTAATATTTATATTTAATATATTTTATACTTTTAACTTTAAAATCACTCTCCTGGAAAATCACGCTTTTTGAGACATGCGGTTGTTGAAAGGAGTGAGCGATATATATATATATATATATATATATATATATATATATATATATATATATATATATATATATATTATATATATATATATATATAAATTATAATAATAATAACAATGCCCCGACATTTATTAATTTCATTCCTGTAATTGGTCTAATCCTTTCCATGACTGTTATACAAACCCTACCTTTCCATTTCAATTTGTGCCAGTCCCCACCATGCCTTTACTATCTCCTAGCTGTCGTTGTGCATATCGCACCATATATTATCACTTGTCAGAACGAAACTAACTTTCCATTGTCCTGGCATGGGAGTCTATATGCGTGTCACTTAGCATCCTGTAATGCTTTGAACGGGTCGAGTCGGAACAACCTCTCCTCTGTTCAATGTATGTAGCTGTTGTAAATATTCTTCGACTATTTACATTCCTTATAAATGTTTATCTCAACTAAATGTCAGTATTGTCTATCCGTAATGTGCTCGAGTCAATAAAGTTTTTGTCCCATCCACTGGACTGTATTGACTAGATTCGATGACCAATCAAGCCAACGAGTACAATCCAAGTCATCGCCTGCCGCAATGTCTACCCTCTGATTCTGGATTCGTTACGCACACATACACACACACATATATATCTATTTATTTCTGCAGTTTTGGAACTTTTGGGGGGTTTCATCCCCCATTCCCCTCCCACGCCGTGCCTTTGAGAAGTAGGCATTCTAATGGCTTGCAACGAAGCGGTATTTTTGTCGAACATGTTCTTCACTCGTCCCTCCTATTAGTCTTCTACGAAAAGTAAATTGCCTTAGTCCGTGGCTTGGGTTGTATGAGTTATGTAATTTTTCTCAAATTTTCTGTGTGAAGTGTAAAATATATCTGTATCCTTAAGACAGGGGTTCTGAAATTGTGCGCCGTGCCTCGGCATACGCCATACGGCTTGGAAACCATACACATAGCCACTCGCCTAGATACCATGAACTAATCAAAGATAAACAGGCACATCCCTCTCATTAGGACAGAAAATTAAATTTTTAGATATCGAGACGGATTTTTCAAATGGAAATTTATTTCTTCTGTGACATTAAAAGGTTTTATATTCGTATGTCTTCCGAGAATATCTAATATGATCTAACAGTGACACCATCAGAGTTGTTAAAGGCAAGAGTAGTACATGTGAGGTAAGTGGGAAGTTCGCAGAAATGATGATCTCATAAACATTATCCCTCATTAACATTTTTAAATGTTAAAAAAAAACAAAAAAAACTAGATTTTTAAAAAGCACGCTAGAGAGCACAATGAGCACCCAGCAAACTTTTCTCTGTTTCCCAAACTTGAAACCACTCTGAAAGGACGTCGAGCCAGACCATACGGGAAAATGCGACGAGAGGACTAACTGAGCCCCATGACAGAAAGTGCTCTCCAGGATGCACTCTAGCACTGGATGAAACGCTGGGAACGGTATATGGCCGGTTGAGGGGACTGTACTTGAACGGTGACAGTCCTTGATATGTTGTAAAATAAGCTACAATATCTTTAAAGTAAGAGCTCTTGTCTTTTTTTGAACACGCCTCACATACATACATACCCCCCCCCCCCCCCCAAAAAAAAAAAAAAAAAAAAAAAAAAAAAAAAAAGACAAAAGGGCAAAAATGTGTAATAGTATTCATTCACAAAATAGACCTTATGAGATTACGTTCTGTCAACATTTTTGCATCAGTTACTGTAAGATACTAAATAATTAAACTACAGAAATAGCTCTGTGTGGTATGTTTATATATATGTTGGGTCACAGGATATAGTGGTCAACATCTCGAGCTTCCGCGAAGTAGGCTGGGATTCGAATCTCGAATAAGGTATGGACTTTCCTGTGCTTTCCCCTCATAGGTAGCAGTGTTGGCTCGCCTCTATGATGCTGCCATAATAAAATAGCCAACAACTTCGCGGTATGGATGTGCTAATATACTCATATCAAAGTGCTTGTTGCGCTGAAAAATGAATAAAATCATTTCTCGGGGAACTAAGAGCATTAATTTGGGAACAAAGTATCTATAAAAGTGGCATTCTGGTTTTATTCATCGAAGAAATAACGTGACTTTCTAGCCTTTTCCGAACAAGCCAATTTCGCACAAGGTCTTTTGACAAGGATGCGTATAAAGAGATTATTTATTTCCAAACAACTAAAGGATGTGAGGCTTTGTATAAACAGGGATAAATCATTTAGCGTCTAGATGAGGAGCATACTGCTACCAGATAACAATTACTGCTTATCAAAATGCTTTTATCTTATGCACGACATATGACATTTCGCCCTGTTTCTTTGTGTGGAAGGAAACGGTAATTTTTGAAGGTATTCCATTTGTTTGGAGTACGAAATATTTCCTTAAAGGAAACAAAACATCGGTGTTTCGAAATTCCCGCAGGCAGAAAATTTACGAAAGTTAATTTATCATCGAATCATAAAGTTTGCTAAATTTAATATTAAAAAAGAGCTTTGAATTACTGAAAGAAGAATTTATTTTCGAGATGGTTTTCAAAGCTGGGTTGCAATAAGGCAGTTTATGAGTTGCATTAAAGCTCGGCGTTTACAGGTCAGGAAGAAAACCGGGAAAATTGGGTGAAGTCGAGGAACTTCATAATCCGATTCCAAAGTCAAAAGGGAAAAATTATTGAGAACCGGAAGTTCAAAATCATCATGCAATATTGTAACCCGTTCCCTCAAATATTCTTTCAATCTTTTGGGACAGAATGGCAATCTATTCCATTACTATTAGATTTTCTTTTGCAGTGGACTTTCGCCAATTTTTTAAGAATTCTGTAGAAAGAACCGTAGAAAGCAAAATGCACAAAGCCTGCCAAATGAGCGGTGCTTAAAGTAAAAATATAAATCTCTGTACAGTGGCCTTGCACCTAGGTTTCGCCCTTGTAATTTTTTTTCTATCATTTTGTCTCACAATTTGTGATAGCCGATGGTTCCTTCCGAAGTTAGCTGGATGTTGAATTCCGCTTTAGGAATTCCTTTCCCTCGAGGACAGTGGTGCGCAAACTTTTTTCGATCGCGAACCTTTCTCTTTAGATAAAAAAGCTCTCGACCCCAATGAAAATTTTCGGTAGTAGCAATTTTTTTCAATTAAGGAAAATGCTAACAACAAAAAATTAATAAACAAATTTTGATATACTAATTTAAAAATCGACGAATTGTATATTTTCGGTATATATCTACTCGTCAAAATAACAGTTGAAAAATTATCTCGGTCATCCCCTACACTTGTTCATGCTGAATCTTGTTGGACAAAAACTTCCTATTAAAACACTAATATTTATATGCTCTTTATTTAGGTAAAGATGAACGATCAATACAATTTTTTTTTAAAGAGAAGGATTTCAAAATTATAAAATTCTCATTTAAAATACTGAAAATTATAAACCATTTAATTTATCGAACTAAAATAGGAAAAAAAAAGAATGATGAGATGTCAGCTTGAACCTCGGGTAATATTTGTGCCTTATTTAACAGTTATAAAGATGGCTGACTTCTACCCTATCTAGGGTATATGTATATTGAAGTGACCCTCTCATGAAGTATAAACGACACTTAATAGATATATAACAAAGTTTATTCTTTACTTGACACATATACATGCGTTTCAAAACAATACTGCGTGCTAGTGGTACAACATGTATAAATACAGTTCGAAATACTCATATGTGAACACTATGCAAGGAATGTTATTTCAAAAATACTCACAAATTATTCTAAAGTCAAACCAGCGATGCTGTTCAGTAATCTTTGGCCTATAACCACAAATAACCTTCGTCTAACGGGTTGATAAGAACTCGCGTAAGTTTGAAGCAAACTAGCTAGTCGCCACAAGCGGCAACTCGCATAAATCACTACAACCGAACCAAACTCCCTTCTGTAATAATCTAGCTGCTCGGTATTTATACCAACGGCCTATGCTGAAATTAGCATAACTTAAGATTCTTCTTTAAATTTATGCACTTAAAAGTTCGATTATTGTCAATCGAATCTTATATCGACCCTACACAGTATCATATCATATACTGTTACCAAATGTAAATAAAAATATTAAAAATTTGCAATCATAGAATTTTAAAGCCTATTTTTTAATGAAATAATTCAATATGATGTAAACTGACTTCAAAGTGTACGCGATCCCTTCTATTCTTTTCGTAACCCCCCCCCCCCCTTTGGGTTTGCGCACTACTGCTCTAGAATACTTATCGGTTATGCCTTGCAGCGGAGCCCATAGCACGGACGAAACCTAGGTCCAAGGCTTCCTGGAACACTGGAGACATATTTTTACCATGGATCAGTGTTACCCAACCTTTTTCGAGTCGCGATCCCCTCCAATTGTTTCCCCTCCCCCTTTATCCCATACATATATTCATTAAAAAGGCCTTTTAAGACGTAAAGAAAAAACGCTAAAATGCATTTTCGATAATTTAGTTTCCACTAGATGTTTAATTTAACAAAAATGAAATTTGCAAGAAGTAGAGAGGATTAAGAAACATTTGTCCCTCAGTCAAAGATAAGTAAAAGCAACAGCAGAACAGAACCCAACCTCAAGAAAAGTAATGCACCTACCGCATGGATTCAGAATTATATAACAATGAAAACAAGACAATTCGTTCATAAATGAAATTGCTTTATTCCGTTTGGGAACTACATGCCAAACGAGACATCACAGGCTGATGAAAGACAAACTGACGTTTAGATTGTGTGTTCTGTAAGTAGTAATTAACCACGTTTCTCATTTATCACTGTGACGTCCCCGTTGTTGAAATAAACGCACGAGAGACATAATTCTTAAAAAAAACCATAGCTTGTATTTAAACTCCAAATATGTACAAAGGCAGAGAGACTACTCTCGTCTGCGTATGAGAGACATTCACAGAAACAAAAAAAAAAACTTTCACAAGACTCTCCCAATCTTTAACAGAGAGGTTTCTCTCTAAATAGTCACTAGAACTTTAACACATACATTTTCAGTCTTTAACTGAGGGATGACCGCACCGATCAGCAACTGGGGTGGATTTTTCCCCAATCCTTCGCCGATGTGGATTCCGGCTGCGGGCCCATCTGGCTTAACTTCGTCTATGCGGGGCTGCAGGTCTCTGCCGGCACTCTCTGGGACTCTGCGCCCAACACTCTCTCAGGCGTCGCTATTTATCTGTTCTTTCGGCAGTAGTCTTTTTTTTCCCGTGCTTTTTTGTGGCTCGGGAGCTTTCAGCTCCCACTGGGGAATGTCTTCACTCGGTGGGGTCAGCGTCGACCAGTCTCGCACTTTGTGACCCGCGTCTCGAAAGGACAGAGACGCATGGCATGTGGTCTTCCGCCACACTGTAATCGGGGCGTCAGCCATTTCAGCCAGATATATCAAAGCCAATTTACATCACAGGCGTACATTTCTCCTCTGGTAATTAGGAACTGAAAGGGGTCTGCGGCCCCTTTCAGTTTCTCGAAACCAGGCCTCTCAAAAGAGGAGGCGTTTGGGTCCGACGATATCTCCAGGAAAGAGCCGCGGCGTTACACCACCTAAAAAACACGGTACATTTCTAACGAAAGGAGTTTGCGCTTCAAATAGATATTTTTTTCCTTTAAAAACATCACTGCTTTAATTTCATAGTAAATAAATACTGACAACTATTTTCGATGAAATTCGCCAAAAGGTTATGTAAATTGAAAAAAACCGTGGCGAACCCCTAGAAAACACTTCGCGACCCGCAGGTTGGAGACCCCTGCTATAGATGGTTTTTCATAAGACATAAGTTATGCCATAACACTTTATTTAAGGCTTGCATAACTTCCGTCCCAGCGTGAAGGTACGGAGAATTTTTATCTCGGTACTTTACCAATCGCAGATTAACAATTGCATACTTTTTAATTCCATTTTTTTCATCATACCATGATTTAGATAAAGAGCGCGTAGTTTTAAAATTTTCAAACTTTCTCGGGGTTAATTTTATACGGTATGATGGAATGGTAGGCCAAATCCTGGTTGTTTCGCTGTAAAACAGAAGCCCCTTTTTTCGCCAGGAAGTCAGCCGCCTCGTTCCCCTCGATTCCACAGTGGACCAGGATCCACTGCAAGACAACTGTTTTATTATGATCTGACAACCGTTCCAGAAGGTTAACACAGTCATCAATATCTTTGGATCAAGAGAAACATGAGGAGTCAATAGCCTGAAGAGCTGCTCTCGAATCTGACAGAATCACCACGCTTGAGAAACGCTCCAATCGGCTCTGAATAGTCAAAAAGACCCTCAGGTTGTTGCTGCTAGAAGTGGTCACAAGCCCTGGCTTGTCCATGTCCATGATATTCCTGAGTAGCCTAGATATAAATATGTGGCAATGCTACGGCTTTTTTCTGGCTATGATTGCCTCTGCAAGCACCTCCACAGAATTGGTTCCCGACCTTCTTTTGTCTCCTGTGTGATAACCAGGAAGAAATGGACATTCATCACTTTGCTTCTTGTCCTGCTCTACCTCCCGTTTCTTTATGGGAGCGCTATTGGATTGCCAGACTTAAGTTAATAAGTTGCCAGACATGGATTAACTGATGTCATATTTCTATCTTCTATTTTTGTCTTTTTGATATCTGTTGCCCTGTAATTCTTGCCATTGGGGAATATATATATATATATATATATATATATATATATATATATATATATATATATATATATATATATATATATATATATATATATACGGTATTAAATTATGGACGTCTATCGCATTAAAAACAAAATTACTTTTTAAAAATAGTTAGTTAAAATAAAATAAAAATTTTTTGAAGAACACTCGCATTGCATTCAAAGATCTCTTTTCAGATTCAGGAAAAAACGTTTAAAAGTATGCATTAACTAATCTGTGGTTAGATAATTGCCGAGAGGAAAATTCCCCGTAGCTTTGCATCGGGATGGAACAATTATCAACTGTAGTCACGCCTTAAAAAAGATTAGAATAATTAGATTCCCTATTTGTTTTGTGTCTGAAAATTTAAAGCATGTTTGCAATACTTTTGAACAACCTGTCGCTGAAAATCTTACTTTTACAAAACTGAGTGGAAGTTTTATAATAAAAATTGAGGGGCAGTTTGCCTTGAAAACTGCGTTAGACCTGTATTTAAAAGAGTCATACTTTCTCTCGTTTTATAATGTTTTTGTCTTAGTATTCAGAAATCTCCCAGTTAGGATTATTATATACAGTGAAACTTCTCTAGCGGGCTACCCCTCTAAACGGGTCTATTTTATTTAAAAACCGATACGAGACTCCATACAGCCAGAGTAATGGAATAAACCCCTTTTCCCCGACCACCCCTCCAGACAACCCTTTTTTTCCCGGAACCATGGCTGGGTGAAGTTTCACTGTATTTGGGCAAAATTCAGTGACCAAATGAATGGCAAAATGACTGGCAATAAACGGAATATATAGTAGTGAGAAATATCCACATGTTCTAGTTTGAATGACATACTTTCTTCAGAACAATATTTATGAGTAAAACCTCTTGTAGTTCAAATTTTACGGAATGAGAAGCATTTTTGGATTATTCCTGATTTCGGATTCCCGAGTGCCAATTAGCGCTGAAAATCAGGTTTTCAATGTATTGCTAATTATATGACGGAAGAAGCGATCTCTTGTTCCAGTTACTCCTCATTAAAATGTAAAGTGTGAACTTATTTATCTTTATAACTTGACAGACGGCTGCTAAGGCTTTTAATCTGCGCATAGGTATTCTCGGTAAGTATCGGACGGATGAAGCGATCTAATGGGCCAATTACCTCTCATTAAAATATAAATGTGAATTTATCTATATATATATACAGTGGAATCTCGATCGATCGTTTTCGGATCCATCGTTTTCCCGCATTTATCGTTCATTTCAATCGGTCCCTTGCAAAACGATAGATCGAGATTCCACTGTATATATATATATATATATATATATATATAACAGTTTCGTAACTTACTGACTCACAGACTCACATACACATTTGCATGGCGATTCTTATAGTGTAGGGGTGCACTAGAGAAATTTTTTGAAAAATTCTTCTTAGATTTTATAAAATTAAATTTTTAAGCTGTGTTAGTAACTTTTTTTAAAGTTAGCATTTAAAATAACTAGGGGCTTCGCCCCTAGGCTCGCTACGCTCGCTCCTCTGGTGAATCAAGTGAATGAATGACTCAATAGTTGTTTACAGCGATTGAGTCATTCATTTGTTTACAGTTGAAGCTTCCCCCCCCCTCCCGGCGAAATGGATGAAGCCCGTGTAGATGGGGGTATAAGCCCGGATGAAGATGGGTGAAAAATCGGATCTTCTTTCATGTCCTTCTGCAAAGGAAGCGAATGAGAAGATTTTTTTGAAGTATTTCTTTAAAATTCAATTAAAAATCGAAATTTTAAGATAGAGACTTGAAATGAAGTTTATATGAATGAGAAAGCTTTCATCTTCCAGTTGATATAAATATTTTCTTTGTAACATAATAAGTCTGAGAGCATCAAATTTATGTATCTCAAAACGCTTAAATTTTTCCAAAAAGTGGGTTTTCAATTTTAATAAAAATATCAGTCTGTTTTAAATTATTTTTAAACAAATGAGGTCTTGTTTGAAGGAGAAATGTCTGTAGTCTTAGATTGTAAAAAAAAAAAAAAAAAAAAATTCTACGATCCTTTTTTGGCGAGTTATCGTAATCTGAACATGAAAAAGTCAATATTTTCCCACAAAACATAAAATAAAAAAAAACTTAAAGTCCGACGAATATGAGACATGTCTTACTTTCTTCCCCACATTATTTTGCATCGATTGGTATCGGTCTCGACCCCATACCCCCAGCGGTTTCGGAGGAGATAGCGTGACAAGCTTTTGACAGCGGCGGCGGCGGCAGCGGCAGTTAGTTTTTTTTAGAATAGAGAGATAATTTGAGGGTTACAAAATTTATATCGCGAGAAAGATCATAAAAATTCCTTTAAAATGAAATCTTTTTCGAATCTTTACCTCCATTTTCTGATTTTTGGTAGAAATTTTAAAGATTAATTTTTAGAATTTAATTTATTAAATGCTGATTACGTGATTTCTTTTTCTGGTACTTTAAATTAATTTATCGTCATGTGAATGATAACGAAATAGACAAAAAAATTTTTTTTCCCTTTCTAATGAGGCAGACGATTGGACATTATTAAAAAAATATGAAAATACAGTAAAAGATAAGTTCCTCAAACTGTACTACTACTTAAACTGTATTATATTCTTTAGTATGTTCTATTAGATTTAATTTGAATATTTTATTCTACATTATTTTGTCTATAAAATTATCCTTTACGATTATTTTATAAATATGTATTTTTTTTTTTTACATCAATTGCATACATTGATCGTTGTATTTATTATAAATGTATTAATACATATTTTTGGCATTAATTGCATACATTGACCGTTGTATTTAATTTGAATGTACTCCATAGCGAAGTGCGGGTTTTCAGCTAGTTTAGCTATATAAGTTGATAACCTGCTTTTGACGCACCAGTTCCTGACCTTTAGTGGATCAGGAACCACTTGTCCAAAAATTAATAAATTCATTAAAAAATTAAAATAATTGTCGGATACCATCTCCCAACCAATCCTTTCAGAAACAATTAAGGGTTTTATTTTTTGAATAAACAAACTTTGTGTGATAAATAACTTTGATAAAAGAAGTCACAAATAAATTTAATAACCATAACACGTGAACGAAAAAGAAAACTTAATAGCACACATAAGCTAGTAAAGCATACCAAAAGATAAAACGAGATTTTTCAGCTTGCATTTGCTTTACTAGCTGTCAAATTTCTGCGAGTTCGCGTCACGGAAAATATGTTAGAAATTTTTAAGCACAACAAGGATTTTTTCGTACTTGAAACGTCAGAAATCGAAAAAAATACAGGAATTTTTAGAATTTGAACAAAAAAATTTTTTTGCTCCCAGTTAAAAAAAAAAATTGTTTAAATTTGCGGTTGTTCTGAAACGATGAAACCATTTATTATTATTATTTTTTTAAATCACTCCTGACATCGCGGATCCCTTCTTCGGTTCTCTCGGACCACCAATGGTCTGCGGACCACCTGTTAGGAACCCCTGTTAAAAGACTTTTGATCTGCACTTAGGTATCTCAGCTAACAGGAGAGATACTAAGTCAATATTTATACGTGTTGATCTTTTCAAGCACCGGAATTTTTCCTCTCCTATTTCCTGCTGAGTACATATTTGGAATTCTTCCCATTTTTACCGTGTACTTGAGTAAAACCTCTCATTTTGCTTCTTCGGCATTTTGTTGAACCGCATGCCGCCACTAAAAATCGATTCCGTCTAGCTCTCAGACAGTTAGTGTATTCTCGCGCGGGAATAAAACAAAAGGAGTTATTTATTTTGCGCCGAGTACTGGCTGATTTTTCTTGAATTTTCTACTTTAAAAGGCCGGAAATGGGTAGCAGTTATGAATTACGACAGCTCATTTCGCCGTCTCGTGTCTTTATTGTGTATTACTGGAAATAAGATACTAGGCGCCTGTCCCCCTCATTCTTTCGCAATTTGACGTCTTTTAATTCTACGGGAATTCATTGGAAGTTCTGGGAGGATAAACATTCCATTAAATCACTAAATAACAAGATGATTGAACGTAAGTACAATTAAAATTATTTTCAAAGCTTTTCCCATGTAAATGTATACATCTAGGTAACTTTACCCAGGTTTCGTCCTTGTTAGTGTGGGCTTCTGAGCAAAGCGCAGCCGATAGGTACGGTGGGAGGGAAAAATTATTTCAAAAGCGGAGTTTCTCTCAATTTTTACATGCTGACAAAATGCAGTCAAAATGCAGCAGATAATAATCCTTTCCATCGTAAGCTGGGAGATTGACAAAATGCAGTGACTCGGTCCACAACGGAAAGCAGTGTTGACTTTCACGAGCCGCATTACAAAATTGAGAGTGCTTGAAAGACGAAAAAAAAATTGCTCGGAACATGTCCTTAAGGACGTAACCTGTAATTTTGCCCAACAGTTAATATCGTAGAAGCTGAGATTGTCTCGAAAAAAGTGTCTTGCAGCAAAGCATATTTCTTAACGATTCCCCGGAGTTTGTCATGTATGAATGGACTCGGCCGAACTTGGCCTTATGGCCGCGTACCCTTAATAAATTTCATTGGATTACAGAATCAAAATTCCTGCGAGACTGTCTGTCTCCTATAATTGAACTCAGCTGATCTTGGCTGTAACTACATACCTTTGATAAAGTTCATTGGATGACAGAATCAAAATTCCTGCGAAAGTACGAGTCTCATATGAGTAAACATAGTCTGTCCTGTTTGTCATCCCTTGTTCTCGGATTAGACGGTTTGTTTCAAATACTGTGAGGTCGGAATTTTTAAAATTCTAGATCAGCTGTTCTGTTGGATAGGAGAAACATTTTTCAGCAACTTCGCAGTATAACATAATATTGCGAAGTTAATCGTGCTGCTAGAGCTGGTGTGCTAGTCCTGCCCTTTTCCCTTTAGCGTAAAAAAGTGGAAATATAAACTAAAAATCAGGGAGGAAGTGTAATTGTGAGTGACTTGTCTGTCCTGATGAATACAAACGACCGTAAAATACAGTCGATTCCGGTTAATCGGACCACATCGGGACGCGATCATTTTGGTCCTAATAACTGGCTGGTCCGATTACACGAACATGCCCTATTAGGCTTATGCAATAGGATTCGATCCGAATAAGCGGCTGGTCCGATTAACCGGATTCGACTGTAGATGTTAATCTTCCTTTCTACTCTACCCTCTAGGAGGATTGGGTTGTACGGAGTGTTTCAACCTCGGACCACCAATAGTTGACTCACCAATTCTTCTAAATGAAACAAATCTGTAGTGCCGATGTCGGACTCAGGGAAAACTTTTTACGGGGTATTGGTGACAGGTTGGGCCTCCAAAGTATTGAAGTCCAGAGTTTTTTGTTTTTTTTTGTTTGTTTGGCTAATGTCCAACGATATTAACTGATGACGACATTACACCCCGGTCCGGTGTACATATGAATACAAGGAAATAGAAACAGACAAATGACACAATCACAGAAGAATTTTATTGACAAACGATGACACCGGCGATGGACTATGGTTTGCAGCTCCCCTTTCTAGACGGGGTTCCATTTGCAGGCGGAAGACTGACCGGTTCCCCAGAATACAGCCAAGTCTTATGCGGGAATCGAACCATCAGCCCCGGCGTGGCAGGCTGATGCCTTAACCACTTAGCCACTGGGCGACGCCCAGAGTCTTACGTTTCATATTTGCCATTGTTATATTGGCTGTTTATTTTGACACCAGTTTTGCTCATAGTTTATGTTATTGCCATTCAGGTTGTTATTGTGTTATGTATTTCATTGTATTTAGGTTTTAACGAGTTATTTATTATTATTTCGTTAGTTTTTTTCTCTCATATAAATTGAACGAAAACTGCTATGGTGCTTTTCGCCATTTAAGCTTACCAAAGATTTTAAAAGAATGAATCTTCCGTTCATTCTTTTAAAAGAATAAACTAGCGGAGGAAACCTGTATCTAAAATTTGCTGTAGAACCGCGGTTTCCAACCTGGGAGGCGCCAAAACTTTTTAATAAAAAATTAATGTTCATACCGTAATATCTATAAATAAATAAACTTCATATCGTAACGTAACAGTACAAATTCAGTGAAGTAATGTTTGTTTTTACTTTTCTTACATTTCTATAAATTAATTTAATTCTTATTAAAAAATTATCCGGAGCGGAAGATTTTAAAAATGGCGCTTTGCAAACGTTCTGTTTCTGTAATGCACAAAACAACCGCTAGTTGCATGACACAATAACCTCAAATTTAAACGTCACTCGTAGCTAAAGTATCAACTGAAGCGTATTGGCGGGGTGTGATATAGTTTTTATCGTGATTTCTTTCTAAAAATAATCGGTAGCATATTTTTATAATTATATTTAATTATTTATTTTAAATTATAATAATAAAACATTTTTTAGACGAATGGATAAATTTTTGAGTGGTTATAAGAGAAAAGTCGACAATAATGAAATGCGGATACAAGTGGGAATAAAAGCAAAAAAAGAAGGAGGTAAATCTCCGAAGAAAAGACAATACGATTCATCGTATTTATCGTTAGGATTCACAAGTGTTATTATAGATGGCTTGGAAAAATGATATAGTATGAGACCAGTCAAATTAAAACGGAACCTTGAAACCAGGCCCAGATTTCCGCATGGGCAAGTGGGGCACTTGCCCAGGGCCCCAAAATTATGGGGCCCTCTAATTTAGAATTAAGTTGTACATATTTTTGAAAATTTCCTATATGTACGCAAATTAAAAACGGTTTCCATATTTAAAAATTTTTTTTTATAATATATTGACCATAATTTCTCTCTCTTTCTATTTTTATTGAGGGGGGGGGGGGGGTAAGTATAGTTTTATCAAAAATTTCTATCCACATTAATATGGTTGAAAGTATAATGATGGAAACAGTCAAAGATTTTGACATATCTAGTTATAAAAATTTAAAGCATGTGAAAGCATAATTACATCCGTAAGCGTTTCTGGTTTTATTTATTTATTTATTTTTTTTATTTTTTTTTTTTTTTTTTTTTTTTTTTTTTTTTTTTATTTATTTTTTTTTTTGGGGGGGGGGGAGTTGTAATAACTCCTGACTGTGATCTATTTTGAATTCGAAAGAAAATTTCATGAATTCATTTATTAACTTTAAAAAGTAAATTACTTAATTCGCACTTATTATTATTATTATTCTTATTTTCACTTGATGGTCGAAAATGTTTTGAATTTCTGGTCCCAGTTTATGGCGGGCCTGGGTAAGTGTCCTACATGTTCATGTGGAAATCTGGTCCTGGGGGAACACTTGCCCCCCCTTTGGATCTGACGTTGGGGGCCCCCAAAGTCTGCTTTGCCCAGGGCCCCATTGGGTCGAAGTCGGGCCCTGCTTGAAACTCTACATTCTGACGTTGGAAAGCCCATAGAATTTTTTCAAAGAAAATTGGACGAGATAAATATTCAGAAGCAGACGTTTAAAAAAATACTTTCAGTTACACCAAACGCATTATTGGCTTCGGACTATGTCTCTTACCGAATCGCAAAACGTAAGAAACCACATACAATAAGAGAAACCCTAATTTTACCAGCAGCTATTGACATGGTTTGAATAATGTTCAGCGAATCGTATGCAAAACAGTTGCGACAAATTCTGCTTGCTGATAATACAGTGGAGTCCCGATAATCCGAAACGATTGGGACCAGACCCTTTTCGGATTAACGAATTTTTCGGATTACGCGAAATCATTCTTAAAATAAACCTAAATTACATAATAACATGTGATTACATAAATATTACATATTACGTGTGATTACACAGTTTATTTTATAAGGTCTGGCTAAACATTACCAAATCTCGGGACAAAATGGGTGATAAGAGAGCGGAACGCTGCCTAGTACAATACAGTAGAGTATAAGATTTTAGACGATCAGCAAATTGTTGAAATGGTTTTGAAAGAACCTATCAACGTCTCAGACGAGAGTGAAGGTGAAGCAGACGGTGACAGGGAGCAGAGGGTATCCCCACTCAGACGAGGCGGGCTGTATTTGATGTAGAGCAACACTCCGCCGCGACCCAGCGGACACACACACTGGCGTAATTTGGCTTCAAGGGAGAGGTATTCTTCTCTTCGACAAAAAAATGTAACATATTTTTTTCAAACCAATGTCGTTCAGTAATAATTAGTTCAATACATTGTCTGACTTTGAATTTTCTTGTAATTTTCAGAAATATACTTTATATTATTTAGTATCACTGTGGTTTTATTGTAACCTTAGTTCTTTTTGACTTTTGGTTTCGGATTAAGCGGACTTTCGGATTACCGAAGTTCGGATTTTCGGGACTTTACTGTACAGTCGAAAGGAGAATCGGTGATATATCTGAAGCTATTTGCAATCAGTTAATTTCTCGGTTGTGTACTTCGAAATTCTCCATTCAAGTAGATGAGGCAACTGATAAAGATGCCCACTTAACTGCATGCGTTCGAAATATTGCGGAAAATAATATAGTAGAAGATATATTATTTTGCAAACCCATTCCTGAAGAAACCGCATCCATTTAGATGTTTAATATAATAGACAGCTTTTTTTAAAAAGAAAACGACATAACGTGGAATAATTGCATTGGACTGTGTACCGATGGAGCTCACTCAATGTCCGAACACAACGCAGGTCTTCAAGCATTGATCAAAAAGAAAGCACTTCATGCTATTTGGACGCACTGTATGCTTCACAGAGCAACTTTAGTGTAAAAAAATATGAGCGAGGAACTGAACAACATTTTTACAAAAGTTATAAAAATTATAAACTACACTGGTTATCAAAAATTAAGGAAAAGTCACAAAAATAGCGATTACTGAGAAAGTTATGCGTAGAATTTAATGAAACTTACACACATTATACAACACATAGGTAGGTATAAAATAGCATAAAAAGAAATCGCCAGACAATTATGGTGTTATAGAAACTACTATATGTATACAATGAACAAATCGGATGTGTCAGTTTGGTATAAGAAAAGTACCTTTAATATGGCATACGATCCCCCCGAGAAGCAATACAGCACATACAGCGATGTGTGATGCTGTCAATTATGCGGTCTATGAGTTCGGTAGGAAGTGAGAGCCATTGCTCTTGCAAAGCAGTTGAAAGCGTGGCTAGGGTCCTAGGGGGAGGATTGAGAGCAGCTATACGTCGTCCTAAAGCGTCCCAAACATGCTCGATAGGATTCAGGTCCGGTGATCGAGCTGGCCACTCCATGCGCTGAATTGTCTCCTGCTCAAGATAAGCATCCACGATGCGAGCCCTGTGCGGTCTCGCGTTATCGTCCTGTAGCACGAAAGCATCGCCTATTGCCCCGGCATAAGGGCGCACATAAGCATCAAGGATGTCATCTCTATAGGTGTGAGCATTCACACTTCCACGGGGAAAGACATGGAGGTCTGTGCGTCCACCCAAAAAGATACCACCCCAAACACAGACACTGCCTGATCCGTATGCATTTCTATCACGGATGTGTGATGGATGAAAACGAGTTCCAGGTTCTCTCCAAATCAAAATACGCCTACTATCGCTTTGGAGGCTAAAACCTGGACTCATCCGTAAAGAGAACAGCCCTCCATTGATCACGCGTCCAGTGGACATGTTGACGTGCCCACTGCAAACGTTCCCGCCTATGGTGTGACGTGAGCGGGACGCAAATGGCTGGTCGCCTCGCAAAAAGACCACCTTCGTGAAGCCTTTTGCGCACGGTTGTCGGCATCGGCATTCGTCATAGCGTATGGCCGTCCTTGGCTGAACCTCCTGGATGCCGAATCCGTGGTTAGAAATTGTTGCCAATGTCTATGAACCACAGACGGACTCACATTTAGCCATCTGGCCACTTCTGTCTGACTTTGTCCTGCCTCTAGTCTCCCAATAGCTCGCCATCGCAGTTCTTCGGTCAAATGATGCCTGAAAGTCATTGTTACAATTTGGCTATGCCAGATATCTAATCTCAGGCTCGCAGCGACAATTCTCGCCTTGCTCTGAGACATGCACTTTTATGCTCCTCGCAAATGACGTATTCCGACTGCAGCGCCACTATTTTGCATAATGTAGTATTGTTCAGCACCTTTTACTTAACAACATATTCAAATTTTAAACAGATTAGCCTAGTTTTGAACGTGTTATCCCTCTTTTTGTGATTTTTCCTTGAATTTTGATAACTATACTCGGGGCATACCTAACCTGAATACAGGCAAGACGCTAAAGCAGTATGATTCCGCCATTGCGATATAGTTCGCTCTTTTTCCTATTAACAGAGTTGATAAAATGTACATTTCAGACATAAATCATTAAAATAATGATTTAACTAATAAAGCGTAGACATATTTGGGCAACAAAAATGTGGTTTTTCTTGTATTTAGTAAATAATGCGCAACAGCATGCGAGAGAGAATGTAACGTCATAGAATAATCTGACCGTTCACAAAGCTTCGTTTCCTTGGCGGGAGCATCTGGCGTTCAACGTGGATGTGGAATTTTGGTAACCCCAGGAATACACATCTGCAGTTAACAATTAAAAGGAAATTTTCAACGTTATACCTATTGGAATATTAACTGCCGTGATTTGCTCTATAATCTGAAATGTTTAAACGCTGATTTCTTATGTCTATTTTCGAAGTTATAAACTTGCAACTAAGCAAAACATCTTTCACGTTTTCATTTAATTTTTAAACTGGGCAAAATATGGCTAACAAAAACTAAGTTATGAGGAGATATTTTACAGAGGATGAAATTAGAGTTTGACGAAATATTCCCCTAGTTAAATTGCGAAAAATGGGAAAATTTTATAAAGTGTTGAAAAAATTAAATGCATGGGATTTTTCATTAGAAGAAGTCATTAGTGTAGTATATTTGCATCAACTATTAATATAACTGGTCACACTTATTATTTTAAATGAAAATAAAATTACCGAAACAGATCGCGACTCCTACAGGGAAAGAAAAAACTAACAATTGCAAAAACCCAAATACCCAGAAATCTGCATCTATAATAATAAATTTTTGTATGATCCCGTATTTATAAAAGTAAACATGACTCAAAATTTTATTGAGGATTTCCGAAACTCCCTCACATTACTTCGGGAAATAAGTAGATAGTATGTAACCCCCGGAAATAGTAAGTTACACCCCCCCCCCTCTCTCTCTTTCCTTTTCACATATTTCGGAGAGAAAATAAAAAGGGGGGGGGGCAAGGTAATTTATAAGAATGCGTGGTGTCTATAAGAGCCACATACTATTTGAAATCATAAAATGAACCAGAAACAATTTTTATAGGAATTAAGACAATTCGAAAATTTATGTTGTTGTACTTTAACATGAGAAAATTAGTTCAAACTGTGATGTGAAAACAAAACTCTGTCTCCCCCTTTGCTGGAAAGCAACTGATGGAAAATCAATCTTCAATAGGCGATAAAAGGCCAAATATGGCAATCCGCATTTTGTATATATGGCATCCGCTGCGGGTAGATACTTCCGTTGCAGGTGTAAATTGGCCGTTGTAGCATAAATAGTACTGTCAACTTAGGTTTGCCCCGAGTGTAGTGTATATTAACCCTTCAGTAGGCGCGCCCGTGTACAAAGTGCAATATTTTCGTAATTTTGAATGGTTTGTTTTTACATGTAAGGTTTGAATGTTCTAAGCAGTTTCTATTTATAGCTACACCCTTTCTAATGCAGGTCTTATTTTCCGACCCTTGTATTCCTTTCCAATCATTGTTAGTCGTGATTTAACCGTGGTAAACCAACGATTATGCCGGATTACAATACAACAAAAGCAGGATTTGATGTTGTCGATCCAATGTGCAACTATTACACGGTATCCCGCATATCACGAAGATGTACAGTCTCATTTTTTTAAATGATTTTGGACATAATAGGAATCAATTCGCAAGTTGCCCTTAGATACAACAAACCGGACAGTTTTGAAATTAGGCGATTGTATCTGCATTCTTTGGCCTTTAATTAATTATACATATATCTCAATATTATCAACATTTTATGTATTGTCATAAAACGCAGAATTATTATTTTTTTGTTTGAAATAAAAGTTTATTACAAAGGGAATAATCAAGGTTGACAGAGACGTTGCACTTTGTGCCACGCGCGCCTGCTGATGTTCCAAAAATTGGCGCGCCCACTGAAGGGTTAAGAACAGTCCTTTGAGAGCTAGGCTGTTTGCAAAGCTGTGTGTTGATATGAAAGCTAGTTATACCGCACTTCTGTATTATTGTGAAGTTCGTAGGCTATCTCGTGCAAAATTGATTCAAAGGGTGTTTGAGCTCAATGATGAAATAGCAACCTTTCTTTAAGAAAACCACCGTGAAGAGGCACATTTGTGGACAACGATAATTCTTTTGTTAAACCTGCATATTTGGTTGAAATTTTTGGAAAATTGAGTGGTTTAAATAAATCAATGCAGGGATCACAAATGTTCAAAAAGACAAGGCTTTCATTAAAAAGCTGAAGTTATGAAAATCAAAATTACAAAAGAATGAGTTGGATATGTTTTCACTTTCAAAAGATTTGTAGGCCATTGCCAATATTGAAGCAAGCAAAAATCTTTTTATTGAACACTTGATGGTTTAGTGCTGCATTTTCCAAATTATTTCAATGACCCTGATTTCTCAAAGGTTTTCTTTATACAGAATTCATTTATCGACAATGAAGAAGACGAATTTGAGTTGACATCCATCGAAAAAGAAAAATTAATAGAATTGTCATGTGGTAGCTCACTGAAACAAAAGTTTTAAAATGAAACCATAATTCAATTTCGGATGAATCTTAGTGGAGAGTATGAATCTTTGTATTGTAAAGCAGTGCAAGTGCTTCTATAAGTGTGTTTGTAACGTCTTATTTATGCGAAACGGGCTTTTCGGCACTGGCTGCAATGAAAACCAAATATCGAGGCAGGTTAATGGTCGAAAAAGAGTTACGAATGGCACTGTCCACATTGCCCTCAAGATTTGATAAACTTTTTGCCAATAAACAACAACAACCCTTGCATTAAATTTTGATGCGTTAGATGTCGTTTAATTAGTACTTTACTATAAAAATAAATATGCACGTTCGTCTTGTTAAGCAAAATCTTGTTATTATTTTGTTAATTGTAGTTTTCAGTATTTTTTTGTAATACAGTTATTATTTTAAACGTGTCTATATTATTATATCTATTAAAAGATAGGGAGGCGCGGAAAAAAAAATTAAGGAGGCGTAGTAGCATAAAAGTTGGAAAGCGTTGCTGAAGAATGAAGTTTTATTCAAAATAGTCTCGTCGGAAGGAAGTTACTAATCGCAGACAATGGGTGTAAGTTCATTAACTCACCAGGAGTTGACAGGGTTCCGCTAATTTAACACATGCTCAAGGCCGAGTTACGAAACTCCCAGTTTTCAGTGAGAGAAGCTATCAGATTCTATGACAAACCACGTTGCCCAAAATCCAGTCTTCATTCTATTCTAAGTTCATATTTAGAAAAACAAATTTAAGAGCTGTCTTCTCGTAAAATATATCTGAATGAAGCAAAAAAGGTCTCGCTGCACTTGCACTTTTCTAATGTTAAGTGTACCGAAATAACGAAGTGAGGGATTTAACTAATTATTCAAAACTTATCAGTATAGTTTCAAGGGTCTAGTGCTGTAGACCAATGGTGCGCAAACTTTTTCGACCGCGACCCACTTTCTTTAAATAAAAAATAACTTGACCCTGAATGATAATTTTTTGGTACTACTGGCAAATATTTTTTTAAAAGTTAGGAAAATCTTAAAATTTAACAAATAAATGGAAATTTTTTTTTTTGAAAATGAATGAACTCTAGATTTTGGGTAAATATTTATTTTGCATAAAAAGATTTTAAAAATGTCTAGCTTACCTTCTACACTTGTTTTTGCCAAATCTCATGTGACTAAAACTTCACAATTAAGAATTAATTCATACTATTTGTATTTCAACTAGGTAAAAATGAACGAAAATTTAAAAAAAAAGAAAGAAAAGAGATTGGTTTTAAAAGCTTCCTATTAAAACATTGAAAACTCTAAACATCATTTATTGATATAAATCTGAAATAGAATAAATTAATGAGAAGGGTGAGTCTGCACCGCAGATAATATTTGTTCAGTATTTGGTGAAATATTTGAGAGTGATACTCTCATATCATCCTTCGGTCTTGATTTTTGTAGCTGATTTTGAAAACCCAGTTACAAACATATAGGTAGAAGCGAATGGAAGTAGTGTTAAGTACAGCCTTCTAAGACTGTCTTACACCATCTTTTACAATATCATATCATATATATTTTTTAACATATAAATAATATAAATGAAAATATGTAATAATGGAAAATTTAAAGCTTATTTTTTAAATCAATTTTTTAGTACAGTATAAATTTACTTCCACAACTATCCGCGACAGTTTGCGCATTACTGCTGTAGAGATGATAGTAGTTAGCTGAAAAGATGTCACAAAAAGCGTCACAAACAATTAGGATCACTTAAAAGTTCTTCATACCATATAAACTCAATATTAACGTTATTATCGCAGTGACTACATCAGCAACAGTGATTAGGCATGGGGCACTGACGTCACGATGGGGCAAATACTCAAGTGGCTATAGATTTCGGCCGTTTAGCATTCTAACTAGACACTGGATATTCATGCCTTTTCTTCTTTTTCGGGATATCTACGCTCAGTCCTCGTCACGAAAAAAAATTCTGATTTGTAATTATTGGATATTGATTGATTTGACAATAAATTAGTTTGAACTTTTGAATTAGGTAACTAACGAGAGGAAATGACCATTCTGTTGTCTGACTTCACGTCATATATTGAGCAGCCAGTCGGAGAGTTTTAAAAGTTTAATGCCAAAAGCAACATCTAACCACCGCCTCTTCAGCTACTTCCTGTCTGCGCTTGTTTGTTTACAGTTCTGTCCATGCCTAACTTCAAAGTAGTGGCAATTAAAATAATATTGTTTTAAATACGTCACTTCAACCAACAGATGGCTCGTCTTGAACGGACACAATCAAAACCCCCTATTTGAACGCGAAATTATGAATTTCCTAAGATGTAAGGATGGAAAGAAGAATCACAAAAGATTCAGAGGCTGTCTTCCCCGAAGCCGAAACTTTGTGCTTTTCTCTGTTGTTTTTATAGCTTTCAGAAACATTTGACCGATGAGTGCATTATACAAGTTTGGTAATCATAATGAACGTTCTGTTAATGACGAGAAATACATATGTATACGCATAACGCAGTGTAAGAGGAAAACACGCCTCTTCGGGTATGCAAGTAGTATTAAACACTGTCATTAAGTATTACGGCGTCGAACGATTTTGAAGGCGAAAGTGGAAGCGGGGAGAAATATTTATCAGGGGATGCTGAGAAACTTCTGTGTCTTCAAAGCTCATGATGAATGAGCCACTGACGTAAATAAGGAGCATTCACCATCGGTGACAGAGCTCTCGAATGCTGATCGCTTTGGCTGCAGGGTAGGAGTTAATTCTGAATTCCCTCAGCTAAGTGTTAACCTATGGAGAAAAATTTTCCCATGATTGTCGGCTTGGATTGAAAGATATTTTTCTTTTTTCAATTTTACTCTGTAATATAGGATTTTTTTTCTTTACTCGGGCATCTTTTTCATTCTTTTAAAGAAAAGCAAATGTTATACACCGGCGGCTTGGTTCTAAAAGGGCCAATGTCATTCCTCCCCCCCCCCGCCCCCAGATTTTGAGTTATTGATACCAAAACTTGACATTTTAGTCAATCTTTAATTCTAAAAAGGCCAATGTCAAATAACAAACAGAAAGAGATTATATTTCCATTATAATATCAGGCAATGTCATTTAAGATGCAGTCACTTTAGATCCCAAAAGGGCCAAAGGCAGATGTTTTATATAAAATAGTAACAGATGAAAATTTTTTATACGATAAAAATGTTTTTTACACTGACAGTGAAGAAGTAAAAAAAAATAATAATGTGGCCCGTAGTATAAGAAAGATATACTAACATTCAGCAAAATGTTCAATATCTTTGACTGCCTTTTTCTCGAAACTAATAATTTTGACATTGGCCCTTTTAGAACCAAGCCACAGATATAAATTTGAGGATTTTTTTTTGGGGGGGGGGGGAGAAGTGTTTTCTGGGGGGTCGCCTCGGTTTTATTCCATTAAAATAACTTTTTAGCGAATTGGCCAGAAAAAAATGTGTCAACATATATCACTAAACTTGTAGGGCAGTGATATATATATATATATATATATATATATATGTGTGTGTGTGTGTGGGATGCAACCTTTAGATTGGGCTAAACTAGTCGTCTGATATAACAATCTGGCACCCCACCGGTGTCTTACTACGTTCAGTACGCACATTCTAACAGTGAATATGTCTTTCATCAGTCTGTGCTGTGAGTTTTAGCATGACTGTTATAGTTTTCACCGACGGAATAAAGACCATTTTTTTTTTGGTTTAGGTAAGCGTTTAAAAATTCTGAATAAATATAGTAGATGCATTATTTTTATTGCGATTCTGTTCTGTTCTTGCTTTTACACACCTTTGACCGAGGGATGTTTTTTTAATGTTCTCCATTTCTTACATTTCGTTTTTGTTAAGTTAAACATTTAGTTCAATTATAGGAAATGCATTTTAGTGTTTAAAAGACCTTCTATATATCTAAAACGCGTAGGTATGCGGCACAAAAAACGACGATATTTCTACACTCCGAATGGCAACAGCTACAACTACCAGATGTAATTTTTTGCGGCCGTCCGCGTGTGCGTGTAGTGGCTCGACGATAGTACGAACTTTGGTACAATTTAATTGCTGTATTTTACTCGTGAATAATTTTAATTTATTCATTTGATATGATTAAGGGGAGATATCTGAATTGCGAACAATAGTACATAAATAAATAGTACATACACAGAGTGATGTAATCTACACTATATTTTAGTACTTGCTGAAATTTTACTCCTTTTTATAAGTGAAGAAATTTTCCCAACAATTTATTATTTGATGTAATGATATTGTGTAGATATCTTTATTTTGAAAAATAGTACATACAGAGAGGGGTGTAATTTTTAAAATCATTGGTGTTGGGTTTCTCAGTCTTATCTTTAACTCTATTCTGAAGTAATAGTACTTCACATTTTTTAATCACGATGTTTTAGAATCAGCCTTATAGTGAATTTAGCCATGATTATAAATTTTTTGGCTACACTCCCACTAACCCTTAACAACGTAAATTTATGTTGACAGATAATGGTAACATTCCTTACATATGTTACTTTCAGTTGAATTGTTTTGCAAAAGAAAATATATAACTAAAAGCGACCATATTGGTCGCGCAGCGGCTAGTTTTAAAGAAAATATGCGGGGCGGACATTAGGGGGAGGTATCGCATGATGCGTGGAAACCATGGAGGGGGGTCGCGACTCGTCAGAGGTTGGGAAACACTGGTCCAACACAACTCACTCGCTGTAGTGTTCTGTGAGGTAGTGGAAGTTGTTTCCACTTTCTTGGCGCGAATGTTTTTCCCGCCTGTCTTATTTGCCGTTCTTTCGACGAAAGGTTTTCAACCTTTGAGACCAACTTCTTTTTATCAATTGTCAGGTTATTTGTCGCGTTTGACTATGAGTGCGCAATAACAAACATTATTTAGCAGCATTCAACCCCCTGACGTGTAATCAATTCGATACAGAAACACATGGTGGTTTAATCTCATTTTCTGTTTGCTCGTCTAAAGCCGTGTTATTGATCTTTTCTTGCGTATTAGCAGTACGTCAATGACCGCCGTGATTCGTGTGAATCTCCTGCTCAGTGAAACGGTAGGAGTTTTATTATTATAATTAGTATTAATAATCTCGGGAAAAGCGCCAACAAATTTTTTGTAACTGTAAGCAAGTTTCATTCATTATTATGTAGATAATACTGCAACTGTTTTTGTTAAGAACTATTTCAACTAACTACGGTTTATAATTCCTTAACCCTTCAGCGGGCGCGCCATTTTTTGGAACACCAGCAGGCGCGCGTGGTACAGAGTGTAACGTCTCTTTCAATCTTGATTATTCCTTTTGTAATAAACTCTTTTTTTCGAATTGAAAATAATAATTCTGCGTTTTATGACAAGATATAAAATGTTGAGATATATTTATAATTAAAGGCCAATGAATGCGGATACAATCGCCTTATTTCAAAACTGTCCGGTTTATTGGTTCTAAGGATAACCTGCGAATGGATTCCGGTTATGTCCAAAAACCTTAAAAACAATGATATTGTCTATCTTGTAACTGCACATTCTAATAACTGCACATTTGATCAACTTCATCAACTCCTGCTTTTGTCGTATTGTAATCCAGTATAATCGCTGGTTTATCACGGTTCAATCACGACTAACAATGAATGAATAGAAATAGGGTAGGTGGGGGCAAAGGTTCGCACTTACATTTTAAAATGACCGGGAAGAGTTTTAGGAAGAATAGGGTAGGCAGTGCATTCCTCTACTTCCAGTCAGTTGCTTCGTAAAAAATGTTGGAGTTAAGACCCCCTCTTGCAAAGAAAATGGGGTAAGTTTATTTTCGTCTCTTTTAATGTAATTTTTTGCAACTTTTGAGTAATTTTGAGCATTACTCAAACTCACGAACTGTTTTGGGCTTATTTACGCATGTTAGGGTGGTAAATAACCTTTCAAATCCTACCTTAAGTTTTGGGTTAACTCAAATACAGTGGCGTCCATTCTGCAGAAACAGAACCAGCACCAAATAGGGTAAAGGTTTGCGGGAGTCATGGGGTAAAGGTTCGCAGTGCAAACCTTTGCCCCTCTAACTATTAACATTTGTTTCGTGTCCTCTTTTCATTAGGAATCCTTATTAACAACGTCTTTTATTATTAATGGGAATTCACATTTTTGTAATTTGAAAAAAAATTATGGTTTTTGATAAAAACTGCCTGTTTTTAATCAGAAAATGTTTTGTAAAATGCTTGAAAATCCATAAATTAAAAATAAAATAAATTAGTACAACACAAAAATAAAATAGCTCTGAACAAAGACCTATTTTACAAGATAAAAGAATTAAATGTTGTTACAAGACATTATAAGCGTCGAAGGTCTGGTTAGGGAAAAAAGCTCTAAATGACTAATTTCCAGATTTGCAAGTCTTTGAAATACTCCTTGCGTCACAATTTTTGATGAAATTTTACAAAATTTATTACAAAGACTCCTCTTATACATTAAAATAAAGTTATGTATCCATTTCAGGTTTCGACATCATTCAGATTATCAAAGTTTAACTTAAGCGTGGAAAAGTACAAAAATTTCACGAGAATTCAGAGTACAAGCATAAAAATATTTCCTAAAAATTAATTATTCAACGAAAACACAAATCAAAACATAATCCTGATCAAAATGTATAAGTAATCTAAATGCAAAATTAAGGATAAGGTTAAAAATTGGATCGCAAGGAGCATTTTAAAAAACATAATAAAAATTTCAATTTTTTAAATATAAAAAATAAAATTTTAAATATTTATAAAATTATATAAGGTGTTTGAAATAGTTTTACTTTAATGAATATTTATGCCCAATTTCATATCTCTGAGGTAAAAATTTCAAAAATTGCTTTATAATGTCCCCCATCCCCTTAATTTGCTTAATTTTTACGGGATTTAAAAGAATGAGTAAAGCCTAAGATATGATATAGCGATAGTGTTAATAGTTGATATTTTAATTGGAAGTTCTTTAGTTTAAGAAAAAAATTATTGAGATTAACCCCTTTTCATTTTGTGAATTTCTTTGTTAGATTCAACTTTCTGTGTTAATCGTTGATATTTCATTTTGAAGTTATTTAGTTTAAGAAAAAATTTATTGAGATTAACCTTTTCAATTTGTTATTTTCTATATATGTAACACCTTTAAAAAGATTACAAAATGTGAAATAAAATTATTTAGACAACTCTTTTTGTGATTTTCGATGCCTATCCAGTAAGAAACCAACGAGTGGGGTAAAGGTTTGCAGTGCGAACCTTTGCCCCACCGATTGGGGCAAAGGTTCGCAAACAGGTCTTTTGGTAAAATTTAAAATTCGGTGACTAAATATTTCGGGAAAAAATTCATTATTTTATATAAGGTAGAGGGGATACCCAACTACAATACAAGTGACTTTTTGGGGCGATAGGATCTAACGGAGGCCCGTAAGAAACCCAAAACTCAAAACTGCAAACCTTTGCCCCCACCTACCCTACAAGGGTCAGAAAATCAGACCTGCATTAGGAAGGGTGTATCTATAAATAGAAACTTTTTAGAACATTCAAACCTTACATGTAAAAACAAACCATTCAAAATTACGCAAACGTCGCACTTTATACACAGGCGCGCCCGCTGAATGGTTAAGGATACGTCATTTTTTTGGCTTCAAGTTTCATTCATTATTAATTAACTATTATTACTACTTTTTTTATTAAGAACTATTTCATCTTACTCCGGTTTATATCGCTTAAGGATGCTTTATTTATTTGTTTAATTATTTTTTGTCTGTAAACAGGAAATAGTTTAATGTCAATTAATTGAGAATTAAAGCTTACACAAAATGTGATAGCATTTTTGGAGGAGGTCTATTACTTCTATAAATTAAGAAGAAATTTTTAGAATGTTTTTCTCTGTTTGAAAATTATTTTTCTGGATGTTCGCGAAATAAAAACAGTTGCAGTTTTACCCACTTACCTATTGTCTGTAAAATATATATATTTATTTCCCATTGTGGTATTCACTTGGCTAAAGGGACATTCACTCATCTATACAGCGTTTGTGTTGGTAATTTATTTTGGGAGCATCTAACAGGTGAACTAACATTGCACCTTATGAAGAGACAACACAGGAACGTTCATACCTTTCCCGGGAATCAAGGTCGAGCCTACATTGTAACAGGTCGAGAAGTTAACCACTGTCCGATGTTGGTGTCTCAAGAAGTAATTGAAATACTGCATACAGTAATGTGAGCAGAGTTAGACAGCGTGGTCTGATTCATTCGTGAAGCTTAATATACGAAGCTTAATATTGAAAATAAACGAGTGTTAGCGCTTCTAATAAAAGTAAAAAATTTCTTCGATGTATTTTATTGTATACCGCATTAATCATCTTTAGTAATTAGAGAGAATTAGCCCTCGTGTAGCAAAAAGTTGACCGTAGCGCTCAAAACCAAATCAAACTAATCATCTTTAGTTTCTGGAGGTTTTTTTTAGCCTGTAACTTTGCAAAATAGAAAATTTTATGATAACTAAATAGAAAAAAAAAAACTTTACAAACTGGCCTAAGTGTCTAGAATTAGGATGTGTGCTTTGATTTTTGTGACAATAATTACAGTCGTTTCCAAACTCTAGAAATTTTAATACAGACTTGGAATTCCTGAATAGATGGTAATTTTTCATAATTAATATCTCAACATTTAATTGGCTTCAGAAATGAAGTGCCCACTCCAGGTGACTTCTTACTCCAGTTGACGAAGATATCAGTGGTCTATCTGTTTTAACATTTACCTTAGAGTACATTCAATCGTTCATTTCCGTGGCATGTTTGGCACATTTCGAAATTCGCGTGTCACCGCTCTTTATCGTATAGTGGTTAGAGTCGTGAACTTCCACCAGGTGAGCGTGGTTTCAAATCCTTGATATGGCATGGATGTTCCTGTGCTGTCCCCTCATAATGAGCAGTGATTCATCGATATGGTTCTCCCATAATAAAATAAACAACCCATTCGCTCTGTGGATGGGTCAATGTCCTCGGGACAAAATGCCTGCTGCGTACAGGAAAATATGTCTTCTGATATCCGTTTTTGGTTTGCATTTGTGTGTTGGCATCTGTCCCTTGTTTGAGCTTTGATAAAAGAAATATGCAATGCATCATCCAGCTGCGGGAGACGCCAAAATCGCGTTCTGTTTTTTTCTGTTCATTTGTCGCGCCACGCTATTGACGCGTCGCATCGAATTTTGAGAGAACGAGCATCTGAACAACGGAAAACGTTATTTCTCCGTCGGACGAATTTTACCATGTAACTGAATATTTTTTTCCCAACGCGACAGGTACTTTGTTCTGAGGTTATTGACCCATCCACGCCCGCAAATCCATTGGCTAGTTCATTATGGAAGCACGCTGCTCACTTGAGCTAACGCTGCTATATATGAGGGAACAGCACGCGAGCGTCCATGCCTTATCTGGGATTCGAGCCCACACAGTGGAAGTCCGAGCAGGGCCCGATTTAGAAAATTCTTGACAATAGGCACAACTCGGGATGGGGGCTCCCTAAGACTGATGTGGGCGTAAAATTTCCAAAATTGACACACACAAAAACTAATCATGAATCATTGTGAAAGTACCATTTTACCAAGAATTGGCTATTTGAAGCATAGAAGCCTAAAACATTATCAAATAACAAAAAGAAATACAACATATTAACTTCATCATTAAAACATCAATACAATGCAACCAGAAAAACTTATTAATCCCTTATATATACTACTAGCTGAAAACCCGCACTTCGCTACGGAGTACATTCAAATTAAATACAACGGTCAATGTATGCAATTAATGCCAAAAAAAAATAAATATATATATATTTATAATAATATGACGATCAATATATACAATTGATGTAGAAAAAAAAATATATATTTATAAAAAATCATAAGGGATATTTTTTTTAGACAAAATAATGTCCAATCGTCTGCCGCATTAGCAAGAAAAAAAATATTTTTTTGTCTATTTAGTTGTTATGCACGTGACGATAAATTTATTTAAAGTACCAGAAAAAGAAGTCACGTGATCAGCATTTAATAAATTAAATTCTAAAAATGAATCTTTAAAAATTCACCAAAAATCAGAAAATAGAGGTAAAGATTCGAAAAAGATCTCATTTTAAAGGAATTTTTATGATCTTTCTCGTGATATAAATTTTATAACCCTCAAATTATTATTTTAAATGCAAACTTAAAAAAAGTTACTAAAACAGCTTAAAAATTTAATTTTAAAAAATCTAAGAAGAATTTTTCAAAAATCTTTCTTAGTGCACCCCTACACTATAAGAAGAATCGCCATGCAAAATTTCAGCCCTTTAGGTCCAGCGGTTTGGTCTGTGCGTTGTATGTCAGTCAGTCAGTCAGTCAGTGAGTCAGTTACGGAACTGTTTTTATATAGATAACATACATATGATGAACGAATCAATCCATCAAATTTGAAAGGATATATAAAAAATTGCTATTATAAAAAGTAGAAAAAAAATTGAATTGGGAATATTTTCTTTTAAAATAAAAATTTTGGGGTCCCCCCAACATTCGGGGGCCCCTAGGCCCGGGCCTAATGGAAAATCAGGGCCTGAGTCCGAGACGCGAACCACTGTACGGTGTAGGCGGCATGTATCTGAATGCAGGGAGACGCTATTTCGCCAACTTTGCTTTTAAAAAAATTTTTGCTTTGAAGAAGTGAGTGTCATTATATTGCTTATAGGAAATGTTTTATTTTCTAAATTGTTCTCAGCACTTAAAGTGAAACATTTTCGTTTCCAGCAAGTTGTAACTTAATAAATAGAAATATTTCTTTTTTTTTCTCGTTTAATTTTGATAATTATTATTATTGCATTATTAAAAGTCTCCTTACGATAAACCCATAGAAGATATACATTTCGCCCGCGATTTTATACGGAAAAATACGAAAATCGCTCGCGGCTAGAGGATTAATGGAGACAAATTCCTCTTTTTCCCTACTAGTGTCAATTTTGCCCTGGAGAGAAAAAATTTATAGACGTTTTTGTCGAAGCCAAAATATTCCCAAGACAGCTTAGTAAAAACAACAAAAGAATTTTATACGAAATCTCATAGAGATACCCTGCATGGATTGGTAGATATAAATAAAGATGAGAGATCACAAATGGAGATCTGGTAAAGACAGCAAACTGAAAAAAGTTTCATTCCGAGAAAAATAAAATTGAAGTACTGATGCAAGGCAGGGTACTATAAGGACTTAGTCTTAAATACAAGTCTGCACCACTTTTTGTATTTTATGCTCTAATTGTATTCCTTGACTAAATACAGGCTATTTACAATATATATATATATATATATATATATATATATATATATATCTGTGTTCATTCAAGTCTTTCTAGGCCCGGCAATATCTCCTTGTCTCCGGCTCCAGCATCACTCTGACTAACTTCATCTCTGAATTCGCGTTCGGCGACTTTATGTACCTCCGTTGAACGTTCTCGAAAGGTCAGGGAACCGCCTTCTTACTTTAGTTAGTTACATTCCCAGACGACTAGGCGCCTCCGGTCTACAACTCCCCTTTTGTAGCTGACGAGCTGTTCCGCGAGCCGTCGCTATCACTCCCGGCCTTTATATTGTCAGGTGTTTGTCTGTCTACAGCCGTAGAAATCAATTATGTGCACAAGCCGCGTGTTGGTTTTGTCTTCCCGAAATTTCCATGCACATAATATTCGCTATTGTACGGGAGGCGTTACAGTACGCGCTGTGACGATATGAACACTTCTCCCAGGTAGCTGGACATAGATTAATTCAAGATACGGAGTTTAGGTTTTAAAATTATGTATTTAATTATATACAATATGTACACTTCAGTTACACCAAAAATTTACGGTCATAACCGCCCTAAGGCACCGGGGAGTTAAACTTCTTCCCCAAACAGTCAGAGTTCACTGACTATATGAAACGGCACTAAGCCCGGGATTCAAAGTTCCCAAAGATGTAATCTGGCCCAAGGCCGCAGGTATCAGTCACCTTCTGAGAGTAGATCTCAAGTCTCTCTGCCTCTTTTTCGGTCCGAGGTTCTCCAAGAAAACTCTAAGCACCTCCCTGGAACATATTTCGTCCTATCATGCGTTGGTTTTTGTGTTTCGACGTTGATTTGCTGAAATCAGTGACATCAGCTATTTCCAACATTCGAGAATTTCTCACGCCGAGGGCTTAGCGTAACGAATCGCCCTTTTGTGCATGAAGAATGTCGGACTCTCCGTGTGTGGCCTTTGTCGCCAGCTGACACTCTCTTGCCAGTAGACAAGGGGAGGAAATACCGCCCTCAGTCCGGCGATGACCATCAGTCAGTTAGCTTGACACTAGGGTTCGCCCCCCTCTGTTGCCAAGGACAGGGGTGACAAAGACACATCAAATATTCACACGACTGACTGCTTGAAGAATTTCCTATTCTTCACAGCGCAGACGGTAAGCACAGTGTAAAAATATAGTTTTCGGTAGTGTATTTATAGTTGAAACATGAAGTCTCCGTTATTTAATTCCGAAAAGCTCTTCAGTATATTTTAAGCCAAGAAAATTAAAAAAAAAAAAACTTTTAAATATGTGAATTTTTAGCCCCCGCTCACTTAAAACTGTGACCAAGTGACCAGTTTTTCGCAAAATACCAGCGAATAGTTGAAAACTCCGAGGTGTACTCAGACGGAAGTTGTTTTCTCATTGTATATTTCCGACAAGATTAAAAAATAAATCACTCATTCACACTTTACGTGCGGACGACGGAATATTCCGTGTTTGCGTTTACGACGCTTATCTGCAGGCAGCTGCGGGGTCCCGTTTTTATTTCGTCTTTACGTTTTCTGGGCTTCACGACAATTTCAACGAGCTTTTAAAACGAGCTCACCTATATGTGCAATGCATTCCTAAACAGTTATTTACTTTATTTTAATTATTCCATTATTTTTTTAAGTGTCACTAAAACTATTTTTTTTTTGTGTGCGACGATGCCAATAAATTAAAATTGCTAATGAAGGTAAGCATAAATCGAAAAACTTAATTAGATTCCGACGGCAACTACAAATGCTATGACTTTTAGTGAATTTAAGGCTGCTATGTACTAACCCCATTGGATTCGCTCACCTCAATGTTAACCTATGGAGAAAATTTGTCCACGGATTGCCGACTTGGATTCAAAGATTTAAAAAAAAAAAATTGTACTCCGTCATAGAGAAAGAAATTTTACATTTCTGTACATTTTTCGTTTTTAAAAAAATGCAATTAATATTTTAAAATTTAAATTATTCGGGGAAAAATCTGGTATAGTGTGTTTTAAACGCTCATAAATTCCTTCAGTGGACGAAATTTATAAAATGAATCCTGTAGCGCTTTGTAGAAAAGTTCAGGCTGTCTGACACCGATTTTATTTGATTATCAGCATTTATGTACATGTAAATAGTTGACAAAGATATATTTTAAATTAAAAATTGGGGGGCAGCGGTCAACCCACCTATAGAGAGAGAGCCATTACAATCCCTCAAAATGTCAATCCTAAGGAGAGTGGAATTCTCGAACTGACAACTGGACTCCTCCCACCACAAGAGTCTGCAAGAAGAGTAAAAGGGAAATACGATTTTCTTTCTTCGTACATAGCAGCCTTAACTTCAAAAATGGCGACGGAGCCTTTGTATGTATGCTTTCATTGTCTGAGGCTCGGCCATTTCGACATAATATCGTCGTTTCCAGGCTCTTCCATTATTTTATGTGATCATTTATAGCAGGAAATGCACGAGATTTAAAATTTAATGATGCCTCACTTAGTTAGAATCGTAGTTGTTTATTTTGTCTTGTCTTGAATTTTCCAACGTCTCGATTTCGTCCTTTCTGACATAAATAAGATACACAGTCCAGTCACATTAATGTGACCACCTGTCAAAATCCAGAATAACCACCTTTCGCAGAGCGGACCGCTGCGAGACGAGCAGGAAGAGTCAATTAGGTTCCTGAAGGTGTTCACTAGGATGTTGAGCCATGTCGACTCCAGTGCCGTGGCCACCTGCGCTAGGTTACGATGGTGATGTTCCATGGTGCGAACAACCCGATCGAGGTGGTCCCACAGATTCTCGATTGGGTTCAAGTCCGGGGAATTTGCTGGCCAAGGGAGTATGGTAAACTCATCCCGGTGCTGTTTGAACAACGCACGTACACTGCGAGCTTTATGACACGTCGCATTGTCCTGCTGGTAGATGCCATCATCCTGAGGAAAAACAATTCGCATGTAGGGGTGAACATGGCCCGCAAGGATAGATGCATACTTGTGTTGATCCATCGTGCCTTCCGCAATGATGAGTGAACCCGGAGAATACCACGAAAACATTCCCCAGACCATAATGCTCGCTCCTCCAGCTTGGACCCTTCCGGCAATTGTTGCAGGGTGTTTGCTTTCAGACGTGTCACGCCGTGTACGCCAACGTGCATCTGTCCGATGGACCATAAAACGTGATTCATCGGAAAAAGCCACCTGTCTCAGTGGAAGTCCAGTTGCGGTACTGGCGTGCAAATTCCAGCCTTCGTCGCCGATGAACAGCAGTCAGCATAGGTGCATTAACCAGGCATCTGCTGCGGAGGCCCATACGCAGCAACGTTCGCTGAACCGTCGTTGTGGAGACACTGTTGGTAGCCCCTTGGTTCATCTGGATGGTCAGTTGCTCAACGGTTGCATGTCTATTCGCCCGAACGCATCTCCGCAGCCGTCGTTCACCTCTGCCATCTATGGCCCGTGGTGCACCACATTTGCCACGTCGCTGATTTTGGATAGTGCTATTTTGCCATGCACGGTATACTTTTACCACGGCGGCCCGCGAACAGTTTACAAAATTAGCCGTTTCGGAAATGTTTCCACCCTTGGCCCGAAAGCCAATGATCATGGCCTTTTGGACGTCGGCTAAATCGCCCCGTTTCTGCATGACTGCAAGAACTGAAATGTTTTCCGAATGCCTACAACACACTTTATATATACACCAAATTTGCTGATGACACGTACCTTCTGCGATTGGTTATTTAACGTTGACGTCAAAAGTAGGCGGTGGTCACATTAATATGACTGGACTGTGTAGTTTGTACCCATTCCCCTCGACTGATCACACATCATTTTTTTTATTTTCTAATTTTAAATTGCTCAAAATTAGTTATATATATATATATATATATATATATAACGTAATATAGTGTAATATAAAGTTTACAGAGCAATTAAGGTTTCTGCGAAAGGTTAGATTTATGTTTTAAAAAAATGTTTGTCCTGTGAACGATGTAGCTGGCGCTCATTAGCAAACGGTTCGCAGAACCGATACCTACATTAGGTATCGGTTCTACAGAACCAATGCGAACCGGCTGGATCCCACCACTGGGTAATTTTTTATGTGTCCTCCCTTGTCGCTTTTCATGTACAATGAGCGTTACACTTTACACGCGAGAGTGTTCCGTGTTTACCTTCGCGACAAAAACCTGCGAGAAACGGAAAATTCCGTTTTTTCTTCATCGAGCGTTTTCCGAGAGTTTGGACAATTTCTTGCTTCTATAACCCGCGTTCTTAAACATTTATTTAAATTATTTTAGTATGTATTTAAGTTGAATGAAAGCTGTATTTTTTATGGCATACTGCCAGTCAATTGAAATTGCTAATGATTTTTTTTTTTGGTTGGGATGGGGGGTTGTTTGTTTGTTTGTTAAATTCCGACAACTTGAAATGTTATCCGATGCAGTGATGTCTAGTGTTCGTCGCGAAATCGCCTAATGTAGCCAGGATCACGTTTGCTTTAAGGTTGTAGCAGCCATATTAGATTCTCTCACTGTTAAAGGACGGTAAATTCAGTGATCGGTTTCTAATAAATTAAAAACCGGCTCTATGTCCTAATGACCATTTTAAGTATACCAAAAGATATACCGAAAAGTTGTTTAATAATTCTTGCATTCATTACTCAAATAAAAACATTGAAAGAGACACAACACTAGAAAGAGTTTTAAAATATTAAATGCCTGGCAACTATTATTGAAGCTATTTCCGTATTGCTGTTTGATTGGCGTCCTCACTTTACCTTACTGCTGGCTTTATGAAACTTGTAGTCGCACACGGGATCTTCGCCTCGCTCAGACACCCTTGCTTCACTCCGTTACACATCCGTCCAAAAACATTACAGAAAACCCCCAGCCCGGTTGCTTCGCTACATACCGCTGGCACAGTAAAAAAAAAAAAGCTTCCGCTGGCTGTAGCGGTCAGTAAAACAAAGCTTATCGCACAAAAATTCAAAAAATATCATCCGATCTTAAAATCTTCCCTGCCAGAATATAAAAACCGCCAAACAACCATCAGATTCGTCGAAAAATTGCATCTTGGCGTTCGTTGCGTATACTACATCTGTACCCCAAAGGTTCTTTGCTTTTATCATAGGCTATGGGATTTACTCTTAATAGTTTTTGCACTGTAGAAGTAAGATTCCATACCTTTTCGATTAGACTGGACCAGCCACCCGGTGTAAATTAGGTTTATTTTTAAAAAATGCAGATGGCGCTTATTAGCAAACTGTTCGCAGAACCGAAACATTATCTGTTCTTCAGGTTTATTTTTAAAAAATGCAGATGGCGCTTATTAGCAAACTGTTCGCAGAACCGAAACATTATCTGTTCTTCAGACAGGGCCGCCCAGAGACTTTACGGGGCCTGGGGTAAACTTCCGTTGGGGGCCCCGAGAAAAATAAAAAAATGGAAAGAGACGAAAACACACATTCAAATTAAGTTACTCATACTTAAAATTTTATTACATGAATGATTAACATAATTATTATATTTCATTGCACTGCTCTATTGTTATATTTTCTGAGGAATTCTAATAAATAATTTTTTAAAAATTTCTTTGGGGCCCCTCCGGCAGTTGGGGGCCTGGGGCAAAGTGCCCCAGTTTCCCCCCCCCCCCCCCCCTCTGGGCGGCCCTGTCTTCGGAACCGGTGCGAACCGGCTCAATCTCACCACTGGGTAATTTTTTACCCAATGATTGTCGACTTGGAACTAAAGTTTTTTTTAAAATTTATTTAAATTGAACCCCGTAATAGCGAAAAATGTATTTTACTCGGGTATTTTTCTAATTCTTTAAAAGAAACGTGAATAATATTTTTAAATTTGAATTATTCGGGGAAAAATTGTGTCATACTGTGTGTTAAGCGCACATAATTTCCTGTGGTGGACAAAATTTAAAAAAATAATAATACGATAACAGGGTATGAAATTTCTTTTACTATTAGGGAGTGCAATTAAAAAAAATTGAAGCCGACAATCATATGAAAAATTTTCGGCATTGGTTAACACTGAGCCGAGAAAATCCAATGTGGCTACCACCTAGCAGCCTTGAAGATGTGCAAAAATACCTCTCTTATAAGGTGTCAACATTATCTCACAGGTTCTCGCTTTCTCTTTCGGCGCTTATTGCGTTTTTCATTCGAGAAACTTTCAGCTGCACTCTAACAAAGCTATGATGAATGCTTACTCCGTTCGAAAGCCCATTCGAATTTCCCACCTGATTCCGCGCTTACGTAATGTTTGGCGGCGCTCAACCCTTTCGAAGGGCATTCA
The DNA here is from genome assembly GCA_907164885.2 of Dolomedes plantarius. Taxonomy (NCBI): domain Eukaryota; kingdom Metazoa; phylum Arthropoda; class Arachnida; order Araneae; family Dolomedidae; genus Dolomedes; species Dolomedes plantarius. Next base: position 32,697,543 of record OU015496.1, on the reverse strand, counting down.
GGCTTGGAGCCAACTCGCTTGAAGAGTGGCGCATGGCTGTTGGCGAGAAGTTTCCCGAATCAGAAATTAGTAGGCTAATTTGAATGAACATCATCTTCTGTACACCGATCGAGGAAGTGAAATCGGAAACCTGAATCAAATAATTCTTCTCCACAGGTTGCTCTGCAGGACTGAATAAAAGGTGTCAAGTTTCGTCCGCCGTGGTTTGACTTGGGATCATCTTCACTGACAGTTTCTTGCTATGACGGGGAGGTGACACCGCGATTACTGCCAGAGACGAAAAAACTTTGTGCTTGTGGCGATCCGGAAAGAATGTCGCTCAGCGCGCTGGATAATTTTTGTGGGTCACCGCTGTGGGTGAGTATTTGTGCCAGTATTTTGCTTGTTGTGTTGATTATACCTGCGCGAGTCTGTGATCGTGCCGTACCTACGCTTGTGTGTGCTGTGCTTGTGCATATATATTTAGCCGTTTCCCATGTTATTTATTGATGTACCCGAGAAACGTTTACACTGGTTGTGTGTACTGTGTTTGTGTCAATATTTCACTGTTTCCCATGCTGTTTTCGGATGCATCCGAGAAGTATTTACACTGGTTGTGTGTACTGTGTTTGTGTCAATATTTCGCTGTTTCCCATGCTGTTTTCGGATGCATCCGAGAAGTATTTACACTGGTTGTTTTTCATGTCTTCGTGTTTTTTAGATTAAAAATATTACATTTCTTTTAAAAGCTATACGCGATGATTCAAGTGTACGTGTGTGTAGAAGGAGGGGGTACTACGGAATTCGGTGTTTGCAGAGTCTGATTCAATTGCTGAATGGATAGATCGCAGTTTGAGGTTTTCATATTTGCAGAATTATAAGAGTTTTTGAAGCCCGATATATACTTTCTGTTGAGAGGAATAATAAATTTAAACAATCGGTGTCATTAGATTTATATCTACAATGAAAACTATCTTTTTTTTCTGAATAAATTATGATCTGAATTCATAATCAAAAGGTATGTGCAATTTTTTCACACTTAATTTATTACTATAAAGTTGTTGAGTTTCAAGATGGTTATATATTTTAAATCCTTTGCTCCATTTCTGATCGAGCGTACATAGTGCCCCAAAGTACTTAAAATTTTCTGAAAGTACCGAACTCAAAATGTCGTCTACAATAACGCTTTACTGTTTATTTGGTTATTCATATGTCGTTATTTCGTTATAAGAATTTCGTTTATTTATACCCACACGCGCGCGCGTATGTAATAAAATATGTGATGCAGCCCAGTCAAAGGTAACTTAAGTCGGGAAAATCGATTTCTAGCTCTTGAGTGCATCTTATTCAGCACACATAGGCAGTATATATATTTTTTCTTAATCAGATCGATCGATTGGAAAACGAAGGAGGTACGTTTTTAAAAATAGTTAGGGAAGAAAAGAGAAAAATTTCGAGCATGAACTACTGCACAAATGTAACATTTAAACCATACTTTCAGTACTCAATTTCCCTTGTTTGAATGCATCTTATAGAGTAGACTTTAGGGAGTATTTTTTTTTATTTTTACAAAGCTTGATCGGTTAGCAATTTGCACAGCTTTGTAGTAAATGTAAACAAACAGTTATTATCTGACTCTCGGGAAAGAATAGACTCTTCACTGTAAACTACATACAGTAGATGACTAATCTATTGCATGCATGTTTCCAAATGTTACTTGAATCAGCTGATGTTCAAATGTGAAAATCGGTAGTGTATGGAGCCTTTAACGAAGTTTTTTTCGATCTTCTATGAAATTTACGTTTTCGAGTTAATAGTAACTTCTCATGGGTTGCATCGCATGCAAATAAATTTAGAAGAATATCGCATGTTATAAATAAATTTAGATACATTGCATTTACTAAACCCCCCCCCCCCCCAAAAAAAAAAAAAAAAAAAAAAAAAAAAAAGGCAAACATATTGCGAACTTTGTTGATAAATTTATTAAATTCATTTATAACGTTCATATTCAAAAGCTGCTGTTGAGAGAATTCATGCTCTTCTTTTGCAAAATATATCCTAATATCAGAGTAACATTTTTGATCATATTTAAACACAGGATAACACTTCACTTTTATAAGCGTTGACATATAATTGCATTCACCTATTCAGTCATTCGACGACTCAGTTATGTGGGGCAACATTGTGAAATTTGTACACACCCACACATGTGTATGAAATTCACGAGTTGAATGAATTGGACATGGGCAAAATTTGATGAACAAAATTTAGCAGATATTTCGGTACAGAATTATGGACAGAGGCTCGTCCATTCATCTTGAGAATGGAGGGGGCGCAATCTAGAGATTGCCGTCGGAATCAATATCATTCCGTTTAACATTATAATTAAAACCATGATAACACTCCACACTATACATACGGTTTCACGAAATAACTATTCGCCTATTCAGTTATTTTAGGATCCAATTCACACAGTCAAATTTATGAACACGGTCAAATTTGTGGAAACCCACACAAGTGTATGAAATTCATGAGTTGACTGAGTTGAAAATAGGCAAAATTTAGCTGATATTTTGGTACAGAATTTGTGGGCAGAAACTTCTACGTCCATTCATCTTTTAATTAGCAGGGACGCAATTTAGAGATTGTCACCGGAATCTATCGCCCCCGGTGATTCATGGAATACTCTTCCCTCTGCTGAATATTTAATGGCATGGAAATCTGAACTTCTCTTTTTTTTAAAATCTAAATTTCACTATCCAACTGTAAAATTATTTGGATTTCAACAGTTTTTCGAAGAAACTGAGTCGCATAGTGATTGATCATACCAGTTGCGCACCCAGGATTTAATCTTGGGGGTGTGGGGGGGGGGGGAGGTGCGAGTTGAACGGATAAAAATCTTTATAATGCAAATTCAATATTTATAATGCAATTTCTATTTCTTTCGGGGGAGGGGGGGGGGCAGAGCCCCATGGCCCACCCCTTGGGTGCGCCACTGGATCATACTCGAGTGCATGTACGAGAGACAGACTTCTTGCCACTAAACCGCGGCAGCTCTGCGATTGCAGACTCTGTGTTAACTGAAAGCGTGTCGCAGAGCACAGGAAAAGAAAATTTTTTTTCAAAGCCCCAGGACCAGTTTTAGGTCAGATCTTACATAACGTTGCATACCTTGTTGGAAATCGCTTTTTTTTTGTTCATTCAAAGCCATGGAAATGGAGTCACGTTGTTTAGTTATCAGTAGCTGTCGTAGGATCAAATGTTGATAGGTGAACAACCGGTTTCTGCATTTTAATTTTTCTGTTTTGTCTTAATGGACAGTCGTAACTGTAAACTGTCCAATATTTCTTTTCATTAGCAAAAATAACTCATCAGTACAAACAAGTTTAGAAGGTAAGATGGGTAACAGTTAACGATGGCTAATAATAGACTGATTGCAAAATGTGCAATAATTGTCGTAGCAAGTGGGTATTACTTTTTATTCGTAATCTGATTCAAATGGTGAAGTGGTCTTTAATAATGATAATAATAATAATAATAATAATAACTGCTCATATTCCGGACTGTTTCTAACTTCGTATTTTTGAAGCCACAAAGTTGAAATCATTTGTTTGATAGCATAAAACTAGGCAAATAGAACTATGATTTTCCGTGCGTGGCGTATTAAATTTGGAAAATTTTCTAATTTGTTTTATATATTTTTTTAAAATACGGTTTGCACGACATAGATTGAAATGTATGTTTTGCAAGTTCAAAAACTGCCAATTTAGGGTTCAGTCCCCACTCAGCGTAGGAAAATATACTAGATTTCAAGGTTTGAGCCATCATCTAACAACTGTGATATGATGCGAGTGTAATTTTGTTTTAAAAATATTCTTTTCTATTTCATATAAATGCGCTTACAATTTGCTCCATAATATTATCATTAAATTTTTCGCACACACACACACCCCATAAAAATAAAAAAATCCTTTTGCATAAGTTTTCCGTAGTGTCGGAACTGTTAATAGAGGAAGTAACCACTCTCTAATGCAGAAGTGAAAAGTGTAGTTTAAGCAAATATTTAAAACTGTGAAGGATGTAGTGATAATATTACGCAAAGTACGATCGTTAATAAAGTTGAAGTAAATCAATAAAACTGCCCTTCAAAGGAAAAAATTATTAACTAAAAAACTGTTTTCTTAATATATATATATATATATATATATATATATATATATATATATATATATATATATATATATATATAATGTTTAGGGTTATTTTTTTTTTTACCTTTCGAGTGTACATATTTAGCCTTTGGTTGTTCCTATCGTTTAGGCGTGGTAAAAGGTCACCAAACGTCTCTCGCACTATTTAAATTGTGACTTCTAATGCTATTTTAATTTTTCCTATTTCTTATTTCATAGCGCGTTAAGAATATTTTCAGGATTACATTTACATACCAATGGAGCCTTATTTATCCGGGGAAACGAATGTTGAAATATCTGTAAAGAAAACCTTAATGTCATAATATCGTAAAATTAGCTTCCTATCACTAGATCCTTAGCCCTTTAGCGCGCGTGATGTCTTATTTTATTAACCTCCATAGGGAAAAAAAGTGTGATTGGGGCCATTATTTTTGCCGTTAAGACGATAGCATTTTAGCCTATTTCCCGCAAAAAACTTCCGGTGCTCATATTTGTTAGCATTCTACTTAATGGCAGCATCATTAGCGCGTGTCAATTTATTACAGAGCTCGTGAATTCATCTTTAAGTGTGCTATATACGTGGAATTAGCCTTTATAACATTTATTCCTTTACAGACAGCTGGTTTCTCTCTCTCTGAGATTATGCTCCGGCCTTGTTATTTATTTATGGGTTTGTTTTCTTAGCTTCATGTCATTCATTCATTTCTCCCGTTAGTAATTTATGGCAATGACTCACTGTTAATGAATGTGATGAGCTGAAACATCTTGATAATCTTACAGTGTTGCCAAACGTCCCGAAAGGAATTTCCCGGTTGAAAAATATTTCTGATTTGTGAAATTATACGAAACGGCCAATGAGCTGATGAATTTTACTGAAATTCAAAAACTGAAACAACATTCGGAACAAATTGTGAATTTTATATGGTGTAAATATTATAGAATCTTGATAAATACAAAGATTCGGGGCATTAATGTATTCAGAATTAAATCGGAATGCAGAACTTTTAAATTTATACCCTTTTACTAACCATTTAATTTTTAATTGGTAATTGCCTCGCATTTGTCATTTTTCATCGTAATAATTAGTCGTAATTCATCGTAACAGTATCATCGTAATAATTTGTGTAACATTAGCCTTTCTAAAGTTAGAAATGGCATAGACTGTACTAATATATGTATGAATGTATAATATTTGTATGCCATCAATGAGATATTTATATACATCTGAACTGACAAGGTTCTTGTGGGGAACGAATGAGATATAAACGCATTGTGCTTCCATAATAATTATTAGGGGTAGAAGTAGTTTCGGGCCAATAGTATTGCAACTCACTGCTTTATGCCTGTATTTGTTTGGTGAAATCTGTATACCCGTATTAGTCTGGCGAGACATTCGTATCTTATGCCCGATGAAGGATTTCACCTGTTGATCCGGAACTATTTTATCTCCCCCCCCCCCCCCCCCCCTTAATACAGATTTAGCATTTTGCGGCTTGTTTGATCGCAGTCTAAACCACCTGTAATGACGTCTCTAAAACACGGCAGTGCATTCGAAATTGACATCACTTAATTGAGCACATGTTGGATTACAGCAGTATGGTTTGATTTGAGATACAATGTAATGAATTGTTTTACGTCGGAGAGGTCAGTGGCGCATCCAGGATTTAGGGCCTGTTCACATAGGAGTCCGTTGCGTAGCGTTAAAGAAAAGATGACGTTGAGACGAAAATAAACCAATCATAGGCCCCCAAACGATTAGCAATGAAATTTTTAACGCCTATGATTGGTTTATTTTCGCCTCAACGTCATCTTTTCCTTAACGCAACTCAACGGACTCCTATGTGAACAAGCCCATAATCTTGGGGGGGGGGGGGAGGGAGTTGAACAGATAAAAATATTTATAATGCATATTCAATATTCATAATGCAATCGCTATTTCTTTGGGGGGGGGGGCACCTCCTCCCCGGTCGCACCACTGTCGGAGGTTCACCACAATTGGCCGTTGTCAGGCAGATCGTCTGTTATTTAAGCAGTAACGAAATTACCCACATTGTATCTGATCTTCGAATATAATGTTGTGCGCAATAATAGTTTATATATATATAATATGTATGTATGTATATACTGGTGCAGGGGTCCCCAAAGCGGTCGCGACGTATCGTTTTATTCAATTAAAATAACTTTTTAGTGAATTTAATAAGAAAAAACTGTCAGTATTTATTTAGATTGAAACTGTAGGGCAGTGATGTCTTTTAAAGGAAAGAGTGTCATTCAAAGCGCAAACTCAGTTCGTTAGAAATCTACCGTCTTTATTAGATGAAAAATGTAAATAGCAGATACTGTCTGCGTACGGTACACACATTCAAAACGTCTTTCATGAGTCTGAGCTTTCACTTTTGGCATGACTATTGTAGTTTTCTCCACTGAATAAAGCAATTTTATTTTGGCAAGAGCTTTTATGTTTTTATTGTTATATATAATAAATTTGCACCCATTTTTTTTCCAGTTTTTCGCCTTGGAAAAAAATGTTAAATGTAACAGCTTCATTTTTTTAAATTCATTTTTCCGAGTTTTAACTTGCATCTCATTATAAAAAATAGATTAAAACACAAAATGAAAAAAAAAATTTTTCTAGGAAAATCAGCTCCAAAGCGCAAATTCAGTTCGTTAGAAATTTTCCACCTTTATTTGGGGGTCAATGAAAATGGCGGTTACTTACTACCAGGGCCCGTTTTAGAAAATTCTTGACTATAGGCACAACTCGGGATGGGAGCCTCCTAACATTGATGTGGGCGTAAGATTTCCAAAATTGACACTCACAAAGAAAAAAAAATAATCAGGAATCATTGTGAAAGTACCATTTTACCAAGAATTGGCTATTTGAAGCGAAGAAGCCTAGAACATTATCAAATAACAAAAAGCGATACAACATATTAACTTCATCATTAAAACACCAATACAGTGCAACCAGTAAAACTTAATCCCTTATATACACTATAACATACATATGATGAACTATACATATAACTATACATATATGATGAACCAATCAATCAATCAATCAATCAATCAAATTTGAAAGGATATATAGAAAAAATTGCTATTAAAAAAGGTAAAATAAAAAAAAATTGAATTGGGAATTTTTTCTTTTCCCTTTAAAATTAAAATTTTTTTGGGGTTCCCAACATTCGGGGGCCTAATGGAAAATCAGGGCCTGCTTACTACGTACAGAACACGTATCTAAACGTCAGTTTGTCTTTCACCAGCCTGTGCTGTCACTTTTAGCTTAACTACTGTAGTTTCCTTGATGGAATAAAGCAATTTTATTGAGGTAAGAGTTTTTCTATCGCTATATAATTCTAGGATGAATCTTAAATTCTAATACTAATCCGTATCGATTCATTATAATTATACTATATAACGAATCAATACGGTAGGTGCGCTATTTTTCTTGAGGTTCTGTTCTTGGTTTTCACACATCTTTGCCTCGACGATGAATGTTTCTTAAAATTTTCACCATTTCTTACAAATTTCATTTTTGTTATTAATTTAGCAAAATGCATTTTCCATAATTTGATTACAACCAAAGGTTTAATGACATTTATTTGGAATCAAATTATGAAGAATGCATTTTAGCGTTTTTTTATGTCGTAAAAGGCTGTTTCAATGTAAATATGCAGGGGGGAAAGCCATTGATGGGGGTCGCGGCACGATAAAGGTTGGGAAACACTATGTTAGTGCCTCGAGGAGTTAAGCAATTATATTCTATTTCTTTTGATAAAGACCGAAATTTTATAGGTTGCTATATGCGATGAAGAAAAATTTTTGGTATTTAAAGAATTATAAAAATTCTGCATTTTGTACTATTTGAAAATGTGTACCGAATTTTACTCGAAACACATTTGAAACACAACACACATTTGAAAAAGTATACCGAATTTGTCGTGTTATCCTTGAAAAGGCTGAAAAAAAAAGTTGAGAGTTTGTTAAGTTATAGATGTTTCGCAAATATTTAAGATATTTTTGATGACCCTAGCAAGACGGCGGCGAAGTTATTGATCACGAAGGAAAATAACAGAATATTTCAGATTTTGTTTTGACGACGTCAGCAGTTTTGCCTCCATTGTGAAAGCGTGTTCCGAAATGGACTCTTTCCCCTAGAGCAGTCATTCCCAAAGTGGTCTATATCGACCCCCAGGGGTCGATATAGATCTACAAGGGGTCCATGCCAGTGAAAAAAGAAAATTTGGGGGTGCATGAGATGTAAATGGGGTCTACGAGTTAGACACGCCGTCACCAAAATTTTGGCTTCCCGTAAATGTAATAATTCGCCTAACACAGATAGTATCTATGGAGGTATTTATGTAATACTAGCGGCCCGTCCCGACTTTGTCCGGGTTGAACAAAATATTATACCAGAACATAGGCTAGTTTCGAACCGCTAACGTCAGAACAGAAGCCCACTTTATTCTCAGCAGAATAAAGTAAGTCCTTAACTTCAGAAGTAAAGTAAGCAAATAACTTTATTTCTACTGATCAGATATACATAATGTATAGCCTATGTCCATCTGGAATAATGTACCTTTCAAACAGTGAAAGAATTTTTCAAATAGGTGAAGTGGTTCTGGAGATTACCCTCCACGTACAAAATCGCTCTCTCTTTATATATATACTAGCAGCCATTCCCGACTTTGTCCGGGTTGAACAAAATATTATACCAATAAATTTCCAGTTGATAGCCAATAAATTGTAAATCTTTTTTTACCTTAATAATAACCTAAATAATACCTTAAATTGATTTTATGTTAGTTAATAATTAAAATAAATTTTTTAAAAGAAAAAGGGCGCACCGGAGAACGGCTAGGTTCGAACCGCTAGCGTCAGCACAGAAGCCCAACGCGATAGCACCACGATAAGCATCGTTGAAATCTTCGGAACAAAAAGCGGTAGAAGACAGTAGCGGAAACAATGGAGATTGTTAGGATTAAGCCCCTAACTTTATTTCTACTGATCAGATATACATAATATATAGCCTATGTCCATCTGGAATAATGTACCTTACAAACAGTGAAAGCATTTTTCAAATAGGTACAGTGGTTCTGAAGATTACCCTCCACGTACAAAATCGCTCTCTCTTTATATATAAGTATAAATAGCACCACGCTAAGGATCGTTGAAGACTTCGGCACAAAAAGCGGTAGAGGACAGTTGCGCCAACAATGAAGATTGTTAGGATTAAGCCCCTAACTTTATTTCTACTGATTAGATATACATAATATATAGCCTATGTCCATCTGGAATAATGTACCTTTCAAACAGTGAAATAATTTTTCAAATAGGTACAGTGGTTCTGAAGATTACCCTCCACGTACAAAATCGCTCTCTCTTTATATATAACTGGCTGAAAACCCGCGCTTCGCTACGGAGTACATTCAAATTAAATACAACGGTCAACGTATGCAATTTATGCCAAAAAATAAATATATATATTTATAATAAATGCGATGATCAATGTATACAATTGATGTAAAATATATATCTATCTATATATATATATTTATAAAAAAATCGTAAGGGATATGCATTTTTTTGGATAATGCATATCCCTTACGATTCCAATCGTCTGCTGCATTAGAAAGAGAAAAAAAATATTTTATTTGTCTATTTAGTTGTTACGTACGTGACGATAAATTTATTGAAAGTACCAGAAAGAGAAATCACGTGATCAGCATTTAATAAATTAAATTCTAAAAATTAATCTTTAAAAATTCACCAAAAATCAGGAAATAGAGTTAAAAATTCGAAAAAAATTTCATTTTGAAGGAATTTTTATGATCTTTCTCGTGATATAAATTTTATGTATTATTTTAAATGCAAACGTAAAAAAAGTTTAAAAAGCAGCTTAAAAATTTAATTTAAAAAAATCTAAGAAGAATTTTTGAAAAATCTTTCTTAGTGCACCCATACACTATTAGAAGAATCGACATGCAAAATTTCAGCCCCTTAGGTCCAGCGGTTTGTTCTGTGCGTTGTATGTCAGTCAGTCAGTCAGTCAGTGAATGAATGAGTCAGTTACGGAACTGTTTTATATATATAGATAGATTATAGAAGTATAGATACACATTGGTATCTCAAAATTTGGGTAAGAGATGAAATAAAAATACAAAAATAAAAAAAGGATTTTAAGTAAAGAATGTTTTTTTAATTATTTTAAGCACCTAAAATAATATTCAAATTAATATTACGTTACTTAATAAATGTGTGCACGGCCGCCATCTTGGATTTTTTTTGCGCCAACTTGGCGATTTTACCGTGTTTTGAGGAGTGGAAAAATTCTCGCCAATGTGTTTTAAGTGGTGTTTTCAAAACGCTGGACTTTGAATTTTTTTAGCTTTTTTAATAAAAAACACCTGTTTAAATTATGGAACTTAGAAAAATTTTTGAAAAATCATTTAAACATTGGACTTAGATTTATTTTTGGGTTTTTGATAAAAACCACTTTTTTGAAAAAATCATTCTCAAATATTGGAAATTTTGGGTTTTTCTTTTAGCTTTTTTAATAAAAACGACCTTTTTAAATTGTGAAACTTAGAAATATTTTTGAAAAATCATTTAATTGTCTGAGATTTTTTTTGTCATTTTTAATTAAAAACTTCCTTTTCAAATTATGATCCATATGAAAAATTTGGTCAAATGAATTTTACTTGAATAATTTTACTTGATAAAATTTCAATGCCATCTATTCAGTTTGCCCTAACTCTTTGACTAATAGCAAAGAATCACCAAAATATTATGCCAATATATTGTTAATTAGAAAAAAATACAGCATTTTGGTACCACCTAAATAACTTGCAATTTAAAAATTATCTAAAATTCAGCTTTGAAAAATGTAAAATAATTATGAACCCATAAATTTATTTTGAGTAACCAGATCCTCTTTTTTTTTTTTTTTTTTTTTTTTTGCTTTTTGTTTTTTTGTTAGGGCATTGTGATAATGAAATTTTATTTCAGATTTGACCTTAACCAAATATTTGGTGCATACAATAAAATCGGGACGAGGATTATTTGACCATTTATCCTGCTGTGTTAGAAATAAGAAAAAAAAAACTCTTTTCCTAAACTAATAACTTAACCTTAACTAACTTTTTAACTTAGGTTCCTGGGGAGAGAGAAGTTGAACTTCAGTTATTTAAATTTATTTGTAATCCACTACAACTTGGAATTATAAAATATTTTAAAATATATTGTATTTAAAATGTATACTGTATTTTACATCTTACGAAAAAATGATGGCAGATAATTTTTACTTCAAATAAATGAAATGGTGTATCATTATAGTATACTAATTGACAATCGATAAACAAAATTAAAAGCAACTTAAATTTAATAAGTTAACGAAAAACTGATAATGGATTCAAAAATTTTCAACAAAAAGACTCTTAGTTTTAAAAATAATTTACTCTTTTGAGTATAGTCAATTTCACTCAGATTTCCAGGTCAAGGCCAAGATCTGACCTAAAATTATTATACTATAATTAAAAGATCACATCAGAAATAACTGTTTGATCTTAAAATTAGAGAATTTGACATTGGGTTATTTTTATCAGAACGCAATAATTATCGCCATGCGAAATGCGCCAAACCCTGGCGGAAAAATCCAAGATGGCGGCCGTGCACACAAATCTAGAGTATCCCCCCTAACTTTCTTTCTACTGATCAGATATACATAATATATAGCCTATGTCCATCTGGAATAATGTACCTTTCGAACAGTGAAAGAATTTTTCAAATAGGTGCAGTGGTTCCGGAGATTACCCTCCACGTACAAAATCGCTCTCTCTCTTTATATATAATATAAGTATAGATAGATATACATAATATATAGCCTATGTCCATCTGGAATAATGTACATTTCAAACAGTGAAAGAATTTTTCAAATAGGTGCAGTGGTTCTGAAGATTACCCTCCACGTACAAAATCGCTCTCTCTTTATATATAAGTATAGATATACTAGCGGCCCGTCCCGACTTTGTCCGAGTTGAACAAAATATTATACCAATAAATTCCCAGTTGATAGCCAATAAATTGTAAATCTTTTTTTACCTTAAATGTCCAATAAAAAGCGTAGTTCCAAATGTAGTTTTCTTCAATAAACCCTTTAACGTTGCCAGTTTCAAAAATCCTTTTTGTATTTATCAATACCACCTCTACTTGAATCTTAAAAATATTAAACCTTTTCCTTATGGGGTGGGAAAGCATATATCCGAAGGATATATATATATATGTTCTGGAGATTACCCTCCACGTACAAAATCGCTCTCTCTTTATATATAAGTATAGATAAGTATAGATGAGTACTTTCTTATAATAGTTAGATACATTTCCTAATTATATGTATATTTCATAAAATTGTGTAAGAAATCTATTCAATTTTCGGCCGCAGTACGTGTAACTTGTGTTGCGACATCATGTACTTTTGAACTGTAACGGTTAGGGCCTGTTCACATAGGAGTCCGTAGCGTTGCGTTGCGTTGCGTTAAGGAAAAGATGACGTTGGGACGAAAATAAACCAATCATATGCCTCCAAACGATTAGCAATGAAATTTTTAACGCCTATGATTGGTTTATTTTCGTCTCAACGTCATCTTTTCCTTAATGCAACGCAACGGACTCCTATGTGAACAGGCCCTTACAGAGAGGTCCAGCAGGTATCCGTTATATTGAACTTGCCAGTTTCCCAATTTGGCACAGACAAACTGCCAGGATGATGACCTTTCAGCCTACGTTCAACATTTAAATGTCCTTCACACAAACTTTGAAATTAGGTTTGAAGATGTATTGACTATGGAAATACCACAGTGGATTATCAATCCATACGGTGACATTGAAGAAACGTATGTCATGTTACAAGAAGAACTGATCGGTATAATCAGTAACGAAGAACTTAATGCACAGTTTAAAAAGGGATATCAACAATTCTGGCTTCAAAGAGACATACCTGTTACATATCCTGCATTATGAACTATCGAGAGAAAGTTTTTGATAGCTTTTCTATTTTCATACCTCGTGGAAAGGGGTTTCTGCGCGGTTGTCAATCTTCTTACAAAAAAAAAAAAAGAAACAGAAATCACTCGCCGAGGAGATTTAAGGTTAAACCTGACTAAATTGAAGCCGAATATTGAAATTTTGCTATCAAAGCATCAGGCTCATCCCTCCCATTAAAAGCATTGAATTTGTTGTGTATTTATTCTATGTAAAAAAGGTTACTAGATTTGCATTTTGTGTCGTTTTAATTAATAAATGTATAACTATAAAACTTAACTAACTAACTAACTAACACACACACACACACATATATATATATATATATTAATTATTATTATTATTATTATTATTTATTTTTTTTTAATTTTTCACTCTACAGTAAACCCTCTCAAAGTGAGTAGCGCTGTGTCAGCTTCAAAAACACTTTTAAAGTTGATGAATTTGTAAAATATCAGTATTAGAATAGCAGGGGGTCTACCCATAGCAGAAAAAATCGGCACGGGGTCTACAGGACAAACAAGTTTGGGGACCTCTGCCCTAGAGGGAAGTTTTTCAGTTTCCTGCATTCTGTACAGTGAAAGTTGTCAAGTTCAAAAATACTGTCAAGTTTAGTGATCTTCACAAAGACAGTTCTTAGCTGGGAGTTCTTTGAAGAAAATGAGTTTTTTTTTCTCTGAGAGAGTTTAAAAAAAAAATATTATAAACGATAATCTTTTGACCTAATACTTAAGTCCAAGTATGCGCGATATTGTGGTGGCTAGGCATGTCGCCATCTCATTGCTATGTAAATTAATTTGAGCAAATTACAGTAATATTTTGACCTACATACAAGTTAATTATTTCACTTATGGGCGATATTGTGGTGGCTAAGCACGTCCTCATCTTATTGTTACGTAAATTAAATGGAATGAATCACAGTTTGTTTATTTTCATTAAATAAAGTTCGTCAAGATGTCGATTCATTACCGGACCGAACTTAATGGCTGAAGGTGGTTGGTTTGGTTTGTTGGTTGAGAGCGGCTACAGTCCACTTTTGCTTCACAACGGTTAATAAGACCGGGACCTACAGTTTATGTAAACATGTTATGTAAATTAAATGGAATGAATCACAGTTCGTTTATTTTCATTAAATAAAGTTCGTCAAGATGTCGATTCATTGCCGGACCGAACTTAATGGCTGAAGGTGGTTGGTTGGTTTGTTGGTTGAGAGCGGCTACAGTCCACTTTTGCTTCACAACGGTTAATAAGACCGGGACCTACAGTTTAGAGCCGATTCCTAACGGCGGAACATGGACGGACAGACTCGGGGACATAATGCCCTAGATATTCGGCCATCGTCCGGCTAATGGCTAAGGCATCTCATGTAATAATACCAGTAAAAAAAAAAACTTTGAGCTTGTTTTGCCTGAGTAAGCATTATATAAAGTTCACTTTGTTAGCACGTGCCAAAGCGGTATCTCTCATTCAAAACATTTTTTACTTTGGAACAGAGCCAAAAGGAGGTGATTTTCCGCGGAACACTATTTTTTTTTTTACTTACAAAAAAAAAAAAAAAAAAAAAAAAAAAAAAAAAAAAAAAAAAAAAGGCTGAATGAAGTTTCAAGCCCTCTCATTTTGCTCTGCTTGATTCACTCGTGAAAAACAGCATTTGTATTCCGCTATGGTTAATATTTCTGATATTTTGTTGGAAATATCAAGATCTGGGATTACCGTAGGTGGTTCGGGAGGGGGGGGGGGGCTTTTAGAGAAAATGCACTTAAAGCGATAAGATTTTGACTTTCTGAATTTTTTTTTTCTAAATCCTACCTAATGGAACTTCATTTTTCTACTTCTCCGCTGATAAAAATGTCTCCGTTCGGCTCGAATAAGTTAAATATTTGAGATATTTTAACAAGCTCGAAGATTTTGGATAATTATATACCGCCTGTGTAAATATTAGATCAAAAAATGGTTCAAAATATTTAAGTCCATTTGATGAATAGTAAGCTTGTTACATAAAAAAAACAGACAAAAAAAAGCTAAATAAAATCTTATCCGAATTAAAATATTTTCATGCTCGTGAACAGAATTTGTAGTTCATACTAATGGTTTAGAATGTTTTACGTTTGAAATAATTCGCTGTAGAGCTATGAAAATTATTTTCGGTAACTTCTGTTCGTGAACAGAATTGCTATTCCATGTTTAGAGGTTTATCTTAATGTTATACGTTTGAAGTACTTCGCAGCAGATCTGTAGTATACATTATTTTTACAAACTCGTGTACGTGAACAGAATTTGTATTTCATATCAAATGGTTTAGAATAATATGTTTGAATGAAACACTTCGCTGTAGAGCTATAAAAATTATTTTACTATCTCATGTTCGTGAACAGAATTTATATATCATATCTAATGAATGTGACGTATTTGAAATACTTCGCTACAAAAATTCTTTTTACTCCCACTATTGTTTCCAAAAAAGTAAGTTCTGCTGAACCCTAGTGTTCCGCGAAAAACTTGGAAGCTAGGAAAGGTGTTTTAAACTTTCTTCGAATATATTGCTGAGGCAAAAAATATGGATACCAATTGGCTTTCTACTAGAATCCGACAGATTTTCAACGGGCTTTAGAGCAGGGATTATGAAATTTTATTGGAAAGTTCTTCAGATAATTTGAAGGTTAAGTTTAAAGGAGTTTAAGGCCTCGTACACACGATACGGTTTCGGTTTTATAATCGTTTCGGAGTCAACCGTAAGGCTTCGTTCACACGGTTCGGTTTTTTCAATTCCTACTATTAGTTCACTCTCTCTTTATATATATCTTGTTCAAATTTTCAATCGTTAATAAAAGTACTTTTTATTCATCCACTCAAGTTTCAAATACATTTTTTAAAACTTGTAGTGGATGACACTTGATGTTAATACAGTTTTTTTAAATATTAATTCATTAATTAAATTAAATTAATTTTAGTTTTAGACCTAGAGCGTCTCTTGCCCTTGAATAGTAATTTCCCTCTTGTTACTGTGTAAACCGTAGCTCTGCGGTATCGCGGGCTTCTCCCGTCCTGTAGGTTGCGAGATCGAATCCCCAACCTGACAAACTTTTTCTCTCTCTTTCCCCCCCTCCTAATCTCGCACAGTAGGCAAGGTTCTGGCAGGCAATCCTTTTTTTCAATTCCTACTATTAGTTCACACTCAAATTTTTCTTTGTTGACCTAAGTAGGAATTGACTTTAAACATTTTTTTTTATATATTTCTTGTTCTTTCACCGCTTACGCTTTTCCCGTCCTTTGCAATCATTGCAGTGTAGTTCACTTTGCAGGATGGACGTAAATACCTTTCTTGTAATGTACTGGTATCGTTGTCGTCGAAGCAACATTAAAAAAATCTATAGAACTTATTGGGTACAACCTATTTTGAGGGACAGATATTGTCTGGAATCTTTTCAAACGCTTATGATTGAATTTAAGAAAATTTTTCAACTACTTTCGAATGATACATACATTTATTGAGTTAAAACATTGAATTTTTTTGTAATGGTTAACCATATAATTTAAAAGCAAAATCACATCATAAAACTTCTCATAAAGTTTTTAAAATTTTAAATTTTAAAAGGTGGGGTAATTTAAAATCGTTATAACTCGAAATATTATCTGTCGAATTTCAAATTTTTTTCATTTAATTAAACAGAAATATACGTTTTAATTCCGATTCAGAGTTTTTTAAATATTAATTTTTTAAAAAATTAAAAATATTTAAAGAATTTTTTTAAAAAAATGATGTAACTTATTTTGAAAAAATCATATTTTCAAAAGTAAATATATTTTTCAAATTTGTTGAATCAAAATTAAAGTAAAATAAAAGACATGTTCCAAGTTTGAACCATTTATCTTTAACGGTTCTTGACTTATAACAATTTAAAGATGAGAAATGATGAAAAAACCCATCATACAGAAAACGTATTTACAGGATTAAACAAAGATTGGCTGCTATTAGAATGGTACAAATGATAATAATAATAACTGATATTCTATACCATTTACGCTAACAATATACACAATGCAACACTTTTAACAAATAATTTCAATGTAATTTAAAAACACTTTGCTAGTACAACTTCAATACATACACTTTTCAATAGGCTATTATAAGTTACGAATTTTCAGTTAATGTCCCACGTCTATACAAGAAAATTTAACGGGTTCTTAATTAATTTTAAATTCAACCCAAGATCATTCACAGAACTCTTTCTATTTGAGCCATTAATAACTTGGCTTTTAATTCTCAATTTTAAAACACTCTTGCAATATTAGTTATAATTTAACTAAAATACAACTCTAATTTTAATCCATAATTTATGCACATTTGCAATTAAATACATGTTCTTAAGAATTTTTAAATTTACTCTTGTTACACATTAATAACGCAATTACTTAATTCGCCTCTAACAAAAATCAGGCTCACCTTTATCTGTTGACTTTTTCAGCATCCGCTGTGACTCGTATTGGATTTCTTCACACACTGTCATGCACTCTCAACACAAAAGTTCTCTCACACAATAGTCTCTCACTATAATTTAAATTTACGAGATGTGGGCTGCTACTGTTTTCTGGAGTAGCAGTTTAGTCCCGGAGCTGCCACCAAATTACTAGATTGTAAGGAATTCGCCGAATGGTAACGCGTAAAAGACGACGATACAATCAAGTAATATTAAATGAAATGATTTATTTACAGTGAGATGAATTCGATGCAATATTATTTACAACACTGTAGATTATACACTCTAAATAACGTGCAGGGAACAAATTCAGCTGAAGAACACCAGTCTGGGTTGTAAGTCGAGATGCAATCAGTCTAAAATACGAGAGTTCTAATGAACAGATCCGTTCGGGATCTAAAATAAGTAAGCTATCTACAATAGCTATGACACTGTTTCTTCTGGAGACAAGTCGACAGGGATTCGACTTGTCTCCTTGAGCTTTGCCTATCACAAGGACTTAAAATATTTTTTTCAATGAATTCGCTTCGTTTAGAAGCGGTCGACAGGATGTCTAATAAACGTTGCCCATCAACACCCTTCAGAACAGGTGCAACAGCGGTCTCCTATACCGATGAGCCGATGTAAGGGTTAAATTGCAGTTTTCTATAATAGTGTGACAGGAAGTACAGTAGAGTCCCGATAATCCGAAATGATTGAAACCAGACCCTTTTTGGATTAACGAGTTTTTTGGATTAAGCGAAATCTTTCTAAAAATAAACTTAAATTACATGAGAACGTGTGATTGCATAAGTATTACATATTACGTGTGATTACAAAGTTTATTTTATGAGGTCTGTCTAAACATAACCAAATCTCGGGACGAAATGGGTGATAAGAGAGCGGAATGCTGCCTAGTACAGTACAGTAGAGTGTAAGTAGTTCTAACAATGCGTCACAGTGCTCGACAGTTGGATTTTAGACGATCACCAGATTGTTGAAATGGTTTTGAAAGAACCTGTCAACGTCTCAG
This sequence comes from Dolomedes plantarius, assembly GCA_907164885.2. Classification (NCBI taxonomy): domain Eukaryota; kingdom Metazoa; phylum Arthropoda; class Arachnida; order Araneae; family Dolomedidae; genus Dolomedes; species Dolomedes plantarius. The sequence continues at coordinate 32,678,842 of OU015496.1, read as the reverse complement.
ACGAGAGCGAAGGTGAAGCAGACGGTGACAGCGATCAAAGGGTATCTCACTCAGACGCCGCGGCTGCATTTGTTGTTGCGCTACGCTACGTACAGCAACACTCCGCCGCGACACCAGCGGACACCATTTTTCTGACGCGTTAGCGTAATTTGGCTTCGAGGGAGTAGTATTCTTCTCTTAGACAAAAAATTTAAGAGATTTTTTCAAACCAATGTAATTTCGTAATAATTAGTTCAGTACATTGTCTAACTTTGAATTTTCTCGTAAACTTTGAATTTTCGTGTTCTTTTTGAATTTTGGTTTCGGATTAACGGCCTTTCGGATTACGGAAGTTCGGATTATCGGGACTGCTGTACATCCGGATTTAATAATAAAACAGGTTGATCGAGTTTGATTACGGTATCCTACGAATAATATTGCTGTGAGTATGTCTTATCTAAATATGCCACGAAAAAATTTCCCACAGACTGGTTGCTGCATCCGATTTGCGAATTCAGCAGTCCAGTCGCTATTTTATAGAGATTATAGAGAATACTAGAGTCTAAGTGGCATGGACGTTTATAGCCGTTCGGAATCGGCTTTAAGCAGTAGGAGCCCTCGTGTAGCAAAAGTTGACCTTTGTTCTCCAAACCAATCCAAAATGGAGTCTTAAGAAGGAGCGACATCATCGCATATAACTCTTTTTAATAATTCTTTTTTTCACAACAAATTTTTAACAGTTTAAAAGCGTTTATTTTTATTATTTTCATGTTTCGTTTATTATACGTTCTTAATGAAGGAATTTCTCTCTCTAAAACGATTTTTATTTCATTGAAAGGCTCATTAAAACTAGGGTGTCGGGTGTTGTCAATAATAGTGGGGCACAAACTTTTATCAACAGCGACCCACTTTCTTTAAATAAAAAAATCACTCGACCTCCCAACGGAAGGTTTTTTGGTAGTAGCAAAACTTTTTTTAAAAATTAGGAAAAAATTTTAAAAAAGTAGAAAAAAGCAAGCAAATTTTGACAAACTATTTTAAAATTCGATTTCGGTTCTATATTTACTGCTAATTGATTGAAATTACTTTTCCCGTTAGGCGGCGCGTCTTTTTTTGTTTTAGCGCTGCTTGGTAAGAACGAGACTACTAGAAGAAAAGAAAAGCGGAAGTTTTCTGTTTGTCTCTTGATACGTTAATATGTATTCAAATGTTGTAAATAGACTTTGTTTCTTAACGTGTATGTGGAAAATGACAGTCTTCAATCAATTCGACGGACAATCACACAGCATTTACTTTGCGTAATAGCATTAAAAATGTCTCGCTTACCTTCTGCACTTGTTTTTGGAAAATCTCACATAACTAAAACTTGACATTTAAATATTAATGTGTATTTGTGTTTCATTTAGGTAAATATGAACAAAAAATAAATTATAGAAAGAGCATGATTTTAAATTTATTAGCGTATGCATAGTAAATTTTTTAAACTACATTACTTAATAAAGTATTTCAAACTGTCCGAGGCCACTCCAATTTCTTTCGTGACCCCCCCCCCTCCCCCTGTGGGTGGCGACCCACAGTTTGCGCACTACATGTCAGTGACGTAGCGAGCATAACTGGCGCCCGGGACAAGATACCTTTTTGGCGCCCCCCTCCCCGAAAAACATCTAGTAATATTATATATAGAATTAGTGAAAAGGACCATTTGGCGCCCCTTAGCGAGTGGCGCCCGGGGCATGATAGACCCCCTTGCCCCCCCCCCCCTCTCTCGCTACGTCACTGCCACAGGTGTATAATATAAAGGCCTCGAGTTTGGTTGAAAATTCTAAGACGGTTCCGCGACATAAGTATGGGAATTTCTTATGCCACCTATTAATAATGAGGAAGTAGTTGAAAATAAGTATGAAAAGATCATAATGTTTGTTATGAAGTCGTGCGTCACATTCAACGGTGTTTCATGTTTCGAGACAGCCTGTCTACACCGGTAAATTGTGCAGGAGAAAATTGCTGCAAGCTTTTCGGATGTCCCGCTTCAGCCTCGCGAGTAATCAAAAACCAGGTTTTTTTTGCCTGCTTTGTTTTAAAGAAATCGTTAAGAGGTCGTCGCTCTGTCGTTTCATCTCGGTCGGTAATTGTCAATTTTCTTTTCATTTTATGAATATTTCTTGCACCTAATTGAGTGAATGATCTGGCATTTCAAAGATTCTGGTTTAGGAAAGATGCCATTTCCAGCGATCCTTGATTATAATCTGACGGACACTAAATTCTGATCTTTAAAAATGTTGTATTTAATATTAAATGTAATTTATGCCCTTTTCAGTGTTAATACATGCATACATGAGTCTTTAACGGAATTACTTTCGGTAGGAGGCGGGGAAGAGCGCAGGATCCCGCAAGGATGGACAACCGAGAATATTTCTAGGTCTCTTAATCTTAGCTCTAAATATAGTAAAAAAATAGTTAACACGTATAAAAAGGGGGAAAAAAATAAAAGTCTTGCAATACGATACAGTATTTTATATATACGGGTGTCCGGGCTAAAGGTATCCAAATGTCATGACTTATTTTTTCGGAACTACCCATTAGAATTTAAAAAAAAATATTTAAATAGAAAGAACTTTTCACCAAGTTTTAATATCAATCATAGATTTCTATCATAGTATCATAGATTTCGATGTGTGCACCTTTTGTAGCACGACTAACGTGAAAATGATAATCCAGTTCTCTCCAAGTGTTTCGTAGCATATCAGGCGTTATTAGACTTTATTGCTTGGGGATTCGATTCATTTAAATCCGTCGTGTATAAACAAAAAATTGAAACTGTAGATGAGTTGAAGAAGTGTATCATTCAAGCAATTCGTGTAATAACTCCTGATATGCTACGAAACACTCGGAGAGAACTGGATTACCATTTAGACGTTTGTCGTGCTACAAAAGGTGCACACATTGAAATATATGATACTGTGATCGAAGTCTATGACTGATATTAAAACTTGGTGAGAAGTTCTTTCTGTTTAAATAATTTTTTTAAAATTCTAATGGGTAGTTCCGTAAAAATAAGTCATGACTTTCGGATACCTTTACCCGGACACCCTGTATTAAAAATTCCAATTCGTTGGCATAATGTGTAGTGGTTAGCATCGCGGTTGTTAAGGCCTTGTTCACATTGCTTCTGGAGCGTAGCCTTCCTTCGTTGATGCCGAAATTGTTTACATGACCCGTGATTGGTTTGACGTATCATGTCGTCTTTGCACCATCTATTAAGAGTTGAACTTGAGCCAACCTCAACGGATGACGTCATTGCGTCGAGGTCAGCAATTGGATGAAAGTTTTATGTCTGACGTTACGCTCTGAGCCGGATTTAGTGTGAATATGGCTTAAGATTTATCACCGCCTGGACCCGATGCGAATCTCCATCGAGGCATGGATGTTCACTGTCGACCCCTCGTTTGGAGCAACATTGCTTCCACTGCAGGATGATTGGTTTCTCTTCTGGATAAAAAAAAGGAAGGAAGAACCGAGGTGTTATCTGTAGTCCACCTCCCGCTAGAAGAGACCTGGCACCAGTTGAGTGACCTGTTTCTCGGGGATCTTCTCTTCGGGGGAAGGCAATAGATAAAATATACTCTGGATAAGTGTCTGCCACACTAACCTTTAAAATACTCAGACTGAGAGACCTTCAGTATGCTCGCACAGTGTGTGATGCACAGTTATATGGTTTATACTGTTTATAAATAGCCGTTAACTGTTCAAGTTAACATGCAGTGTTTTAAAAGTATAAAAGTTCGAGTGGAGATGTCTGCTATTTCTCATCATAATTAAGAGTCGTTTTTGGCCAATATGAAGTAAAAATGTATGAAAGACCAAAATTTCGGAGGGCCTCCTGGCAGTGCCCTTGTCTACGTCCTTCTGCGATACGGTACAATTCAGCTCTGTGTTTTTACAAAATTCAGAAATTTCATCGCAATTGTAGACTGCAAAATTTCTCATTTAATTAATTTTAAAAAATCCTGTTTAATCGTCGACTGCACACCCGAGAGTAACCTCATCCACGAAAGCAGAGGCTGGACTTTAGGTGCAAAGGCCCTTTAATATATTCTTTCATTAAGATTTTTCAACGTTGCATTATGCATGGTTAAAAGAAAATTATCGCTTTAACATCTTACAGACCGAAGCGAGATGGAGAATCGGCACAGCATGTATCAAATTGAAAACTTAAGAAAAAGAAGAAAGGCACACGCTCTGCCGCCCCGAAAAAGGAGGAGGGAAAAAAAGCAGTCAAGAGAGAATAACAATTCGAAGTCATTAGGTTTACCCGTTTTGTTTTTGTGTTTCGCATTTTATTCGCGAGACGCATGTTTAATTTGGTGATGCTTCTCACTGTGCGGATCTCTCCAACTTATTAGCTACTGGGACATCCCCACGGAATGTCGCTCTTTTTATGGCGGTTGATTTTCGTTGTTTTGTTGTTTAACATGTGGATGGCTCATCTCCTGGAGCACGGATTTCCGTTTTCGAAGCATCCATTCTCCTTAAATTCGGCTTCTTTTCGCCTGGTCTCTTAGCGATGCATTTACCTAAATTAAGATGGATCGCCCCCTCATTTTTAAAAATCTTTTATTTATTTTTTTGCACATTATTTTACAAGTGCTATCTGATATTTTTCGAAGAGGATCCAAATGCAAGAAGTAGCGGTTTTGAGCCCCGTACTACAAAATGTATTTATCGTATTTTCGGCGTGAATCTGTTCCATCCACCCGGATGCCACTAAAGTATTACCGAACTATAGAAAGTGCTCCAGGACTGAGATCATACCAGATCATATATTATTTGCCATGCAATATGAGCAGTTCTTGTAGCTTTAGATGATCATTGAAACACCCTGGTAGCGCGTCTGAGGTGTTGTGAAGGATTTGCGTGGCAATATGCGAGTGGTTTCTGATGCTTAAAACGAACAGGCCAGAATTTAAATAAAAATTAACAAATTTAATATGGAACAAAACTTAACAGGTTAATTTGAACAATTTACAGCGGAACGAGACGCCTGGTGCAAAAGATTTTAACAGCGGCTTCTCTCACCAACTAGTTTAGTTTTTCAGGAGGCAAAGTTACGAACAGCCGCTCCAGGTTAAGAACTTAAATGGGACTCTCTTAAGACAGCCTGAAGATGGCCGAATGGCTAGGGCGCTGGCTTTCGGTACCAGAGTCTGTGGGTTTGAGTTCCACTGTTGGCATGGATGTTTGTAGCCGTTCGGAATCGGCTTTAAGCAGCAGGTCCTGGTCTAATGAGCCCTCGTGTAGCAAAAATTGACCGTAGCGCTCCGAACCAAAGCAAACCAAACCAAATCACTTCAAAAAACACAAGGTCTCCATTTATATCTTGCTGAAAATTCTTTGGCTGCGACACGGGGGTCTTCTCAGAAGTGCTTGTTTTCGAGAGAGGGACCGTGAGATTAGCTCAACGATGATAGGCCTCGGTCCTAGTGGGTCGTTACCTGAAACTTATCGCTTCTATAGCGTCAAAATCTCTGAATAATGACCACTAAAGGGCAGCTTTATGAGTACTCAAGGGTGGTCGATGATTTTTACCATACAGATTTCTCCAAGCTTTCGGGAGAGACGATACGTGTAGCTTAAGACCCCAGACCAAGGAATGTTAAAATTCGATGCGTCCAACTCGACAGATTTTTTCTTGAATTTCTCTGTTGCTAGGGGTCGTCCCACGAGGTTCTATGTGACACTACACCATCATTAGGAGAAATATATTCAGCACTCATTCTACAAGTTGTTAGAGCTTTGTTTTAAGGCCCATTGTACCCAGTGGACACGACACGAACTAACCAACCATCATTTTTATCTTCGTTAGTCACCGAGTAGCAAAAGACAACACGATCTTGTGCATTATTATTCCACAATTTTATTTTATTTTATTTTCATATGACAAGAGTTTATCCTCACCGTTTTTGAGCACATTGTGGAGAGAACTGAATCTACCTCGATGTGTGGGGGCTAAATTTTCTGCAATCTGGGAAATGGCGAACAAAGCTTAAGATACGGCGTAGAAAGGGATACCCAATGAATGCAGTTCCAATGCATTTTGCATCAAAATTGTAATGAGCTCCAACCTTCTTCACTTGCACCTCAAAGTTTGGCACGCAAATGTAAATTAAAATATGTTCTCTTTCTATGTGTGCGGAGATGAAGACTAACATTTTGACTCATTTTATGATGGCTTTACCTTCAGTGAATGTTTACTGCCATTCCATTACTTTAATTTTTGTATAGGAATGAAATTCTGAAAAATCTCTTAACTTTTGAAACTTTTCAAAACATTAATATAAAAAAATGGCTCAGATTTTATTCTTCTGAATTATATTTAAGGTTTTTGGGAAGATCACTGAATTCTAGACCCTCCTGGGTTGGTAGGTTTGCTTTGGTGTTATCCTGAAAAAGCAATTTCGTCGAGAGAAATTAAGTTTTTCATTTTTCAAGGATTTCGCTGCCTCGTGCACCGATTTTTCCAGCGGGTGCCGTCCTTCCTTTTCGCTCTCTTGAAGCTTGCTCCATAACCAAGTTCTAGATTTATTTATAAGTGTCCCTCGAGTCAATTTAAATTTGTCTTCGACGAGCCTTTCAAATTTTTGTCGTTATCTGGCGCGGTTGTTTGTTTTATCCTCTTTTATGAAAGGATAGATTATTCTCCGATACATTTATGTACAGTTCAGTTTTTCTGGTGCGAGAGAGAATTATTTTAGAAACTAATCAGTGTTTTCTTGCCTCGCGATAATTTTTTTTTAGTACGTTCCCCAATCACGTTACTCAAAACTTAGCGGAAATAACCTCTCTTATTTATGCATTAGATCGGAAGTACATGTTTTGAGATCTTTTTTACATTTCCCGAGGGGTTTTAAAGAAATTTCTCTTAATATCTCAGTGATGTTTAAAGTGGCGAAAAAGCCTAGTCTTGTTTATGCATTAGACCGAAATCAATGTTTTGAGATATTCCCCCCCATTTCCCATGGGGCTTTAAAGAAATTCATATCTCAATGGCGTTTACACCTATTAATTTGTTACATTTTCATTATATCAGAGGGTGAGTTATTGTTAAGCCGACCGGAATTTTAACGTACGATTACGTTCTTCAATAACGGAGAGAAGAAAAATTGTTCTGCGTCGCGAGTTATAATTTTGGCAGAGCGCCAAACCCAGTAGCAGTAAACAGTTAAACAGAAAAGTACCAAAATACGTTTTTTTTTTTAATTATTAAATTTTAAAAAAAAGTAAGCAAACAATAAGTAATCCTACGTTAAAAACCTGCATTAGTTTCGTTAGAGGAGACTACCTGAAATATTTTAACGTAAGATTACGTTCCTCCATAACAGTCCTGCGGAAAGGAAAATTTCAGACGGTAAAACTGTCCGTCCATACGTCCTCGCGAGTTATAATTTTGGCAGCGCGCCAAACCCAGTCTATCATTTGGACAAGTTAAACAGAAAATTATCAAGACATACATATATGTATATATATACATACGTACATATATATAGATACATACAAAAGAGGTAAGCAACGATAAGTAATCCTACGTTAATAACCGGCGGTAGTTACGTTAGAAGAGACTACCTGAATTTTTCTTCTTCTCCAGGGCTGAGTGTACCCGTTAGCAGGTATGCAGAACAATGAATAAGTAAGTAAATTTCGTGCAGAAAAATACAAGCGTCATATCGCGTGCCTTTTTTTTCTTGTCTTCCTTTAAAATCTTTTATACGCCAAAGAAGTTTCTGAGGCATACAAGATGAAGCGCAGACATTAGCTCATTTGAGCGTATCCGAACTCGACAAGAGTTAAATGCGACGTCTCCTCTGCTTGCGAAAGAGAGAATAAAGAACTTTTGTCACTTTTTACCATGCTCTACAGTTCCGTCTTTTGGATGAATATACTTTTTTTTTTTTTTAAATCGTCCCCGAAGAAACAGTTTCTTCGGCATCTTAAACGAGCCACTGGGAAATCATTTGACACATTGACACTAATAGCCGATGGGTCGAGAGTGCTTCCGTATAATTGATTTTGATTTTGTCATGCGGCGCTGTCTAATGTTCCAGTGCTTATGATGTTTCCGAACCTATAATATCTATTCATTTGTTGGACATGCGGTTGCCTCTGTTTTGCAGTGCTCAACTTGACATTTTTTTTAACACTGGTTATTGAATTTGACAAAAACTTTAGAGGCGAGGGACAGTTTAATTAAGTTCGTGACGCCGGGTCTTTCTATAAGTATCAGCGTCATGATCCGGAAATATAGTTTTAAAATGCTTATTTTAAAGGTCATATTTAACCCTTCAGCGGGTGCGCCCGTGTACAGAGTGCAACATTTTCGTAATTTTGAATGGTTTGTTTTTACATGTAAGGTTTGAATGTTCTAAGCAGTTTCTATTTATAGCTACACCCTTTCTAATGCAGGTCTGATTTTCTGACCCTTGTATTCCTTTCCATTCATTTGTAGTCGTGATTTAACCGTGGTAAACCAGCGATTATGCTAGATTACAATACGACAAAAACAAGAGTTGATGTATTCGATCCAATTTGCAGCTGTTACTCGGTATCCCGCATTTTACTAAGATGGACAATCTCATTATTTTTTAGGTTTTTGGACATAATAGGAATCTATTTGCAAGTTGTCCTCAGATCCAATAAACCGGACAGTTTTGAAATAAGGCGATTGTTTCTGCATTCTTTAACTTTTTAATTATAAATATATCTCAGTATTATCAACTTTTTAAATCTTGTCATAAAACGCAGAATTATTATTTTCAATTTGAAAAAAAAAGTTTATTACAAAAGGAATAATCTAGGTTGAAAGAGACCTTGCACTTTGTGCCACGCGTGCCCGCTGGTGTTCCAAAAATTGGCGCACCCGCTTAAGTGTTAAGGAAATTCTTAAAATGCCCCTTATGCTTCCTGTTTTGCCTCTCGTGTTAGGCCTTGTTCACAATGTTTCATGAGCGGAGCGGAACGCCATCGATATAAATTTTGACCAATCACATAGCTCAACGCAATGACCACGTGTTACGTCAATCCAATCATAGGTCATGTCAACAATCTTGGCGCCAACGAAGGAAAGCAAAGCTACGCTCCGCAAACAGTGTGAATAAGGCCTTATATTACTGAATGAAAGTTTGGTGTCAAGTTTCTCTTATGTTATACCGAAAGCGGTTCTTGTATCCTTGAATATTTAATCTGCTGAATTCCTAAAAAGAAAAATAATTCGAAATTAGTATTAGGCTTTTGACTGGAAATTTTGGGTAAATTACCTAAAATTTACTTTAAATACTAATTTACTTTATTACATGAAAGTCCTTATTATATAAGCAGTCTTAACTTTAACCATTTGAACTTTATTATACAAGCTGCCTAAACAAAACCTCTTATCAATATTTCCATAATTACAAATTGCCATAAATTATATTGTTATTATTTATTATTCAGTAATTGCGTTTTTGGCTCATAGCTGAAGTATTCCTGAAACCTTAGATAATAAAAAGAAATATATTTCAGGTAGTCTGTTCTAACGAAACTACCGCGGGTTATTAAGGTAGGATTACTTATCGTTACTTACCTTTTTTTTTTTACGCATTTTGGTACTTTTTTGTTTAACTGTTTACTGCTACTGGGTTTGGCGCGCTGCCAAAATTATAACTTGAGACGCCGGACCTTTTTTTTTCTCTCCTCAGGACCGTTATTGAGGAACGTAATCCTACGTTAAAAAATCGTTTGTGTTGACTCTCTATGTATCATATGTAAAAATATCCTCAAAATTCAACCTCCCGTGTAAAATATGTATAAGGATAAAAGCACAATTATATCTCAATATCACGGGAAACTATTTTGTTAAGGATTAGCGTCTGTAACAATATTGGTGTTTATGTACTGAAGTAAAAGAAAGACAACATTTTAAAACTATCTTAATTATTCTAAATTTTTTTTAACTTCGCATGATTATTGCTAAAATTCAGTGGGAATGGATTATCTTAAATCCTTAACTTAAGTAATCGTAAAAGGTTTAAACATTTTAGAAATATTAATTTTCTTTAAGGTGAACGTGTAGGAAGCTTAGGAGTTTAATTTAGTATGGTAATGGTTTGCCGTGGTGGTGTAATGGTCAGCAGGTCACTGTTCGTTTCTCCGGCTTCCAGTAACATTTTAAGTAAAGGAAAAAATTGATGAGTAATTATATTAAAGCCATTTATTGATACATCTTTTGACATACATCGGTTGTATTCGTGATAGGTTCCTCCGATTATACAGAAATTAATTTACAGCGTTAATAATTGAATACAGTCAGTTGCAGCAGGTAGATTTCGAGTACTACTATCATCTTTTACAATACGAGAGCTGAACTGACTAGTTCCGGAGGTTGCAAACATCAGGCCTACATTGAGACAACCCACTGACTTTGGTACCGATTGCCATCAGTGTAGCCATTCGGTCATTGTTCGGCTAACCACCTTTCGAAATTTAATTTCTGAATAAATTGCACGTATGAATTGGTAACATGAATAGATAACCCTAATAACTTTGTCATATTAACTTGATAGTTTTTCCCTGTAAAAAGTACATTTCCTTTGGGAACTACCTGTTTGTGTCCGTTAATTCTTTATTTTTTGTGTTTGAGCGAAAATTTTTCGTCAATATTCGATTTTTCCTGGCGAGAACTTTTGGCGACATAATGTTGAATGGCGATGAACTTTCGGAGCCATTGTGGAAATTACCGTCGAATTCAAATTTTTTCTTTTGTTCTAAATCTTTAGAACAATGTTTTCTTATCTTGAGCTTTTTTAACATGATTGTCGTTCTCGTGGATATTTCACGATCTCGGGTCTGTGGCAAATATTATTTAACTAAAAAAAAATTCAGGTAGTTTCCTCTAACGAAACTACCGCGGGTTATTAACAAAGGATTACTTACCGTTGCTTACCTCTTTTGTATGTGTATATGTACGTATGTGTTATGTATATGTGTGTGTGTGTGTGTACATATATATATATATATATATATATATATATATATATATATATATATAAGATAAACTTAATGTAAACTTTTTAGATATAAACTTAAAAATAAATTCTCATTGCAATTTTACTTTTAATCTATATGATAAAAGATCAGCTTATGACTTTAATATTGTTAAATTTCAAAATTACTCAACATGCTTACACAAATCTGTGTTTAATAATATTATTATAAATCAGCTAGTAAGAATAAATAGGCTTTGTTCTAAGGACAATAGGTGTAAGCATATTATAGAATTGTTAGTAGTGCTAAAACGTAATTATTACCCTGATAGTCTTTCCAAGCACATAATTGGTTGTTTTAGATTTACTGAATAGCATGTTCTGTTGCTAATAATTAGTAATACTAAACTAAATAACAACTAATATAATAATAATAATAATAATAATAAATAATAGAAATATCTCTTAATCATACACTGCTGGCCACCCAAATTGCAACACCAAGAAATACAAGAGATATCACAACAAAATTTATTTTGTAGATAACATGTTGACCAAGTATCAAATGATTAAATTTATAGACTTCTGTGAAGTGTGGTTCCTGCCAAAATCAGTAGCCAGAGTAGCCGCCATTGTTGGAGATCACCGCTGCCACACGCCTTGGCATTGATTCAAAGAGACTTCGGATGAGTTCTTGGGGTACAGCAGACCAAGCAGCTTCCACACGTTGCCAAAGTTGATCTGCTGTGGCAGATGGGGATGGAATGTGGTCAATCGTAGAGCAACCATGGACCACATGTTTTCTATCGGCGAAAGATCCGGAGAGCGAGGCGGCCAGGGAAGCAATTCAATCTGGCGATTGACGAAGAACCGTTGGACAATGCGTGCCACGTGTGGTCGCGCATTATCTTGTTGAAATATGGCTGTGGGCAAGCCCTGTAGGTAAGGAAGGACAACTGGATCCAACACCTCGGAGATGTAGCGCTGGCTGTTTAAAGTACCGGCAATGCGTACTAGAGGTGTGCGAGAGTGTTATCCAATACCGCCCCATACCATAATACCCGGTGCAGGACCAGTGTGGCGGTGCATAACGCAGCTGTTCAGCATCCTCTCTTCACGATGTCTCCAGATTCGAATGCAACCATCGTGGTGTTGCAGACAGGTGTTGTTGACCAACGTGGTGTTGCGTGACTCGTGAGTAAAGACAATTTCATTCCATTCTGCCGTCCACATCCTTCTGTCATCGCACCATTGGCGGCGGAGACGTCTGTGGTTCTGCGTCGAGGGTAGACAAAGCAATGGACGTCTTGCGGACAGACCACTCTGCTGTAAACGGCGTTGAATGGTACGCGCAGACACTGAATGATGCGTTACAGACTGCATGTGCTGTGCTATGGTTCGTGATGTCACTGAGCGATCCGTCACTGACATGCGCACAATTTGCCTGTCATCACGTGAAGTGGTGCGCTGAGGTGGATGCGATCGAACACGCCGGTCCGTCGTACCCTCCTGCATCCAGCGATCACAGTTGTTTGCATTACAGTTGTTTGGTTTCGTCCGCATTACAGTTGTTTGGTTTCAGTTGTTTGGCATTACAGTTGCATTACAGTTGTTTGGTCCGCATTACAGTTGTTTGGTTTCGTCCAACACGACTACCGATTTCCCTGAAAGATAATCCACAATCTCGGTAGGCCACTATCCTTCCTCTGTCGAACTCGGATACTTGATCAAAAGATGATCGCTGTTTTCGACGAGGCATAATTGATCGTTTTTTTGAAAAAACTACAAGAAAAACACAATTGCCGAACTTGAAATCATCGAAATCTCCAAGCCTTAAATAGAGCTTTGAAGTGGCGCCACAGGCGCGCGTGATGTGCGTCTGCGCTGATATTCTAATCATTTGCATATCTCACCCCCATTAATGCATGTTGTAAATTTCATGTTATTTGCGTGTTTCCTTCAGAGTGTTGCATTTACAGTGGCCAGCAGTGTATTAAATGTCTAAGTTAATTTAGGTTATATAGTCCTATAACACAGTATCCTTAGTAAGTCTGCTTCTGTGTTTCCATTTGCTCCATGGTTGCAAGGTTTGTGACGTCAGTCTTCTTGCGGTTTCCTTTACTTAACTTCCACTTTGTCTGGCGCCGGGCTTGGTGTTCTATGAATATGCAACTGTTTATTTACTTCTTTTGTGTCTTATGGATTGTACAGTGTCTAAGTATGTTTATTGCTCAGATCATACTTATCAGAAACAATCCATTGGTTTTTAGACAGTATCGGCAACGCTGATGAAGAGATTCTGTCAAAAACCTATTTTTCACTTATCTTTTCATGTTTTTAGTTCCTGGCTGCAGTAGTTTTGAGCATATACTGGTTTTTCACTTTCAACTTTGTCTTTATATATATATATATATATATATATGTGTGTGTGTGTGTGTGTGAGTGAGTTCGCGTTGGCAACACCAGTGGAAACTATAACTTTAACTTCCACTCCTCACTACTCCGGCACTAAGAACTGTAAGCGGATGTGTTGTTCCGCAACCTTCCGATTTTCAGCTAAATAGCTCTTTTGATGCTTTTGTGTTTTTTTTTTTATTTCATCCTAAGTGTTAGTCCTGTCATGTAAAGATTGTATCGTTTCATTAAATATTTAAAACGATGAACGTCTAATACTTCACTTCTAAAGGATGGAGTGCTAACTCCATCCCACATATACACTCAAGAGCCAAAACATTATGACCACCTGTCAATAACGAGTTGGCCCACCTTTGGCGCGCAAGACAGCTTCAACCCGCCTTGGCATGGATGCCACAAGTCCTTGGTAGATGGCCGGAGACAGATTGTACCAGATGTTTAAGCAACGGTCACGCAAATCCGAGATATTGCGAATTGGTGGTCTTTGAACTCTGAGCTGCCGTCCCATGACATCTCAAATGTGTTCTATCGGATTGAGATCCGGTGAGTTAGGCGGCCAGGACATTAACTGGAATTCAGCATCATGTTCCTGAAACCACTCCAACACAATTTAAGCCTTGTGACACGGGGCGTTGTCTTGTTGGAACATTCCATTTCCAGCTGGAAAAACAGAGGCCATGTAAGGGTGCAACTGGTCCGCAATGATGTTCAGATACCCTGTAGTATTCATGGTCTGCTCTACCACAACCACGGGTCCCAGAGACGCCCAAGAGAACGTCCCCCAAAGCATAATACCGCCACCACCGGCCTGTGTATGACCTACTGTACACTGAGGGAGCAACAGTTCGCCTGGAAGACGGCGTATCCTGACACGGCCATCGGCGTGATGAATGACAAACCGTGATTCATCTGACCAAGCAACTTTCTCCCACTGATCCATGGACCAGTCGCGATGTTCCCGGGCCCAGCGCAGCCGCAGTTGGCGATGACGCTTGGTCAGCAAAGGCACACGAGTGTTACGTTTGCTGCGTTGCCCCATGTCCAACAGTGTCCGCTGAACAGTGTGCTGCGATACGATTCTACTTGGCCCTGCATTGTATTGGGCTGTCAGCTGAGCCACTGTCTGGCTCCGGTTTTGCTTCACCATGCGAGACAGTCTCCGACGACCTTTTTTTTTGATAGCGTGTGGACGTTCAACACCATGTCGTCTACTGCTGGTTTCACCGTCATTCATCCACTTTGCATAAGTACTAACAACTGTAGGTCGCGAACAACCCACGAGTCGTGCAGTTTCGGAAATACTTGTTCCGAGCCTTCGAGCCATTACAATCTGCCCTGTATCAAAGTCGCTTAGATCCGCAGCCTTTCCCATCACACACAGAAGTAAGTGAAAGAATGATTCTTCAGACTCTCCAGCAGCAGTTAAATACCACTTCCACCTGATCACGTGCCTTCGACGTCATCCAGGCGAATTCATTGCAAAATGTAGGGGTGGTCATAATGTTTTGGCTCTTGAGTGTATATGTGTATATGTATGTATGTATGTATGTATGTACGTACGTATGTATGTACGTACGTACGTATGTACGTACGTACGTATATTTATGCATATATGTATGTCAAAATTTTAACGCATTTTGGTACTTTTCTGCTTAACTGTTTACTGCTTGTCGAAGCGATACAGACTGGGTTTGGCACGCTGCCAAAATTATAACTCGCGAGGACGGAAGGACGGACAGTTTTAGCGTCTGAAATTTTGCTTTCCGAAGGACCGTATGGAGGAACGTAATCCTACGTTAAAAGGAAAGGTGCGGTGGCAGTGTAGTCGTGCCATAATAGAAATAATATTCAGTGAGAATATTAATGAATTTTCGCTGCCTTTTTGAATGGATGCAAAATATGCCCCGAGTTTTGGATTGGCCAATACCGAAAATTAATATTTATTTTTTCTGGGGAATGCGCTCATAAAAGAAAAAACTCTTCGGATGAAAATGGGCCAACTCTTAGACAGATGTTCGGCGTATTGCTAAATAATCCCCTCTTCTATAAAGCTTGCCTTACGCTGATTAATTCTGTCGTTCCTAATGGTTATTTGTGATGAAGGAATTTTTTCTGCCGGTAATTAATATAGTCTTCGTTTTTCCCGTCCGAGGAAAGCGATTTGGGATCCAGGCGCACTTACACCGGGATCGTTAGGGCGTGTTCGTCGTTTGTTATGTTTACAACACACCAAGAATGTTCCTGACGAACCCTTTTTCTTACGCATTGGAATTTTTACGAGGCATCTTTACATCTGCAGGGTTTAGTGACGAATTTTACGTGTTTTTGAACGGAGTTTATTCTTGTGAAAGCATTTTTATGCTGTGGTGTTAGCGGATTTTACATTTTTTCCCCGTCAGGCTTTTTTTGCTCTTTCGACATTCACTTATTCTACACCGCGAATTTGACGGTTGCGTGTCATAAGAGCACCGAATTGGTGAACCAACGTCATCCCCTGGTGCCACCTTAATTTAGGTCGATTAACCACAGGAACGATATCTTGAAGGCTCGTACCCCCCTCCCACCCTTGCAAACCGAAAGGAAGGACTTTCGAGAATATAGCTTGAACGTGCCGATACCCGGCTTAGGTACAAGAGCATTCAGAGGCGCTCACCGTCATACACCGTCTTCCGTTGCAGGTGTATTTATACTGGACATTTCCTTATTTTTAATTTGTTACAAATTAAAAATCAAAAAAGTCTCAAGTAAAGCCAAAACTATTTCGTTCTACTATCAGCAGAATATTTTAGAACCAATTTTTGAAGAAGGAATTCCAGCCTCATATGGAAAGTACATGTAAGCTTATGTAAAGTACATGTAAGCACAAAGTAAAGTTAAGCTTTTTATGGACAAAGCCTCTAGTCACACGTCTATATCAAATGCCGCTTATTTAGCAAAGAAAGAATCAGAAACAGTAATAAAATGTATCCCATTTAATGAAATACCTGTAAAATTACCCGACTCTTCTCCAATGGACTTTTGCGATTTCGGTTTTTTAATAGGAGCCTTAGGAACACGGCATCTAAGAACACTGAACGGACTTTGGAAAACGGTCCAAGAAGAATGAGGTAAAACTGACATGACAGTACTAAGCAAAAATTTACTTTCATGGAAAATTCGAGCTAGAGCTATTGTCAATAACCATGGCTATCAGATAGAAACAAATCACCGCATAAAATACGGCATTTATACATAAAACTTAACTATCAAAATTGTTTCCATAAAGTGCTAACGACCTTCTATATATATATGTATGTATATATATATATATATATGTATGTATGTATATATGTATATATATACAGTGGAATCTCGGTCGATCGTTTTCGGATCCATCGTTTTTCCGTATGTGTCGTTCATTTTCTCCTGTCCCAACGATCATATTGCTTTATGTTTCCGCATCTATCGTTTTCCTGCATTTATCGTTCATTTCAATCGGTCCCTTGAAAAACGATAGATCGAGATTCCACTGTATATATGTATATATATTATATATAATATGCACATGCATGAGGGCATTAGTTACTGTAAGTGAAAATGAGAACTGCCAGATATAATCACAAATAATTTGAACGATATATTCCTAAAATGACTGACGTGCAAGCATAAAATTATAACATGTAGTCCACAGTTGCATCACTGGTAAGGTTCGTTCATTACAAAATTATCTATACAGCAGAATAAAAAGGAGATCAAAACACACACTTAAGGGCCTTATTATACAGAGCCACAGCTGTGGCGCGCGTTCGCCACAGAACTGTATCGCTGTGCAGTGGCTCTGTATAATAAGCTCCATAGGAAACAATGGTCCGCTACCGCAGCCACAGTCGCGCAGGCGAGCCACAAGAAGCGAGGGTAGGCGACTGAAGTGGCTCGCCCAGGTCACAGGCTCGACCTGTAGCCACAGCTGTGGCTCAGTATAATAAGCTCCGTTCGATTGCATGTATCGCTTCGAGTGGCTTGTCTGGGCGTGGGAAGCTGTGGCGAACGCGAGCCACAGCTGTGGCTCTGTATAATAAGGCCCTTAGAGGAAAAAGAAAAATATATAATGGCCTCAGTTCAAGCAAATGCATCGAGAATGTGTGCTTCTCCAGCCGTGTCACTGTTTGAAAATCTACAGCACTGGTTCCGTGTACCGTTCCAATAGTTTGCCAGAAGTGGCCGCAAATCAGAAGGTTATTTCTCTCTCTCTCCCTCTCTCTCCATTTTTTAACGTAGGATTACGTTCCTCAATAACGGTCCTTCGGAGAGAGAAAAAATTGTCCTGCATCGCGAGTTAAAATTTTGGCAGCGCGCCAAACCCAGTAGCAGTAAACAGTTAAACAGAAAAGTACCAAAATGCGTTAAAAAAAAAAGAAAGATAAGTAATCCTACGTTAATAACCCGCGGTAGTTTCGTTAGAAGAGACTACCTGAAATTTTATTTTTCAAGCAATGGAGGGTGGATTTGGGTGGATTTGCCTGAATTTTACTTCCAATTTTCCTTTTTATTTTTTTATCTAGCACAGTGTATAGAAGTAGAGGTATTACTTGTAATATCTTATGTACCTTATTTGGTACTGGTTTTCCTTGTACTTCTTTTACAGTGTTAAACCTCATGGCAAATGATTCAGTAACAATCTCACCCAACATATATATATATATATATATATATATATATATATATATATATATTGTGACATTCCACCCCTGATTCCATAACACACACAATAATAATTAGAAACGACGAGGCAGAGTTCTATAAAATTGCAGTCCTTTATTTCATAACATTTGGGAGCGGATATCAGAGCGTCCTTCTAGCATGACGCGGAACATACAAGTGCTTACAATGTGTGACAGACAATCGCAGACTGCCTGCTCTCTTAGTCAGGGGCTGTACCAAAGTCAGCGACTGTTTACATGAACACAGATGTTTTTCGTGGGTGGTATACTACTATAAGAAGCACATTGGGTGCGCTTTATCTTTATGATATTGTTTGACACTTTTGATCCTTTATCTCTGGCACCTGCAGCCATTATCTCTGAGATATTGTGAACTGCGGATTTTAGATGACTAGAGACGGGGTTTGGGTTACTCCTTCTGGGCGGCATGGCTAATAATCCTATCAACTGAAAAGAATTTATTGTGTTATTTTCCCCACTGGAATTTGCAGATGTTCACTTGCTTTTGGGTGGGCTATTCCTGAGAGAAAAGGTCCTCTCTTAACAGATGTGGGACCCGAATTATAGAAATAGACGAGATTCAACATATAATGTCAAGATTCAACTTATAATGTCACATCCCCCCTCCCAAGAGGCTATCATCCTATGCCTGCATAGGGTGAGAGACACCTGAGTGTGAGTATGTTGGGACCTCACCTAATTCACTCTGCAAGATCAACATTATAAGTTTTACTACTTCAATTTTTAAGTTAAGTCATAATCGATATAAAACTCTTGATCTGCAGTATCAAGCTCTTTATATCGACATACGTTAGCTGGAATTATAAATCTTTCCGTCCCTCTGGGGAAGTTCTCCACCTATCTAAATTCCTCCATCTCCAGTCATCGTGTTCAATACCATAACAATACAATTACTTGTCCTCAAATTAATAGGTGCACAATTACAACAATAGTCTAATAGTAATTAAAAGTACATAATTATAACAATATTAGTGGGAGAATAAAATAATAAGGTAATATACTAGTATAGCCATGAAAATAATAACATAGAAATGGCAAGTGATATGGCATAATTGAATCTCCATGCAGATACATTATACCGAAAATCAGTTCTAATTCAATAGTAATCTACATGAAATCATACACAAAAACAATTCAATTCTGATACTTGTAAATCAATGCTAAATCAATACACAGAAATGATACATTAAATACTTCAATTCAGGTAAACGTAACTCAACATTAATTAAATAGGAAAACATATTGACAATCACGCACTAAATTAGTTCAATTCAGAAAAATATAACTCAATACTATTTACACTTCTAGAGCACTGGTTTACTCGGATAATAATTACTATTTATACAATCACAATAATGCCAGTATGATCATAAAATAGATAATATGATAATAGTGCGTAATAATGAAAAAGAAATAACAGGTGATATAATATAATAAATCCTTACTAAGACACAAATATATCATATGAACACAATGCTTTTTACAATTATTAGATTATTCATCTCTTTCATTCCACTTAAATTCTCTCATGTTTTTTAATTCACTATATTCTTTAATACAGGGGAATAACTTCTATTTTTCTTAATCTCAAGATCTCTTTCCTATACTCTACAAGATCTCTACATTGAGCGAAAATTAATCCTTTTACCCTTCCAGTATTCATCTCTCTCAAGCTCAATTTCTGCATTACCTTATCCTTCTAACCTAACTGTAGTGTTCTGACTTATGATGACATTTGCTAATCAGAGTACTAATTTCTCATGATAGCTTGTCTTTGAATAAGCCTGTCCTATTTAAATGAATTTAAGATTCTACTGAAAGGTACAAATTTCCTCCTTCCATTTTTTTTCTTAAATCCTTAATTTATATATAAAAAAAATAATAAAATAATTCTGACAACTTCAGCTAGTTTGGTTAAGGTAACTTATTATTCGTCTCTTTTTTACACACTCAAAGGAATCGGGGACTCGCTCTTTCCTCCCCCTCTAAAACACTACTCGTCGTTTGACCTACTTCTGTTGGGGTCAGGGTTCAACTGTTACTCCTAGCCTCCTCGGGTTGTTTATCCGCTATCAGCTGTTTGGCGACTGGGGTTTCTTTTCGCCTCTCTAGGTTGTTTATCTGCTATCAGCTGTTGGGCGACTGGGGTTTCGTTCCTTCACACAATTCAAAATTCTGTGCTGAATTAAAATATCGTAGCCTAGATGCATGAATTACGTCGACGTCTGTTTTCGTCAGTGGGTTTCGCTTATTAATTTCATATGTCACATCGGATAATTGTTTTGTGATTGTAAAAGGCCCCTCGTACGCTTGGGTTAGTTTGCGAGTGTTGGGGTAATGAAATGTCTCTATCATGACGGTATCACCTACTTTAAACGGGGAGTTTTTGAATTTTTTATCATACTGTACCTTGTTTTTCTGATGGTCAATGATAGTTTTTTCGTATGCAATCTCTCTCGCTCTATCTAAATCTGGGTAAATCTTAGTTTCAGCTAATGGAGAAATGTATGGGGAACATCCATATAATAGATATATTGGAGGGAATGAGGTAACTTGATGAGGGGTATTATTGTAATCTACGGTAACCTGTTCTAGAACTTTCGGCCAGGGTGTTTTCTGTGTATCCCCATTAATTTTACAGCGCATTCTTTGCATAATGGTGGCTCCTACCCTCTCCTGTTTGCCATTGCTTTCAGCCCTATGAGAGGCGGTCAAAATTTGTGATATATTGTGGTTTTTTAAGAAGTGTTTAAACTTGGTTGATGTGAATGCGGCGTTTCTGTCACTTAATAATTTCTTTGGTTTGTTAATCTGAAAAATTTGTTTTAAGCAATTAATGTATGTGTCTGTAGTTGAGGTGGTACTTGCGAATGTCCAGATGTATCTTGTGCTATGGTCCATTACACAATGTAGATATTTTTTCCTTGAATTATAATATCCTAGACCTCCGATAGTGTCAATAGACATTAATTCGAACGGTAGCTTTGCGGGAGGTAAAGCCTGTAATAATCCAAATCTCTTTTGATGTGATTTTTTGTTTAGCTGACATATTTCACAATATTTTACATAATTCGCTATGTCAATAATAATAGTATCCCAATAATAAATAGG
Organism: Dolomedes plantarius; assembly: GCA_907164885.2. Classification (NCBI taxonomy): domain Eukaryota; kingdom Metazoa; phylum Arthropoda; class Arachnida; order Araneae; family Dolomedidae; genus Dolomedes; species Dolomedes plantarius. The sequence goes on along the minus strand of OU015496.1, from coordinate 32,657,604 downwards.
TGACAATATTTGTATCATTTTTTGGATCCCAGGGTGGCCAAATTGAAGATGTGCTGCTGTCAATAATTTCAACCGTAATGAAGTAGGAATAAATATTTTTGTCAAACCCTTTTTCTGGATAGTCACTACATTATCTCTTTTCTGAAATCTCGGATTATGGGTATTGTCTGCCTGTTGGTGTTCTTCTATTTCGTCTAATGTTATCAAATTGATTTGTTGTTGGACAAAGTGGGAAATCGGCTGTCTACTCAAAAAATCTGCTTCGTGATTGGTCGAACCCTTCTTATATTTTATGTCGTAGTCGTACATTGATAACTTTAGGGACCAGCGGAATAATCTTCCTGTTAAGTGTTTAATGGATTTCAGCCATACTAAGGCGGCATGGTCCGTGAAAATGGTGAATCTAGTTCCGTGCAGATAGCAGTGAAATTTCTCAACAGAGTCAACAATCGCGAGACATTCAAGTTCCGAAGCACTGTAGTTCTTTTCGTATGGTCTTAAACCTCGTGAATGATATGCTACAGGGTGTAGTGTTCCATCAGGGTACTCCTGTTTTAGGACACATCCTATCCCCTCTCCTGAAGCATCCACAAATAATTTACAAGGGTAATTTGGATTATGTATGGTTAGAATCGGTTTGGAAATTAGTGACATTTTAAGTGTTTCGTACGCTTGTTGACGTTCGTCGTTCCAGTCCCATTTAACGTTCTTTTTTAATAACTCATTTAGGGGTTTTCTCAATTTAGCGTAATTTTTGATAAATTTGTTGTATACATTGACACTCCCTAAAAATCCTTCGAGTTGTTTTACGTTTTTTGGTGGAATTAATTTCTTGATAGTTTCTATGTTTGAATTATTTGGCGACATCGTACCCTCTCCAATCTCATATCCTAAAAAGGATATTTTCTTTTGCGCTAATTGGCACTTTGATAACTTTAATTTAAGATTTTCTTGGACACAGATCTGGAATATTGCTCGGAGATGCTCTAAATGTTCTTCCATAGTATTTGAGAAAATGATTAAATCATCAAAGTAGTTCAGTGCGAAGTTAACTCTATGTTTGTTTAATATATGTCGCATGGTTCTTTGAAAAATCGCGGGAGAATTTTTAAACCCATAAGGCAATACCTGAAATTGATATAACCCATAGTTGCAGGTGAAGGCTAATTTTTCTTGACTCCCCTCCTCTAAAGGAATGTGCCAGTAGGCTGAAGCAATATCTAGTGAGGAAAATATCCTAGCTGTACTCAATTGGTCCAAAAGGTGATCAATTCGGGGTATTGGCTCTCTGTCCGTTTTACATATCTCATTTAGTTTTCGGAAATCTATACATAGTCGGGTTTTTCCTTCTCCTCTCTTGTGGGCCAGGGTGACGGGGCTACTGTAAGGTCCATGTGAGGGTTTGATTATTTTATGTTTTAACAATTCGTCGATTTGGGTCTTAATTTCTAAATTGTCTTTTTGCGATGCTCTATAGGGCCTCAAAGCTATAGGTAATTCTGATGTGGTAATAATTCTAGCAGGCTCCATATTTACTCTCCCAATATCATATTTACTTTTAGCAAAAATACCAATAAACGATGACAATAGAGGAATGAGCTCCGACGATAGATTCATGTTAGCAAATTCAGGTAATTTATCCTGAATGGCATTCTGAGTCTTAGAGTCTTCAGTCAAATCAAGTGTCTTCCTGATTTGCATAGACGTTTTTGGATGCTCATGTTCTCCATTGCCATTCGTTAGCATTATATCATCACAATTATTTTCAATACGACCATAATAAAATTTAGCACAGTTATTTTCATCAGGATATTCATTTATCAATTTACTCGACTTACATATATCATCACTCTCACTTATAACAGAACTATAATACTTTTTAGCACAAATCATATCATTAGAATTTTTAGTTACTCCCTTACTTGGGTTATATTGGTTATCTACAATTTTACTAGAATTATAAAAATATTTCGTCTCTATGAATATGGTACTCTCGACATCCTCCTGACTCTCATTGTTATTATTATTCTTATTTTTTATATTAGAATTGAGATGATATGAAACATTATGATAACAACTCGATAATTTGTTAAGAGTAATATCTAGATTATCCTGATATACACTACAATCACTTAATTTAATATTCAAGTCAAATAATTTCATATGTGGCAAAGATAATAAGATGTAATTCAAATGGGTATCTATAACATACACTTCAATAGTTTTGGTTAGATCACCTATCGTAGCTTCTACACTGATAATTTTAACAATAACAATCTTACCTTGCGTTTGTTGCACTGTTTGCGGTTCCATGGGTCTTTCTTTATAGGTAAGTCCAGGTAGCCAAGATTTTGGCATGATTGTCACATTTGAACCTGTATCCAATAAACACGGAAAGTTCTTACTGTTTGATACTCGCAATATAGTCTTTAAGAATTGTCCGTTATCATCACTATGGTGGTTGACTGTCCGTTGCCTGGGAGGTGTCATTAGATGTCAGGCGGATCTGCACATCCTCGCCAAATGTCCGGCCTTTCCGCATCTGTAACATAACCTTTGTGTATTATCTCGAGTTGATAATCTATTTAATTGTGGCGGTCGTGGGGATGAGTAGTTATTAGGTGTGTAGTTGTTAGGTGTAGTCTGACTCCAAGGTCTCGTTCCATTTTCTTCAGCTCTCGGGGAATAACGAGGTGGCTTCTTCCAGTTTTGCGTCAAAACATTCTTTGGTTTAAAAACCTCAGCAGTTGGGTTCAGGAACGTCGGAGGTTTTAAATTTTCTCGAATTCTTAGTTCCTCATCTATAAAATCCAGCATTTCTTCGGTTTTTCGATTTTTCTTCCCTTTGCTTCTCTCGTATAATAGGAGAATTTCCTCCGGGAAAATAGTCCTGATCTTTGCATTTATTACTTCATTGTCCTGGTTCACTTCTAAGTTCTTTAAGCTGCGTAGGTGTGTATATAATTCCGTGATGCTTGTTCTCAGGGCGGGAAGGTCGTTGGAATCTTTTATCGGGCGGATGGCTAATATTTTTTGAATGTGGTAATCAATAGTTCTATCGGTATTCTCGTATCTCTTCTTTAATATTTGTATTATATCCGGGTAGTTTTCAGCTGTCACTGCGAATCCGGCTATTGTTTTGGCTGCCTCTCCATCCAAAAGAGAGATTAAATAATTCAATTTTTCCACTCGGGATAATTCTTTCCGGTTGTTGATGGTGGATTCAAATGTTTGCCAAAACGACATCCAAGTGGTTATGTCTCCGTGAAATTTTTTTAGTTCTATTTTTGGCAATTTTGCGGTGATGGGTTTCGTATCTTTAGTAGAGAGATTGTCAGTTGATTTGTCTTCCAGGACTTCCTTCTCTTGTGTTATTTCAATAATCCTATGTATGGTTTCAAGTATTTTAGTTTGATAGGTCTCTGAGCTTTCCATATCCGTATCTAGTTCTCCTTCTTCCGTTATCATGTCTGCAACGTTTTTATCCAAATCATATAATTCTTTCCGCTTCATTTCCAGTTGATCCTTTAGTGCATGTAATTTACTTTTATATCCAGGCTGTTGTTGAATTTCTTCGAATTGTTTAATTAGTCGAGAAACAGAGCCCCTCTGAGCTTTTCTTGTTCTCTTCAGAACTTCCATCTTTTAAAAAACGAAACTGTCTTTCAACTATATTATCAGTGAGCTATCGCCGCATTCTCTAACGTGGGTGACACATGATACCCTGCTCGGTTCGGTGTGGGGAATTGGGAAGCAAGGCTCGTCCGCCATGTTTGTCCTTCTTGTCTTCTATTGCTTTAAAAATGCATATAAGTCCATTTAATCAATTTGATTTCTTCTTATTAAAATCCATTAGGTTTCCTTCGCAAAGTAACTATCCTGTCGGCTTGTGACATTCCACCCCTGATTCCATAACACACACAATAATAATTAGAAACGACGAGGCAGAGTTCTATAAAATTGCAGTCCTTTATTTCATAACATTTGGGAGCGGATATCAGAGCGTCCTTCTAGCATGACGCGGAACATACAAGTGCTTACAATGTGTGACAGACAATCGCAGACTGCCTGCTCTCTTAGTCAGGGGCTGTACCAAAGTCAGCGACTGTTTACATGAACACAGATGTTTTTCGTGGGTGGTATACTACTATAAGAAGCACATTGGGTGCGCTTTATCTTTATGATATTGTTTGACACTTTTGATCCTTTATCTCTGGCACCTGCAGCCATTATCTCTGAGATATTGTGAACTGCGGATTTTAGATGACTAGAGACGGGGTTTGGGTTACTCCTTCTGGGCGGCATGGCTAATAATCCTATCAACTGAAAAGAATTTATTGTGTTATTTTCCCCACTGGAATTTGCAGATGTTCACTTGCTTTTGGGTGGGCTATTCCTGAGAGAAAAGGTCCTCTCTTAACAGATGTGGGACCCGAATTATAGAAATAGACGAGATTCAACATATAATGTCAAGATTCAACTTATAATGTCACACATATATATATATATATATATATATATATATATATATATATATATATATATATATATATATACACATACATACATACATACACAGTGATTTCCGCTTATAAGAATCACGTTTGTTATCACTGATTTTGATTCTTATAAGCGGTTGATTCTTATAGCCGAAATTTAGGTTTTTGGACAGGCACACACGCACCTATATATACATATATTACATAATTTACCATAAAATACTCTTTAATTTACGTTAATTATCTTTTATTAAAATTATTTTTTAGAATTTTAAAAATACAACTTAATTTCTAGACCTATAAGTAGATAGACATGATTATAGTAAGGAAAGAAAAAAAATCCAATATTTGTTACAACATACCTGCTTAACAGTTTTAACATTTCAACTACAGGAAGGGAGCAAGAATAAGTTTTCTATGGTAGTTTGACGTAATGAAGTTTTCAGGAGGCTGTTTATACCTCTTTCAATGCCTATAGTCTCAGACGAAGATTCACCTTCTAGCTTACGTTTCACGGTTTGATAACGTGCTGAATCTACTAATGTCACGTTTGCCTAAGTGATAGTGGACACTTCGCCACTATCACTTCGCCGATTTATATGTTTCAGAGTCTAGGAAGCCGCAACTAGGGTGTGGGAGGTAGAAAAAAAGAGATCGGACCCGGACGGGCAAAGATGCCCCTGGGTCAAGCTAATAGGTCAGTGTTGTGCTAAAGCAGGAAACTATTATGTTATGTCTAAACAAGAAAGGGATGCATTTTACGACTGTATTCCTTCCCATCTTATCAGTCTTTTCTTTTCTAAAAAGAAAAACAACTTCGTGCCTTTTGAGAGTTTAAGTGGTTTTTTTTGGAAAAATGAAAGGAAAGCGAAGAGTGTAAGCTGATTCTTAAAACCGGTGGATTGATTCTTTAAAGCGAAAATTTTAACATGGAAATAATACTTTAGTTTTTGCGATATTGATTCTTATAAACGGTTGATTCTTATAACCACTGATCACTATAAGCGGTGGTTACTGTATATCTATCTATCTATCATCTGTCTATCTATGCGAGTCTGTGTGCGCATATATTTAATGATGTTATTTTATTAGCTCGATGCCAGTTATTCTTATTTCACCGCGCTGAAAATCTGTAGTTACCCGACTGGAGTTTGTTTTAGTGATCACCACGTGATACGTCTATTAATAGTAGCTCGTATTATATTACAGAATGCTATCCGAATGATAAATAAGCAGTTTAACCATGCAACCTAATTCACTCGCCTGAGTTCTCTTTGAATTCACCGTGCTCTCGATCCGATTGGTACCACCTCCGCTTCGCAACGTGAAAGCACAGATGTAAGTGACGTTGCCTAGACGACGACCGGGTTTTCCGCGGTGGCGTCAAGTGCAGCCGAGAAATATTCCGACAGAGAAAAACAGTCAATATGGCTCGCTCCTATAAGGTTTCAAGATGCATGGACTTACAATTGAACCTGTTGGTTATTTAACGGGAGTCGAGACTGAATAGTTGAATGATTTTAGATCCCCCAGTCCGTATCTATAAAAACAAATTATGTAATATATGCTATGCATTTATTTCACCCCTGAAGCTTCGCAGTGCCTGTTTAAAATTGCGAAATATTATGTATATCGATTTTTTCTCACAGGTAGCAAAAGTATCAGCTAATCGAATTTTGATTCGCTCTTTATTGGATCCGTGATTTTTTTTCTCTTGTTAGAAAAATCCTTTGTTTTTTTAAAACACACGTGTCATGAACACCAGAATTTGGACGTAGCATTTTTTATTATTATTTGTTCGAAAAAATGAAGCTAAGAAATCCTACGGCGTAAAATATGATGGGCGTAAAATACCTTGCTTAAAATATCATGGGCATTAATCCCGGGCCTTACGAAAATGGCGCCATCGTGACGTATGCACTTTGCGAAATGACGTCATCGTGACGTATATTTGTAAAATCTACCAGAGAGCTTTATTGTGGATTGAATATACGTCACGATGGCGCCCTTTTCACCTGCGAAATTTTCGTTTGTCCCGAGACTGAGGCTATATTTGAGAATAGGGTGAATTATGGTTAGAGTTGCGCTGCATAATATGATACACTGACATTGAATTTCTTTTCAACTGTGGCCTAAAGGATAATTTTGAGACAATGCTAAATATTTAACTTTAAAAATAATCCTAATATTTAACAAATAATACTAGAATAATCCTCGTATTATATAATGAATTCTGATATTATTCCATATATTTATTTAAAATAATCCTTAAAAAACAAATTGCAGCATTCGAAAAAGAAAGGAAAAACTATATATACAGTCGAACCTCCATATATCGAAGTAGCAAAATGCCGGAAAAAAATTCGATATATAGAAATTTCGATATATAGAATTGATCTTAGTTTTCTCATAATTCTCCTAAAACATTTACATTAAAGCTAATTTTCGTATACGAAACTCCACTTCCAATTTATATTCGAATCACATTAAATGAAAGTTAATAGCTAAAAAATGTATTAATATGAAAGATTTATTGAGTACTATTTACATTAAAAAAAACAATAATCCAGACAGTGGTTACAGTGATTGCAGTTACATTCTTAAAAAAAAACTACGAATATCTTGCCGACCAGCCAATTTTGCGGAAAGTTCAACGAAGAAATGCTCGCATTTATTCAGTCCATTAAAAACTTCATCAGGGACATTTTCCACGAATTGAAGTCCGCGAAGTATTGTTTCAAACGCCAAAAATTGAGAGATTTTATTCTAAAGTGAAATAAAATCTCCCTATATGTCGTGAAAAAAATTTCGATATATAGAGATTTTTTCGATATATAGAAACAGTTTTTCTATGTAATGAACATGGAGATTTGCTAAAAGTTCGATATATAGAAAATTTCGATATGTGGAAGTTCGATATATGGAGGTTCGACTGTGTATATATATATATATATATATATATATATATATATATATATATATATATATATATATATATATATATATATATATATATACATACATATATATATATATATATATATACATACAGTAACCACCGCTTATAGTGATCAGTGGTTATAAGAATCAACCGTTTATAAGAATCAATATCGCAAAAACAAAAACAAATGTATTATTTCCATGTTAAAATTTTCGCTTTAAAGAATCATTCCACCGGTTTTAAGAATCAGCTTACACTCCTCGCTTTCGTTTCATTTTTCCAAAAAAGCCACTTAAACACTCAAAAGGCATGAAGTTCTTTCTTTAATTTTTTTTAAAAGAAAGAGCGATAAGATGGGATTGAATACAATTGTAAAATGCATCCCTTTCTTTGTTAGACATAACATAATAGTTTCCCCTTAAACGCTTTAGCTAAACACTGTCCTATTAGCTTGACACAGGGGCATCTCTACCCGTCCAGTTCTGATTTCACTTTTCTCCACAGACAAACACTCTTTTTTCCCACCTCCCACATCCTGGTTGCGGCTTCCTGGACCCTGAAACACATAAATCTTCGGCGAAGTGTCCACTATCACTCAGGCAAACGTGAAATTAGTAGATTCAGCACGTTATCAAACCGCGAAACGTAAGCTAGATGGTGAATCTTCGTCTGAGACTATTGGTATTGAAAGAGGTATAAACAGCCTCCTGAAAACTTCATTACGTCAAACTACCATAGAAAATTTTTTCTTGCGCCCTTCCTGTAGTTGAAATGTTAAAATGTTAAGCAGGTATGTTGTAACAAATATTGGATTTTTTTCTTCTCGTATTATAATCGTCTGTATCTACTTATAGGTCTAGAAATTAAGTTGTATTTTTAAAATTATAAAAAATAATTTTAATAAAAGATAATTAACGTAAATTAAAGAGTATTTTATGGTAAATTATCTAATATATGTATATATATAGGTGTGTGTGTGCCTGTCCAAAAACCTAAATTTAGGATATAAGAATCAACCGTTTATAAGAATCAAAAACAGAAATAACAAACGTGATTCTTATAAGCGGAAATCACTGTATATATATATATATATATATATATATATATATATATATAATGGAAACACTAGTAGACGGTGTACAGCGAAATAAAATGTAGCAACATAAATATGTATTTGATATGAGTCTCTCTTAAAATTTTGAAATTCGGAAATGAATATTCTTTATTAAATCTTGAATAAAATACCTCTTAAATGAATAGGTATCTAGTACATTAGAAAGTAAACATACGTAAAGGGAAAGAATTTATGTCTACTTACCACATTATTCGATAAAAAGAACGTAAATTGAGCGGTATGAAAATATTTTGTTTCAAATCTCAGTGTTAAAGAAGAGTGATATGTTGTTAAAAATATTTGAACCCTCTTCTAAAGTCGTTTGATGAAACACTAAACATTTTCTTCATGTTTTCATTATTGGCGCTATACTAATGAAAAAAGAATGCATAGGCCTTGTCCACATAGTATTCAGAGCTATGGGAGGACATCCGGATCACATAGTACGGCGTTGTGTTCCCCCTGGCGCCGAGATTGTTGACATAACCTGTGATAGGTCTGATGTATCATGGGATCAATGCTGCTTTATAGTTCTAAGATTTTTAGTCTCATCTTGTTTAGTTTGTTAATTTATCATTGCTAATAGTTTCTGAAATGATTAAAATCCCTTGTAAGGCATGATAGCTCTCAATATGCCATATTAATGAGAAAAAAAGAGTAGTTAATACTTTTTACTGCATTTGCATGGGGTTATACCTGCAATCGAAGTTGCTTTGATAAAGATGAGATGGAACTTAAAACATTTTATCTTGCTACTCGCGGAAGAAAATTCTGTAAATCTCCACCTAGCGGACATAAGAATATCCTGGAGGAAACATCATAGCATTCATGTGTTTCAAGTTCTTGGTTCTGCGGATACACAGACGCAAAAGCGGGCGGTATTTTCAGAATTCTCGATCTAAGCATAGAATCCCTGTGCGGACGCTATTCGAGCTCTCTAGGTATCGCAGTATGCGACTTTCGCAGCTAGCTTAAAAGTTATTGCCACATCTTTACTTAAAAATTAAAAAAATCACTGATTATATGAACAGCCAATGAGAAAAGCCCCGTCTTATGAGGGGTGCTTTTCTCAGTGGCTGTTTTCCCATTGCTCTTTCATTACTAAATCCTTCTGACTCACAGGTAACAGTTTTTGATAGGATTTACTCAGTAATTGTTAAAGTGGCACAATATCACATGTAAGATATTTTTTTTCTACCGTCGTACCTCAGTTACATTATAGTGTTATCGTTGGAGTCATTTTTCGAAGCGGAGGAGTATGCATTTGGCATATAAGAGCGGAAAAAGTTGTCCTAGAAACTGTTTAATCTCTTTCAGTCATCCATGATACAGTTACAGATACATCCATGATACAATGATACAGTTATTTATATTGCTTCCGTTCGTTCGTTTGTCGCTTGCCGAGTAAAAGCATATTTGTAGACACAGCTTATGTGCTTTACATTGCACCTGTTCATGCACGTTTCACGCAAAAATACAGTAAAACAGCGTTATTTCGCGAATGTTTCCGCATTGAGCTAATAAGATGCGCTACTCTGAAACCGAGACTTTGGAAGACAGATGTTTTGTTGTCACCGCTGCTCGAACGTTTATGAATTACTGAAGTTACATGTGCCTTTTTTTTTCTGATCTGCCTCGGCGTAAAACATCTATTTTTATCCTTGGCATAATCAGATCGGAATTCCTTTTTGTATTGCTTCCGTTTGCTAATTGCTATATTTCTGTGAAAACGAACTTCCTAGGTACAGATTAACAGCGTCGGTAACGCGAGAGGTATTTGTTGGGATTGCATGTATATAACAGACAAAATGGCGATTCTGTAATAAATTTACCATTCAGTTAAATTGTTTATATGTTTCATGCCTTTTTTTTCTGGCAAAGAATGTGTCGCAAGGACACTCATGGACAAAAAAATTAGCGCACCAAGAAGGAGTCGTCAAAATGAAACGAAATTTGACATACGTAATGACTACTTTGATATAAGTAAATGATAAGAAAATCAAAGAAAAAGGATAATTTATTTCAGAGAAAAAGGCAAAAGAACGGTGGAGTTAATACTCCGTTGGACCCCCTCTAGCACGAATGCACGATGCGATGCGATAGGGCATTGAGTCATACAAGTTCTGCATGATGTCTTGAGACATTTCGTTCCATATTTGCTGTAACCTTGCCTCTAGTTCGTTCAAACTCGTGGGATGCCCAACTCGTCGTCCCAAATGATCCCAGATATGCTCGATTGGAGACAAATCTGGGGATCGGGCAGGCCAAGGAAGGGTAGTAACAGTGCGGAGACAGTCTTGTGACACCCTTGCCGTATGAGGCCGAGCATTGTCTTGTTGAAAAATGGCTCCTGAGAACCGTTGCATGAGTGGCAACACATGTGGTTGCACGATTTCATGAACATACCGCTGGGCTGTCATGGTGCCACGGAACAATACTAGGGGTGACCGTGTATTGTAGGCAATGGCACCCCATACCATCACACCAGCTGTGGGAGCGATGTGTCGCTGTACAGCAAAGGCAGGATTGAAGCGTTCACCACGGGCTCTCCACACACGAAAACGATTGTCCTCACTGCCAAGATTGAATCTGGATTCGTCGCTAAAGACGACCTGGTTCCATTCCTCTGCAGTCCAGTTTCCTCGTGCGCGGCAAAACTCCAAACGGAGGCGTCGATGGGGGGGGGGGGGCGTCAAGGGCAGCACACGTAATGGGCGCCACGATACCAACTGTCCTTCAGCCAGGTGCCTTCGTATGGTTCGAGAAGACACAGAGGCCCCTAGTGAAGGTGCTACCTGTGCCTGGATGGCGGCCGATGGAGCAGTTGGCTGTACGCGTGCATTTCTTACGATGTTGCGGTCTTCTTGTCGACTGGTCTGTCGAGGGCGTCCTGAGCCTGGTCTTCGTGTACATGACATCTCTCGGGTCCACTGGTCCCAACACCTCCTCACAACACAATCAGAGCGGCCTAATTGACGAGCTACTCGCCTAGTTGACCACCCAGCTTCCATCATCCCGACGATTCTCTCCCTCTCAAACTGCGACAACTGCTTATATTGTCTTCGAACACGGCGTAATGGCATGTCTATCTCAGCTCTTCCTTTGTAAATGATTCAGCACACTCAAACAAGCTTTGGTTACCTGTTTTATACTCCACAGAGTACGATGTTCAACGCCCACTACCGGCTATACGTAATGCGCAATCACGCTGCATTTCTAATCTTTTGCATATCTCCCCGACATGTACCTCCATTGCAAGTTTCGTTACGATCCCGCAATTATTTCTTGGTGCGCTAATTTTTTTGTCCATGAGTGTATATATATATATATATATGTGTGTGTGTATGTATATATATATATATACATACATACATATATATATATATATATATATACACACACATACACACACACTGAGCCCGGCTGATCCATCGTGGCGCCTAAGGTTTAAAAAACGGCGCCTTTCAAAATTTTAGAGACTACGTAATAAACATATCTCTATTAGGAATTGTCTACTTTTAGAATAACGATCATTTTGGAAGAAATATGTTTTAAGAAGTTTTATTTATTAAAAAAAATACAGAGCTTAAAAAAAGTAGAAAAAGAAAATAAATTTGAATATAATCTGTTATGCAGTAAAAATCATTACTAAATCATTCTTCGAGCCTTTATTGCAACAAATAGCTCGACTGTATCTCTATAATTTATTGTTTTAAGCTCTGCCCCCCCCCCCCCCCAAAAAAAAAAAAAAAAAAAAAAAAAAAAAAAACTCTTCGGTTCGCAGATAATTCTCTAAAATTTTTAGTTTAGAAAAATTGTGCTCAGCAGCTGCTATAGTTTCAGGTAGTGTTAGTTGAATTCTTAGACCTACCACAACATTTGGAAACAGGCATTCAAAATTTATTTTTTATGATCTTAAGTTCGGCACCGTATAACAAATAGCCCGAATATTCGCTTATATTTGTGTAATTTTACGAATATCGCCATACATCAGATTAAACTATTAATAATTTATATATATAATATATGTGTGTGTGTATATGTGTCTATGTAATATTAAATTGCCCTGTATTCTTTCTGAGGAAAAGTGAGTGAGATCACTGGCCTTGATTTCGCATGTGTCTCATTTTCTTAAATGAGAAACTAAAATCGTTTTGAAACTCTATGCAGGTCGAAATACACTAAACTGCGTTTTATAAGTTCTAATGAAGGCACGATTTTCCAAATAGAAAAAGATACACCGAGATAATAAGGAACTAGTAAGATGTTTGAAATGAACTTTTAGTGATTATAATGTAGTTTATTGAAGATAATAATAAAACTTTAGAGTTTTTAATTTGGAGAAAGTCTTATTTTCTTTACGGATTTAGTGGAATAGTACCAAACTTTTTAATACTAAACACATCACTTTCGTGTACATTTTTCATTTTGGAAGTATAAATTCGTTGTGATAATTAATAATATTAAACCAGTCTACAATGTCACGTATGTTTTTATTCTGTTTTCTATAAATGTCTTAAATTTATTTGCATAATTATTAAGAGGATAATCAGTGGCACAACCGTAGTATTCGGGTAGGACAGTATGAAAACCCCCTCCGCTGAGGGGTTTAAAAAATTTATATAGAGATAAGGGTAAATCCAGTAATTACTTTTGTCTACTCCCACCTCCTTTTATTAAAAACTAACGCTTGTTGCATCACCGATAACATTATAATTATTAAAATATAGCTATTACCTTTTGCTTCTCCTCAGTTTTCATTCATAACTAGCCGGGCTTCGCCCGGCTATGCTTGGGCCCCACAAAAGAAAAAAAAGGCCCTTTTCAGAGCCATACAAATGTATTAAATTCCCGTCAATTTTCATTCCCGTCGCTGCCGACAGATGGCTGCACCATACTGCTTGGAGTGGCCTGCTTCTCCGGTGGAGTGCTTTTTTAGAATTATAATATCTTTAAAACTATTAAAGTAACAGAATAACTGTAAGCAGAAAAAGTTATCAATTTTCAAAGCTCTTTCAAAATATGTAAGATTCATGTACTTTCATGAGAAAAATATTACACCAATTTTCGACCAAAACAAAATGGCCGCCAAAATCGCAGTCTCAGGATGAGTGAGACCCTGAGACGTGACGTTCACGTGACCCGACAAATACGTCTGTTACTTTATTTATATAGATTCAAATCTTTGAATACAGTTCAGTTGTTTATTAATTTCTCAAATGCACAATGGAAAGGTTTTGTTATGGCGCCTCAAAGTTAAACTATTTTTCGTCTTAGTAATTAATAACGTCATTTTAGCTTACGTTTCCAATTTGCCTCTCTGTAAACACCCTAACTTGCCAGAGAGATTGAGTATCCATTTAAAAGTTTAGTGTGTAGCATTTCTATGCATTTAGAGTCCAATGTCTGTCGATTTTGATGATAATCGATTGATTAATCGTCCGCAATTTCCTGTATTACATAATGTTTTAATTGTTACGAAGAAAATTTTTAAAACTGAGACACTAGCTTTTTTATACTATTATAAGTTTTTTAAAAGAATATCTGGTATTTTTGTTTTTTGGTGCATCTCTTTTTTTTTCATTATCCGTATGGCTGCCCGTATGCTACAAGCACTTTCTCTACAGTTGCATTTCTCACGTTTCAGTTGGAAATTACCTTTATGTGTTCCTTCAGTGTGTGCGTGTATGGTAAATAAGCAATTGTAAATGCTTTGTAAAAATGTTTTTGTATATTTTTCTCTTTATAAATTTGTATGTATTTCTTTATGATCACAGCGCTGTAACAAACGTACGTCTCTATAAATCAATATGATGATTAAAAAAATTTTCATACATGTTAAATTTATTGAACGTTTCTCACTAGGACCATAACCTCACGTGGCACGCTTCTCATCCAGACCTCACGCCCTGTTTCCAAGCTACTATTCTGACATGGGCGCCTTGTGCTTTCTTGTGGCTTCTAGCACCCCTGGAATGCTACTTTCAGAGGAGATCTCTGTACAGAATTCTTCCGTGGACTGGGACAAACATTGCCAGAATGGTATCAATTTCAGACAATTTTAATATGAAAATTGTTTTTCCGGAGTTTTCAAAATAATCGGGACATTTTTCACAGACTCCAAACAAATTCCATCATTAATATGTGTTTGAGAATAGTTTATTCATTGCTAATATATTTTGGATTTTTGATATTTGCAACAAATCAGGATACCAGGGAGGAGTAAGAGTCTCTCTCCAAACAGTGTATAGCCTGGGCCTTAAAACGGATTGAGCCTGCGATGTAGTTAGGACTTCAAACAGGGGCGAATCCTCTAACCATCCCTCATTTGCTAGTAGCCTTAATAATGTAAGAATACATGTAACTGTCTGCAAGAAAATCAAACATTGATGTTACGGTACTAACCATATTAAATAGTTTTTTTTTCTTAACTAAGTACATTTTTTGGATTCGTTTTTTTTTGCCTGGGATTTATTGAAAGTATATGGTATTTTCTCAAGTTTTAATACTACAGTCATCTGCGCAGCTGCAGTCAGGGCCGGCCATCTGGGGGGTGCGGCGGATGCTATGCACCGGGGCCCCGCGATTGAGGGGGCCCAACAGGATCAGGAAATAAAATAATGTACTCTTGCACATGAATTGATTTTGAATGAAAGGTATGTAAATAACGCACAAGACAGTGCAATACATACTAAATAATAATTATAATGAGTTATTTCTAAATGTATTAACTGTGTTAAAACCTTTCTTTACGTTGCAAGTTACTATAGCTAGTGTTGAGCGCTCTTTCAGCAAATAAAAATTAATAAAGAATTATCTTCGGTCAAGCATGTCTGCAGAACGTTTAAATGCACCAGCTATATTAAGCATAGAAAAAGAAATTGAAAAAAGTTGAAATTTTTCTGAAGTAAATGTATTAGCAAAAACAAAATCACGCATTAAATAAACATGCATTAGTAATATATGTTCGTGTTTGAATTTTTTTTTTAACTTTACAAAAATGTTAGGCCCCCAAATGGTTTCTTGCACCCAGGCGCCTTTATAGAGAAGGCCAGTACTGGCTGCAGTAGATATTTTGATGCAGTCAAAATTGACTTCCATTGCGCTGTAGCCTCCTAAACAATGTTCCGCTTTCGAACACATACACGGTTTACTACTTTATATTGTTTTCTAAACTAAATGTTAAGTTGTTTGTTATATATGTGGTATTTTAAATGTTGTATTAATTAAAAACTAAAACATGTCCTAATTTCGAATTTTTTTCACAGCTTGTAGCATTGGCATTAGCCATTTTATGCATCGTCAATGTCCTAGACATACTTTTGAATCAAAAGTCAGAAATAATGTATGCTGCATCTTTAACTTCTTCATCACTAAAAGCTTTAACATTTGTAAGTATCATTAAATTTATCCACTGATTTGTCATTCCCAAATGTTTGTCGTCATTCGCAATTTACAGACTTATTTTTGACGCTAATTTTTGCATTTTTTCTTTTGTTTGTTCCACAGCTATTCAGTACCATTCTCATGCTATTTAACAGAAAACGTGGTCGCCATACATCGGGTATCCTATTCTTATTTTGGTTGGCCCTTACATTATCCGAAATTGTACAGTATAGATCTGCTTTTATACAGATTCAGGAGGAGGTACGTTTTGGATCCTTTTAAATCTATTTAAACTACTACAAAATTAAAAACTTTAGTAAGGCTTAAAATTTGTCATATGATAATTGTCATGATTATAACTGTTTGTGCTTTCCCCTACCCCACTTGTACTGTTTTAAGTTTTACCTTTGTTTTACTTTTTTTACTTTCTTCAAAACAATTGTTTTTAAATGTTTTAATATATTCATCACGGATCTTTATCAGATCGGAGGGTTCAGTGCGCGAGTTCGGGTGGTATGATTTTTTTCAGCTCAGCTGTCTGATCTATGGTTGGTCGTTGGTCTTTGGTACGAATCTAGTGTTGTTGTTGTTGCTTATGCCACTTGACCGACAGCAACATCAGATCAAGTCCCGAAGGCTATGGGCGATGAAGGTGCGGCTCCTGTTTTGAATTAGCACCACAAGGGTCGAGTCCGACTTGGCTGAATGACCGGTCCCGTAATTTTGAACAGAGTCAAGTGACGAGACCGGAACACTTGACCCCGCACCTCCAGAAGTAAATTTGATAATTTGGAGGACATTGCAGCCACGCCCTATTTTACGTGCCCAGGCTACCATTAGTGAACTCGGCGGTGGAGTTGGAGCTACGAACATCGAACCAGGGACTTTCAGATCACTGGCCCGTTGCTCTAGTCGTTGCATCGCCGACATGATTACTCAGCGAGCCACCCTGGTCACAGTCACAGGTGTGACCGATGGTTGGTTGGTTGTGTGGAGTTTTATGGTACTGAATCCAAAAATGGACATATTACGCTAAACACGGGCCATAATAAAACGATACTAAACAGGCGTGACCAAATTTCGATCACTTAATCAACTCGTTTTGTGATCTTCCTCCAGTGCAGCGATTCCCAATATGTGTGTCGCGGCACTTTAGGATGCCGTGAGATCGGCCAGGGGTGCCGCAAGATCTTTTGGGGGATAAACAAAAAAAATGTTAGAGGGGCCCACTTAAAACAAATTAGGTAGAATTAATGACTCTCACTCCCGACAGATTATGACACAGATCGATTTACTCGTGCCTGAGGATGAATTAACTATTCTCACGCTCACAACTACATTAGACCTGATATCAAACATTTGTTCCAGGTCACGCATCCATCGCGGGCTTGAGGTAGCTTAGTGGTAGCGCGTTGGCTTTCGGTGCTGAGGATGCTCAGATCGAATCCCGAACAGCGCCATTAAATACCTCGATGTCTAAGCCGGATATGGGCACGTTAAATCCGTAGACCGGAAAGTCCCTCTATGAGTTAGAGAGGGTGGGAGAGGATACATCCCCCAGGTGTTACCTCTGGGAGGGGGGGGGGGGGTGCTCGGTCAAAATGAAAGTGATACCTGGCTAACGCGAACTCTGACCCCCTGTGGTGCCATTATAAAACCGGAGCCTCCGCCCTGTAGCCTGTACGGACCTGGTCTGGAATGCGATTCCAGCTGGGGGCATTAGAAACAACAAAAACAACAACAAGCATCCATCGCAAGTGTATTACTATACTGAATCCCATGGCTATTTTTGAAACTGTATGAATGTATACTGTGTGCTGGTGTTTGTTCCTTATATATTTCAATAAACGAATAAAATCAGCAAGTATTTGTATGAAATTTAATTTAACATGCTGCGGATACACATTCCACTTTGATTTATTTTTTTATTTAAAAAATTAAATTTTAAGAAGGGTGCCCCAGGTTTCTAATCTCATTCCCAAAGGTGCTGCAAACGTAAAAAGTTTGGGAATCCCTTTTCTAGTGAAATTCACTGTGAAGTCGATGTGACAGTCTGACTCCGACTAGTCGTCATGTGGCGTCACGACTTGGGCTTCACGACAGTGAAGTTGCCACCAGCATACTTCACGAAGACATAATTTTGTATTTTTTCAGAGTTATTAAACATTTATGAATAGGAAAAAAGGGGAAAGATGTGACTGTATGAACAGGAAAATAAAACTAACGACTCGTCAATTAAAACTGTGCTTACGTGGGAAAACATGAATGCGCTTTTCATTTAAATCCGCAATAAAAATTAAGAATACCAACTGCTTTCGAACTAATTAACATCATTCTTCACCAGCATCGGAAATGATTGTCTTGCAATTGTGAGCTGTCCGTAGAAACAGTCACACCTAGTGCTCTTCATCGTGATGGACTAAAATGATTAGTTCTAAAACCGAAATAGTAAACCATAATAAAGTAGCAAACAAATTCGCGGTGGGAATGTGTCAGTGTTTCCAGAACAAAGTACCTTCTGCACTGGGGAAATAAAAATGTCTGCGCATTATGCATTGTATTGTATGTATTTGGTTACCTTCAATGAAATATGTTGCGGTTTACTTTATTATTACCTTGTCAGTACTGTAAAAAGAATTTTTCATTTTAAAGGTTTTATTCTGATGCTCCTTTCATTTTTTTTTCTATATCTCTAAGTTAATATACTTTTGATGTTTTAGGTCAAACAGCCTGATGATATTTCGTTCATTACGCACATGATTTATTTTCCACTTTTGATCGCTGAGTTGCTTCTTTCCTGTTTAGCGGATGTGAGGTACAGACTTCCGCCTGTTATACCTAGAAAAGAGGGAAAAGTAAGTTTAATTGGAAGAATTGAGTAGTGTTAGGGCCTGTTCACATGGAATACGACAGCGTCAGCGTTACTTGTATTGACATATTTTAAACCAATCACAGACACAGACCTTAACAATTTCGTGGCTAATCGTTTGGAGGTTTGTAATTGGTTAAATATATTTTAATATGAGTGACGCTGACAGATTCTATGTGAACAAGCCCTTACTGTCTAGACGTTTATAATGAGTGCGTTCAATGTAACGTAAACTTCAACCTCCTATGTTTTTTAGAACTTCCAAATTGTTTTTCGCCTTAATTTACATCATGTTAAAATGTTAAATTCGAAATTATGAAATATTTTGTTAAGTGTGGGTTCTTTTGACGTACCGGGCTTGGCTGTGGTACTTAAAAGATCCTACTTTCCGTAATCGGCCGATGGAAATTTTTGTAAAAGAAATGATATGTAACGATTAAATAGTTTTTGATTAAAGAATCAACTACGTTTTCATGTTTTGAAAACGTAAACGTCGATGATCTTACGAATAATGTTTTGTTAAATAATTTCAAACATCTATTACCGTTGTAAGGACTTTGCTTTAAATAAAAGATAGCCAACCTTTTTTGTATTTAATGCTTTAATTTCATTTCTCGACTAAATACAGGCTATTTGCAATTTATATAAAAAAATTAAATTAAATGGGTTCACGGCATCGACGAGGAAGGTCAGACTTGAGTTGTCGCTGCGCTTATTCATGTCTTTCTACGCTGGGCAATATCTCCTTGTCTCCAGCGTCACTTTAACTAACTTCGTCTCTGAATCTCAGCAGCGCGAATCCGCGTTCAGCGACTTTATATACCACTGCTGAACGTTCTCGAAAAGTCTGGAAAACGGCGCCTTTCTTTATTCAGATACCTTCCCAGACGACTAGACGCCTCCGGTCGGCAACTTCCTTTTTGTAGCTGACGAACTGTTCTGTGAGCTGTCAATAGCACTTCCGGCCATTATGTCACCAAGCGACTGTCTGTCTGCAGCCATTGAAATCAATTATGTGCACAAACCGCACGTTGATTGGTCTTCCCGGAATTTCCCCGCACAAAAAATTAGTAATTGTACGGGAGTCTTTACACCGTGTAAAGCAAAAATAAAAACACTTTACACTTTGCCAAGATCTTGGGGTTTCGAATTTATCATTCATGTAGTCAAAAATCAACGATTTATTAATTTTGAATATGTTTTCCATAATTTTTCAAGCATTTCCTCGCTTATGTCATGGAGCAATTTAGGGTTTAAACAAAGGATACTTTTTACAGTGTAGTAACCTCTACAAATGATTTATTACAGTAATATAATAGGTAATTATCGATGTCTCAAACGCATTTTTAAGGAAAGATCCCTGATAAAATCAGCCTTTACTTTCTGGACTTTTAATTTTCGGTTTTTGTAAATCTCTGGTGTCTTTACATAGTGAAAGAACCCTCTAAGAAGCAGCTGAATACTGTAAATTATTTCACATCAATGACGACAATCATACGTTGAACAAATCAAAGTCACCTTGATTACTGAATTCATAGCATGAGTTGTGGCAAACTACTAGAAGCATCAAATGGTCAGAATTCTGATGCATGGAAGACCGAGAAGGGGATATAGAATCCTGTTCTTGGGCATCACGGAGGGAAAAAAATGCCGCCAACCAAAAACAGGAGTCAACTAACCCAAGATCGAGTGATGTATTTGGACGGTAACTACTACAAGTTTATAGTTGGGGCACAATACGATGCTTGATTTAAGAAAATAATCAAGTAGTATGTTTCCCATAATGTGTATTTGAAGAATCCAGAAAAAGTATGTCCTAGAGCTGTGGAGGGTGAATAGCTTGATGTCAAAATGTTAGAATACAGCTTCTAAAACTGAAGTAATGGTGGATTTGGAAAGAGTGACAGGAAGTAATTGACCTTGAAATTCAAGGAAAGAATTTTGATCTCTATGACCAGTTTTTCACAAGCAAGCTGCGTTGGCTAAAGTGCTGGTTTAGGCTATAGTAGTAGTCCCAGGGTGCTTCTCAGAGTTCAGAAAACATGCAAGTACCCTGCTATCAGTTGGTGGTGCATCAGTTGACCTCGCAGATCTCTTATTCCAGTAGTATTAAGCTGTGGTGATTTTTTCTCTCAGTCATTTGTTAATTACGGATTAACACATACATTTTGTTTGAATTCTGTTTTTGAAATTTGAAAACAGACCTTTAAATGGAATTTGCGTGTTTTTCAAAAATCATTATACACTATCTACCAATAAGTATTTGGACACCTGTGATAGAAAAGAAAAAACAAAATTTATTCATATTCAATAGTTGGTAGAGCCTCCACGAGAGGCAATTACAGTCTCAACCCTCCGGGGTATGCTTTCTACAAGTAATTATTTCGTATAAATGATAGATTTCATTTGCTTTCTCTTTTTTTAGGAAGAAAGTCCAGAGATGTTTGCTTCTTTTCTTTCACTCCTCACGTTTTGGTGGTTCAATAAGTAAGTTCCTTTGTAATTGTTTTACAACTGTTAACAACTGTTCCTGTTTTACAACTGTTCTTTGAAGAGCCTGCAATTCATGTTTTAAGAATGTGCACAGTACAGTTCGATTGGGAGAAACACCTTGTGTCCATTTAAGGCTATATGTACGCTGGAGATGTATATATTTGCTTTAAGGCTGCTGTATACTAACCCTACTGGATTTGCTCACCTCATTGTTAACCTATGGGGAAAATATGTTCAAGGATTCACGACTTGGATTTAAAGATTTTTTTTTTAAAAATTGCATTCCGTAATAGATTGCAGATAGTCTGAAGTAATTTTATATATTGAATTGTTTAATTAGAAAATGGGCTTTAAAAGTTCTATGATCACGTATTTTTAATTGTATTTTTTTATATGTTAAAAAATATGTGTTTTGATATTGTTAAATATGGTGTTAAACAGTCTTACAGTAAAAATTCCGCCAGCAAAAGACTATACTTAAATTGCATCTATTTGATTTTACCTGTCTGTGGGAGACTGGGTTTTTAAAGTAGTTTGTCAAAATTTACTTAAATTTTGTTAAATTGTGTTTCTACCAAAAGTTTTCATTGGGGGTCAAGTGATTTTTTTAATTAAGGTAGGTGGGTTGCGGTCAAAAATTTTTTACGCATCACTTGGCTGGATGACTGCACTTTGTCAGTCACCAGTAATAAATTTAGAGAAATTCTGCATTTGGAATTCCTTTCCCACCAGCTTTCTCATCGGTCATGCCTTTCTGAAGATGCCATAATACGGGCATCCAAGGCTACATCTACGATGTATATTTTTGCCATTGTTTCCATCTTTTAAACCTGATAGTCTGGAAAAAAAGTTTAGATGTTGTTGACCAATCTGGGGTGCTTGTTAATGAAAACATTTGCACATAATCCGTGAGAATTGTTGGTTGCTTTCCATGGAGGTGCCATATAATTGAAGGAACCCTACCCCTGGGTGCCACCTCAGTTTTGACCAAACACCCCCAGGGGCGACACCTGGTGGGGTCGTACCTTCTCCCACCCTCTCTGACCTCATATGACTTTGTAGTCTATGGATTGAACATGCACCTATCTGGCCAGACAGGTATTGAATCGAACTGAGCATCCCCAGTTCGAAACCAAATGCACTACCACTAGGCTACCTCAAGCCCAAAAATTATAAATTAAAAATCGTTAAAATTTAGACCATATTTTTAAAATCTATGAAGTTTTTAATAATTCTGTGGTTATTTAATTTTAGATTTTTTGCTTGTTTGTGTTTGTATGTATATATTTTTTATGTTTAGAATTTTTGTAATGAAGAGTCTTTGTTATATTTCTTAACTTTAAATTTTGCTTTGTATACATAATCTTGATTTTGTTTTTTAACATTTATTTCTGTACTAACAAAAATAATAAAATAATACTTTTCACTGTTCCTAAAACAGGATTGACTTTCTCTTCAAGTTTTAAACGTGTCAGCTCTCATTCTTTTTCTACTTGTGGGCACTCATGTGTTTAGTAACTGGAACATGGAGGAAATTTAATGTATCATCACAATAAAAAAATATTTTGATTTTTGGGTACCATTGGATGTCTTTTTGAGATCAAATAGTCATACAAAATATTGCACAACAGTAGCATAGTTATAAAAAAATTTTAGGTTTGACTTTTAGGAAAACTGATTTTGAATTTGTCTTCAGATTTATTCGGGGATCTTTACGCAATGGATAACTTTTCGCTAAACAAATAAATCATACTCTGTTTGCTGTAATGCACATTATAAATCATGTTAGGCAAGAAGATATTGAAATTGGAAATTTTCTTGGAGTGTCTGTGAAAAAGATATATAATTTTTTCCTAAGAGTATTATTATTTTTTTACCTCTAATTTGTACACTTCTATCTGTGATTGCAATTATCTAATACTTTGCACTAGCTGTTTGTATAAAGTATATTGCCCACTTTTTCTATTCTGACTTTTAACTAATGGGTGCTGATAAATATGACAAATTTACATGATCTCTAATAAAGTTTTGTTCCCGTGAAGATTTTATGATTTATGAATTCAAGAGATTAATTACTTTTGACCCTAAATTTTGATATTATCTGTGGTTACATGACACATCTGTCTTATTTATTTCCAGTATGAGTTACCTCGGATGGAAAAGGCCTTTAGTAACAGATGATTTGTACGATTTGAATCCTGCAGATAAAACTGATAACATTACAGAGAAATTTGAGAGATATTGCAAACCTACTGGTTGGAAACGGGCAACGACACAAACGTAAGTAAAATGGTATTTTGAAGCTAAAAAAGCTTTATTTCAGTGTGCCTTTCAGGCTTTTGATTTTATAGGATATTAACTGATTCATTAATATGAATGGCATATTAATTCCTCCCAATACACTGTAAGCATGCAATGGATAACAAAACTAGTCTATATATTCTCTGAAAATTTTTTTTAATACATTTTAGATCTTAGTTTAGATATTAATCATAATATCTCTGTTTGCAAATTAATCTATCTGTTTTAACTTTTTGTGTACTAAGAAATTAGACAATTAGTGTAAAATTGAAATTTTTTTAAATTTATCTTCTAAATGTTACCTTTGTATGAAAGCATTGATGTGAAACTGTTTGGCAGTATATGAGTATCTAGCCATATTCCTTCATAAAAACTTGCATGAAAATTCCAGTTTTAGTACAGCACATTTGACTTTGAAAGATGATCGGAAAATCCACCCACATATATGTGAAATTGTGGTTGCCTTTTAGAGAATTTAATGCTTTGTGAGACATATATAATAACAAAAGATCTGATTGTTATTCTGAATTTAGTATTCAAGGTAATTGAAGAATAATTAATTTATTAATGGTTAATAGCATTTTAATTTAAATCTTTTGGAAACTATTTATTATAAATGCTTTGTTATTTTAGTTGTTGGTTTGTGATTAGTGATGCGAATTATTTCAATTATTGGTATTCATCATAAATTAAGATATCTCTGATAAAGTTTAAGTATTTTCATGAATTGGTTAGTCACTTGTACCAAAAAAAAATTTAAAAGCTGTCTTGTTCAATGATCTATTAAATATTTCATACAATTCATATTTGTGATTCATTCATTTTTTTGTTTGACAATTAATCTAAAATTTAATTTCTTAAAATTCAATTCTTTATGTGGGTAATCTTTAATTATGCAAAGAAAAATAATCTTTTAGGAGAGTGATAAAGTTATTTACATGCTGATTGTATTTAGTTAACATTCATTCATTTTTTTTTATCCCATTTTTTAAGGGGCATTTAATCCATTAATTATTGAAAAGTTACTTTTAAAACAATGTCTATAAAAAAAGGTATTTAAATATAAGGTGAAGTTAAAACATACTGATTCGTTTATCATTTTTTTTATGATTTGATGATTTATTAAGGAGATAACATTTCTTTTTCTTTTAGATCTATGAAGGATGGCTCGCCTTTCTTACAAAATTCTGAAAGAAAAGAAATTGATGAAACAGAATTTGTTGTCGTGAATGGCCACCAAGAAACACAACGGAAGAAAGTTAATATTGTTAAAAGCCTTGTTAAGACTTTTTGGTCTTCTTTCTTTGTTGGCAGCATTTCTAAATTCTTCTTTGATATACTACAGTTTGTTAATCCTATGATCTTAAAGTAAGTGTTGGAGAGATTCTTGTTATATGTACAATCCATTTCTATTAATATTATTGCGAGCAAAATATGCTAAATATATAATTCTGAGATCTTGCCATGTAGTTCTGTCTACAATTAGTAAAATCTGATTATCTTCTTCCACCTTTTAATAATAGCTTAACCTATTTAATTATTAATGTGGGTGTGGTGGCCTAGTTGGCAAAAGCATTGTGCCAGTGATCTGAGGGTTGCTGGTTCGATGCTGGTCACTGACAAAATCCACCGCCATGTTCACTAATGGTGGCTGGTGCACATAAAATCTGTCATGGCTGTAATGTCCTCCAAGTTCTCAAATTTACCTCTGGAGGTGTGGGGTCAAGTGTTCTGGTCTCGTCACTTGACCCCGCACATGGTTCTAAATTATGGGTCTGCCTTGTAGGGGGTAATGCTGGCCACTTATACGTTGCCCCCTTAAATGAATGGCCAGAAGTATTGCGCTTTACTGTGAACAAATGGCGTCATAGACAATCTTTTGGGCATTTGTAATATATAAATAAATCAATTTAATTATTAATCCTTAGTGATTATATCTAAATTTTATTTTTGGAATTTATGAATGTTCAAGTTGGTCAATTTAATAAATGGATGATACATATAATGTCAATATTAAAAATCGTAACTTGAGAATAGTACCAGTATTTAATTTTTGTAATTTATCTAGAAAAAGTTAGTTGGTAAAAAAAAAACCAAATGTAATGAAAAGTATCGTAGAATGTTCATGTTTGGTTCTGGTTCATCAAAGAAAAAACTTATGTATTGTCATATTTTTTCAAGATATTTTATTGCTATCATTAACAGTGTGTAATACATCTCTTGTCAAGAGGCAGATATCTGTTTGATTAGTAGTACTCATAACTGAAATTTCCTTGATATTATTTTATATAGAATATTTTTCAATGTATTCCCTTGATTAGTCAAAATGAGTCAAAATTTTACATCAGAAATTGCTATATTTCAGTATTGTATGTTTTTAATTAATCCTTTCTTCTGTTATTCAAAACACAAATTTTAATTGTGATCTTTTTTATTTTATTTTTCTTCTCTTTATAGAGCGTTAATAGCCTTTGTTGGTTCGAAGGATCCAGTTTGGATCGGTGTTTTGTATGCGTGCTGTATGTTTATGAATGGCACTGTACAATCTGCTCTCCTAGGAAGTTACTTCCATCGTATGTTTACTCTTGGAATGCGAGTACGCACTGCTCTTGTGACAGCAATCTATAAAAAGGTAATACATTTTATTTATTTTTTTTTTCAAAATGTCCATTTTGTCATGGGCAAGCTGATGTTTTATATGAAAGAATGTTCCAAATTTAGATTTAATAACTTCTTTCGGTGTCCTATTATTTTTCTGTGTGTTTAATGAATTTATAGGTTCTGTGAGGCTATATGTTCAAAATTTCTTAGGGATTTTTAGGGGTTTCAGTTTTCATGCTATTTAGATTATAAATTGAGATTAAATTAAGTTTTAGCATAAAGTATGCACATCGACTGTTCTCTCCCATTTTTAAAAAATATTTTAGAAATTAGAAAGGGAAAATATTCCTAGCAAATTTTAGATCTCTAGAAATTTTAGTGCAATTATTTTAGTTTGTTAAATAGCTTGTTTAAAAACTAAAATAATGAAAAACTGAAATCATAGACAAGTTTAAAAACTTGTCAATGATTTCAGCATTTAATCAACTGAAGAATAAGAAAATTAGTCCAAGGGAAAGAGGTTCCATTTAAAAATGTTCATTAACTATCAAATATTGCCGTCTTACCATGTGGATAATTTTTATAATTTATTTTTGCTCCTAGAATTTTGGTTTGTTTACATATGGCAATGTTAAATCCATAGACCAAAAAGTCATTCTGTGAGGTCGGATAGAGTGGGAGAGGATATAATCCCCCCAGATGTTGCTCCTGGGGGTGCTCAGTGAAAATGGAGATGGCATGTGGTTAAATGGGACTCCAATCTTTGTGGTGCCATTATAAACTGGAGCTGCACCCCTCAGCCTGCTAACCTATATGGACCTGGTCAGGAATATTTCCAGCCAAGGAGCATTAGAAACAACAACTATTATTTTTTAGCTCCAGATAAAATATCAAAACAGTCCCCATTGTCTGATTGGTGGAATCCCATATGGATCATTTTGTGATGACTTTTGCCTCATATTACTTTGTAACATTTCTGTTCTTTATTTGTATCCCGAACCATCAGAAATTGAAAAAGTATTGTTTTATCATAATCTGTTAATGATGTCTGGAATACCTCTGGCCAGGGGGCATTTGAAACAACAACATAATTTAAATTTAGGATTCATATTAGCTCATAATTTTTTGTTTATCTGCTCTCTCTTGATGTTGAGCAATTATCCTACTCAGAGCACAAAAAACTAATGGAGGCTGACATCATCTTCAACTTAAATTAAAAAAAAAAAATTCCAATGGCAAGTAACAGAACAACAGATATCCAACAATGAAAAAATACACGATAGAAAAATGACATCAGTTAATCCATTGACTTATGTCTGGCAATCCAATAGCACTCCCATAAGGAAACAGGAGGCAGAGCAGGACAAGGAGCAAGGTAAGGCATGTTCATTTCTTCCTGGTTATCACACAGAAGACCAAGAGGGTTGGGAGCCAGGTTAATTCTGGGAAAGTGCTTGGGGAGACAATCGTGGCCAGAAAAAAAGCTGTAGCATTGCCACAGATTTATAAGCAGTCTTGTTACCCTCAATTCTGCAGTGGGGCTTCAACTTAAATTAAATTGCTGTTCAAAGTACAGCTCTTTCTACTAGTCAAAGGTAGATTCCCATAACAACTTTAGGCAGATACACTGATAGCTACCAAAGAAATCAATGTTTTATGACACTGTAAGTTTGACCCTAATTAATTTGCACATGTTTATTGATATGTGCTATGAGTCTCTTATAACCAAAAAGTTGTTAAAAAATGAATTTAAATGTTTATTCTTTGTATGCTGTTAACTCATAAAATCCTATTTATGTTTGCTGCTATATCTTTAGTTATTTAGCAGTTAGTATTAATATCATTCTAGCAGAAAAAGCTAATGATGTTTCTTTTTAATTTAGTCACTTCTTATGTCACCAGCTGCCAGAAAAGAATCCACAGTTGGTGAGATTGTGAATCTGATGTCTGTAGATTCCCAACGTTTTATGGATCTTATGACTTACTTGAACATGATTTGGTCAGCTCCTCTGCAAATTGCTATTGCTCTTATCTTGCTCTATCAGCTGTTGGGGCCATCTGTGTTTGCTGGTCTCTTTGTTATGGTCATTTTGATTCCATTTAATTTAATACTCACCGCCCAGGTGAAAAAGAAGCAGGTAAATGAAGTTAATATTACTATGTATTTATTTTTGTAGATGTTTATAGAATCATTTTTTTTTAGATCTCATTTACCAGTATTTTCAGACATGTTTTATTATGAGTATGTACTGAGACTTTACAAAGTATTTTACAGGAATTTTTTCTTTTGGAACTTTGCTGTAGAATAACTTATTTTCAATATCGTTAGGAAAGTAAAATAAGTGTAGAATGAAATCATTAAATAATTAATAACATTAAATTATTCAGTTATAAATTACTGAGGAAGCTGGAATTGTGAGAATTTTAATTAATAACAGTACAGTGGGTGATCGGTTAACGAACAGTTCGGACTGCGAACAATTCGGATAAAGAACACTTTCACGAAAGATTTTTGTGTTCGGACAGCGAACATATGTTTGGATAACGAACTAAAACGAATTCTACCAAACACATCTATGACAAAAGGTCGAAAAAAGTTTCTAGTAGTCCAAGATCAACCAAGTGTTGGTTCAGTGAGTTTATCAAATAATTCTAATCAAGAGGTCTACAAACAACACAATTTTAGTTATAACATTTATTTTACATGTATGTACAACCCTTAAAGGGGTCTACAAACTGCCACTAATCTAAAAGCCTTGCTTACATGGAGAAGTTCCATCTAGTCCAGAGGTCCCCAAACTTGTTTGTCCTGTAGACCCCTGCCGATTTTTTTCTTTTTTGGGTAGATCCCCTGCTATCCTAATACTGATTTTTTACAAATTCATCAACTTTAAAAGAGTTTTTGAAGCTGACACAGAGCTACTCACTTTGAGAGGGTTTACTGTAGAGTGAAAAATTTTAAATTTAAAAAAAGGTAAGATTATAGTTATACAATTATTAATTAAAACGATGCAAAATGCAAATCTAGTAACTTTTTACATAGAATAAATACACAACAAAATCAATGCTTTTAATGGGAGGGATGAGCCTGATGCTTTGATAGCAAAATTTCAATATTTGTCTTCAATTTAGTCAGGTTTAACCTTAAATCTCCTTGGCGAGTGATTTCCAATCTGCTTCTTTTATTTTTTTGTAAGGAGATTGACAACTGCGCTGAAACCCCTTTCCACGAGGTATGAAGTTGGAAAAGCTATCAAAAACTTTTTCGCGATAGTCCATAATGCAGGATATGTAACAGGTATGTCTCTCTGAAGCCAGAATTGTTGATATCCCTTTCTAAACTGCACCTTAAGTTCTTCGTTGGTGATTATACCGATCAGTTTTTCTTGTAACATGGCATCCGTTTCTTCAATGTCACCGTATGGATTCATAATCATCTGTGGTATATCCATAGTCAATACATCTTCAAACCTAATTGCAAAGTCTGTGTGAAGGACATTTAAATGTTGAACGTAGGCTGAAAGGTCAACCTGGCAGTTTGTCTGCGCCAAATGGGGAAACTGACAAGTTCAATATAACGGCCACCTGCTGGCACTCACTGTAACCGTTCCAGTCCATGATGTCGCAACACAAGTTACACGTACTGAGACCGAAAAGTGAATAGATTTCATACACAATTTTATGCATTTAATTAGGAAATGTATCTATCTATTATAATAAAGTACTCGTATTCGTATTACATAAATACCTCCATAGGTACTACTGTGTTAGGCGGATTATTACATTTACGGGAAGCCAAAATTTTGGTGACGGCCTGTCTAACTCGTGGACCCTCATTTACATCTCATGCACCCCCAATTTTCTTTTTCACTGGCATGGACCCCTTGCCGGTCTACATCGACCCCTGGGGGTCGATATAGACCACTTTGGGAATGACTGATCTAGTCGAATTCTAAAAACGGTGTGAGCGCTGCTCGCTATGTCATACATTTCGTCACAACCTCTCGTCGGAGCTCGGAGCACACGACACAGTCGCATACTGCGTAGTTTGTGCCGAGACTTTGTGAATTGTACACGTAATCTTTATGTACGCTAGTTGGTTTCTGCCCTTCTGAATTTTTGTATATGTGCTTTTTTAAACCCCTTATAAAAAAATAAATTAAAATAAAAATAAAAATATTAGAAAATCTGGCAATATTATGAGGCCTAAAAAAAGTGGAGTATCAAGAACTGAGCTCGCCATAAAAACCAAGCAAGAGATTATAGCCAACGTAGAGAGTGGGCAGAAGATATCTGATGTTGCTAGGCAATATGGCTTGAACAGGTCTACAGTAGGCACAATCTTAGCTAAGAAAGATATCATCAAGAGGAGTCAAGCAGCTAAAGGAGTAACGAAAATCACATCTGAGAAGCAAAGAAATGCGATCCATGAAAAAATGGAGAGGTTGCTTTTAGTTTGGATAAACGAAAGGGAAATGAAAAGAGATGTAACTACTATGGCCATCATTCAAGAGAAGGCTAGAGAAATTTTTGAGAAGTTGAAGGAATAAACTCCAGGTTCGTCATCCGAGAAGTTAGAATTCAAGGCTACCACTGGCTGGTTTGCAAAGTTTAAAAGGAGATCTGGCATTAAGCATGTGGTAATGCATGGTGAGTCTGCTAGTGCAGATAAAGAAGAAGCTGAGAAGTTCTGTCTCAAATTTCAAGAATTCGTTGAAAAAGAAGGGTAATGTCCACAACAAGTTTTCAATTGTGATGAAATAGGTTTGTTTTGGAAGCGCATGCCGAACCGTACCTACATCACAAAAGATGAGAAAAGTTTTCATGGGCATAAACCCATGAAAGACCGATTGACGTTACTTTTGGGAGCTAACACTAGTGGTGATATGAAGCTTAAACCACTTCTCGTTTATCACTCTGAGAATCCTAAGCATTAAAAAAAATTTCATAATCAAGAAAAGACTGCTAGTGATGTGGAGATCAAATCAGAGGGCATGGGTCAAGCAGGTTCTTTTCAAAGAATGGCTGTTTGAAGTTTGTGCTCCCAGCATCAAGGACTACCTTGAGACCAATGACTTGCCATTGAAAGCACTACTGCTATTGGACAATGTACTAGGACACCCAAAGGACCTTGAAGATAATTTGCTGATAGACTTTCCCTGGCTGACAGTTCAGTTTCTACCTCCGAATACGCCTTCGTTGATTCATCCAATGGATCAGGAAGTTATTGCGGGTTTCAAGAAAATGTACACTCACGCGCTGTTTCGTCGGTGTTTCGAAACATGCCAATTATCCTCAACAATGACATTAAAAACGTTTTGGAAAGAAAAATTTGACATTCTTGAAGCTATCCGACTCATTCAAAAGGCGTGGTCAGAACTCACTCAACGACAGTTGATTTCTGATTGGCGAAAACTGTGTCCATCTTGTGTTCAGGGAGACGGAGATAATGCCCCTGAAATTATGAATGAAATTGGGACAATTGCGAAAGATCTGGAATTAGAGGTGAACGAGGATGACTTTTAAGAGCTCAGAATGGAGCATGAAGATGAGCTAACGACATAACTCCAAGAAATCTTGAATGAAGAACACCAGCGAAATGTATCTCCTTCAGAAAAAGAGGAAGACGAAAGAGGACCAATTTGCTATTAAAGATCTTTTAAAGAAGTGGGAGGATGTCAGAGCAACGGTCTTAGAATGGCACCCAAACCAAGCTGATGTCAGTAGGGTTGGGGATCTCTACAACGACAATGCTATTAATCACTTCCGGAAAATTCTGAAGAAGAGAGAAAAGCAATCGACATTGGACAGGTTCTTTAACGACCCATTAACAAAAAAAATGATTGATTAATGTGCAAGACTGTATTATTTTGGTAAAAAATAAACTTACTAAGAAATTATAAATATATATATCTTTTAATTTAATTTTTAGGGCCTCCAGGACGAATTAATCGAAGTCCGATAAAAATCTATGGTAAATTAATGATCGGTTAATGAACATTTCGGTTTACGAACATAGTCTTGGAACGGATTATGTTCGTAAACCGATCACCCACTGTACTAATAGGATAACCTCCTGGTGTTTATAGATAAAGTTTTCTAAGGTAGTCCAAACTGTCACTATATAAACCATGCTTGTCTAAAGTGCTGCCCACGGGCCGCATGTGGCCCAAAAGCCTTTAAAATGCGGCCCAAACGCAAATTATGAAAATATTTAAATTTACACATTTTTATTAAAAAAATAAATGTTTGCAATATTTTTCATATATAATCGATTTGTTGACATTTATTTTGAAATAAAAATTTAAATAAAAACATCTTAGTATGCCATGAGAATTTACGTTTCGAATTATGTGTGTATCCACTCGACGGCGAATTTTATGAAGAATTACAATATTTGTATGCAGTATAATTGCATTGTATTTTGATTTCCTAATCCTTTTGGCCAAGGGAGCCCTTCAGAGTAAAAGGGGTCATCGAACGTTCGCGAAAGTTCATCAAATCAATCCGACCTGTTGGCTTTCCTCTCTCTGAATCCCGTTCTGCGCATGATCTTGGCGCATGGCCACGTGCCCAGTTCCTACGTCACGCACCACACCATCATAGACTTGCCCCAGTCGCGCGTCTGCTACAGCTCGGGGTGTTCTAGAAAATTCTTCATGCTCTCCGAGTCTATAAAAGGGATCCCTGTCCGGTCCACGATCAGTAATCATTTCTGAAAGAGTTTCAGAGTTGACAGTTCAGGATCTCTCTACTTGAGATTGAATCGAATCTCTTCTACTGCGAATTCTGTTACGCTACTGTAACAGTAGATGCCTTGTGTCTCAGTTTCATTGTCATTAAAAAATCAAGCAGAACCCAAAAAAAAAGAAAAATTGAAGATGAAAAAAGAGTTTTTAATGAAAACTGGACGGAGAAATACTTTTTTATTGAGGAGAATTATAAAGCACTTTGCTTAATTTGTAGGGACTTTGTGCCTGTTTTTAAAGACTACAATTTGAAACGACATTATAGTCAAAAGCATGCCACAAAATACAATTTATATCTCAGCATTTGCCGTAAAGATAAAATCACAGAACTAAAAAAAGGGCTATCGTCTGAACAAAATTTTTTAAAAAAGACAGCTACTCAAAATAATAACATTGTAAAAGCAAGTTATGTTGTAGCAAATTTAATAGCAAAAAAATCAAAACCTTTTATTGATGGCGAATTTATAAAAGAATGCATGGAAAGCGTAGCAAACATAATTTGCCCTGAAAAAAGTTGGATTTTTCTAAAATCAGTTTATTACACCAAACTATAGCCACAAGAATTGAGGAGTTGGGGAATTCAGTTGAAAAGTCTTTAAAAAGCAATTGTACTAATTTTAAATTTTATTTGTTAGCTATGGACGAAAGTACTGAAGCTTCTGATACGGCACAATTGGCAATTTTTATAAGAGGAATCGATGAACATTATAATATCATGGAAGAAATGGTTGCTTTAGTATCATTAAAAGACACAACCAAGTCTGTAGATTTATTCAATGCATTAAAAATGACGATGAACAGGTTTTCCTTATCTATGAAAAATTTATCAGCTATCATAACCGATGTAGCCCCTGCCATGGTTGGTAAAAATGGGGGACTCGTTAAAATGGTTAATAATGAAGCCGTCGCTGCCGGCAATATGATCTTGATGGCATATCATTGTATTATACATCAGGGCAATTTATGTGGAAAAATTTTCAAAATGGAAAGTGAATTAAGCGTTGTTATAAAAACTATTAACTATATAAGAGCAAAAGGACTTAATCATAGACAATTTCAAGAGTTTCTTAAGATAATGGGCACTGAATTTGCAGATGTTATTTATTATACAGAAGTAAGATGGCTCAGTAAGGGGAAAATGCTCAAAAGATTTTATGATTTAAGAAATAAAATTAAAATATTTATGGAAACAAACAGGAAACCTTTGACTAAATTTGAAGACGAAGATTGGGTTTTAGATTTTGCTTTTTTAGTAGACTTAATAGAATATTTGAATGATTTAAATTTGAGACTTCAAGGAAAAAATTAATTTATTAATAATATGTTCCAAACAATAACAGCGTTTGAAAGAAAGTTGAAATTTTGGCACAATCAAATAAAAGTAAAAGATTTGACACATTTCAGTACTTTGGCTACACATAAACCTGTGAGTTGCACAAAATATGCAACATATGCTGCATTAATTTTTGATTTAATTCAAGAGTTTGAAAGTAAATTTCAAGATTTTCGAAAAAATGAAGAGTATGTCAACATATTTTCTACCCTATTTTCTCTAGAAATAAATAAATTACCTTCAAATCTTCAAATGGAATGCATTGAACTGCAAAGTGACATTTAACTGAAAGAAAAATTTGGGAATGTTTCTTTACTGGAGTTTTATAAAGATTACCTACCCCGCGATAAATATCCTAATTTTCACAATCATGCTTTATAATGTCTTCAGCTTTTGGCAGTACCTATATTTGTGAACAATTATTTTCAAGAATGAAGCATACAAAAATCGAAAATAGGACAAAGTTCACTGACAAACATCTTGAAAATGCATTAAGAATTGCAACCTCGTCTATTGAACCCGATATCAATTTGCTTGTTCAACAAAAGCAAATTCATCCATCTCATTAATTTGAATTTTTTCCATCTTTATGAAATCCAAACTAAATGAAACGAAACTTTTACAAATTTGAAATAAATATGTACCTATACATATCTAATTCAAATTAAAAAAATTTATAGTAAAAAGAAATTTATTTTAATAAAACTACATAGAGTTAATTTTTATTTCAATTTGTTGAAAGAATATTGTATGTGTGGCCCAACAATTTTTTTTTTTTTTTTTTTTTGGCAATGTGGCCCTCAAACGGTCATAGTTTAGACACCCATGATATAAACTAAGGAAGAGATTTCTTAAGTTATATTTACTATATGTGTTTAAAAAAGACAGTTTTTTTTATTATTGAAGTTATTTTATTTATAGATTTTGCAGGTTAGATGTATACATCAAAATAGTCTATAAAACCAGCATAATGGACACTGTCATTCTAAAATTGCTTTGTTAAATTTAGGGAAATTGTGCATAGCAGCAGCATCTCTAAATTGTTATGAGTTATTTTATTGTAAAATTATGAAATTATCCATTAATATTTGATGATTGCAACAAGCAAAGTTTGATGCACTTAGAAAGTATTCCTTGATGAACATAAAATCATTCAACAAAATTTTTTTGAGAAAATATAGCTAACGAATTTTAGAATTCCATAAATTCTAGTGTGGTTATTGTGAGCTAAATATCTTGTATGCAGCCTGGAAATAGAAGATAAAACCAATCCCTTCACTGTCTTGGAAAATTTTTTTTAGTTTAGAATAATGTGTTTCAAAATATCTTTTTGATTTTTAGAAAAAATAAAGTATTGGAAATCAGCATTTCATGATTTATGTGCAGGAGGCTTAAAAGTTCATAAAATTTAGCAGCATGTAATGTTTTTGCCTTAATAATATTGTGCCTTAATAATGTTGTGAAATAATATAATTTTTAAAGGGAAAATATTTTGCTCCTATTCTTTTTTGAATTATTTATAAAATGTGTCATGAAAAAAGCTCTTTTAAATAGTATCCTATTGTTTGTGTTCCCTTAAAGAGGAATTATAGATAATTTAAGAATATTGCTCTCTTATATTTGTATATGAAAAATTAAGGAACTGAAAATCTAGCTGTTTAGGTTTTCTGTTATTCAAATTTATTGTTTGCAAATTTTTACATAAATGGAGAGTAAACTTGATTTATTTAAATATATAGTATCTTTTTTATTCTAGGCCAAACAGATGAAAAATAAAGATGAAAGAGTAAAGCTTATCAACGAAGTATTATCTGGAATAAAAGTATTAAAGTTATATGCATGGGAGGAGGCATTTAAAAAGAAAATTACCGATATCAGAAATAAAGAAGTGAAAGACCTGAAAAAAATTGCTTATTTGAATTCATGTGGCATTTTACTTTGGAGTTGCTCACCTTTTCTTGTAAGTTATTTTGCATTTTGACTCTCTTTTCTAACTATTTTCCCCCCAAAATTAGCCATTGAACTTTGGGAAAGAGTGTTTTGTATTATTTTTAGTGTAGATTTTTAACACTACTAATTTCTTAAAGTTCTTAAAAAGATAATATATATGTCATTTCTATAATCTGGTTTTTGGTAAATGATGTGCTGCATGACATAATGCTTTATGTTATCTTTTAATAGTTTGCCTTAAATTGGTGTATTGAATTCAATAAATTTAGGTTTAGCATAAAATATGCACATAGACTGTTCTCTCCCACTTTTAAAAAAAATATTTTAAAAATTAGAAAGGGAAAATATTCCTAGCAAATTTTAGATCTCTAGAAATTTTAGTGTAATTATTTTAGTTTGTTAAATAGCTAAGTACCTAGTTAATAATCTGGAAAGACCCAATTTTCCATCCAATTATTCTATATTGTCAAGTATTTCAAATCACCGGGAATATATCTAGAACTAAATATTCTACATGTAGAAATCCTATACATTAAAATTACTTCAAAATGACAATGTCAGCTTGAGATTGATTTACACGTAGAAGTTGTGTGCATGTAAAAGGGCCATCTGTGTAATGTTCACCAAGCATTAAACATGAGGTTTACATTATCATTGATGATTCTTTCTTTTAAAAATGAAATTAATATATACATCTATTAATTTGTTTTGCAGGTTGCTCTAGCATCATTTGCTTGCTATGTTCTTGTTGATGAACACAATGTTCTTGACGCTTCCAGAGCATTTGTTTCATTGTCTTTATTTAATGTTTTGCGTTTTCCACTGACTATGTTACCTCATCTTATTACAACTCTAATCATGGTAAATATACAAGTATAATCTTTTCTTGTTATATGAAATGCTATAGCTGAACTAATTTTTCTCTGTGAAATCTTGTACTTTATTGGTTTGATTAATTTTATTATTAGTTTATGTTAGAGTAAATTGCCCAGTTAAATTTTCTCCATTGTCAGAGAGTATTATTATTCAAAGATTTCTTTTGCTTTAGAAAAAAAAATTTATCTCTGAAGAGTATTTTAGCACTACACATTGCATGCTATAATGGTTAATAAAATTTTCATATTCATTGTTAAGGCCAGGCTTTCAAATTCTGCAGTTGCTATACATCATTTGCACTAAATTTTTTTGAAACATTTTTATAACATTTAAATGTGTATAAAACATTCTTTACATTCTACATGACTACCTATCTCAGTCCCTACAACTGTAGTTATAGTATGTTTTCAACACTGTTGTTTGCCAATGCAGGGCACTTATCAATAAAGACATTTGCACATAATATGTTAGTATAGTTGGCTGCTTTCAGTGTTCACACTGTATAGGTCATTGCTTCCCAACCCGTCGAAGTCTGCAGACCACTAAGCCATAAATTCAATCATGTACGGACATCCCTCCCCTCTCACAGACTTGAGGGGGAAACCTTCTGGGGGTTTTGGGGTTATAGAATAGCCCTCAGGCAAAAGGGCTACAGGATTAACGTACTCACATTCTAACATATCATATTCTAAAGATTAAATAATTATGTTAAACTTTAAAATTTTTTAAAATTCAGCACCTGATAGTCATTGGATATTATTCCGCCCATCTAGTTCAATGAACATTACTTTCAAAATCCCCATTTATTTTGCAACCTTTTAATATGTGGTGCCGGACCACTCCTGAGGCTTTCGTGGACCACCTGTAGTCTGTGGACCACTGGTTGGGAACCGCTGGTATAGGTGAAACAACACCAACCCTGGTGCAACCTCAATTTTGACCGAGCACCCCCAGAGGTGACATCTAGTAGGGAGATTGTACCTTCTCCCATCCTCTCTGACCTTATAGGACTTTCTGGTCTACAGATTTGACTTGCCTATATCTTGCCTAGATAAGAAGGTATTTAATGGCATTTGTCAGTATTCGAGCCTGGTATCCCCAGTTCCTAGCCCAACATGCTACCACTAGGCTACCTCAGGCCCATTTTGTCACTCTTAAGCTATAAATTCTAATTTGTTCAAAATTTTCTGTGTAATGTAAATCCGATTAATGTAATATTTATGTTATGGATAAATAAGCAAAAGATCATTCAATTTTAATACTCAGAGGAATTAATTGTATTATGTAGCAAGTTTCATATGTACCGTAAAATATCCATGGCACCTATATAATGTATTTCTGATAAGGATAAATATGTCATTCGGTCTCGGTATTTTTATGTTATGCAGACATTGCACAAAGAAAAAATTGTTTTTTAGAAAATTAAATGTTGATATTTTTTTAAAACATGTATTCTGTTTTGTAGGTACGGGTATCTGTTAAAAGAATCAACAAATACATGAATAGTGAAGAGCTGGAGCAGTATGTCTGTTGGGATTCTTCTCAAAGTAATTTCCCTTTTTAAAAAAATATATATTTCATTGCTTTTAGACTTTGTATGAGATTATTGCATTACTGCACAATACAGGCATTTCTTGTCATGTTTGTTGTAAACCTAGTGCTGTTTAAAAAGTAAATATATAGTTTTATACTAAACCTAATGCAGAGTAATATTTTGTATAATATTATTCAATTATACAAGAGTTACTTGATTTTCTCTTGTATCATTTAAATCACATTTCTGATTATTGTTGAGAAGCAGCTAATAATAGCAGAAATTATTACTGATTAAAAATTGATACTGATGAATTTTTTATGCTCTTGAGATTATGCTAGTTTGACATGAATGTGTTTTCCCGTTATATTGGAAAAATGAATTTAAATGCTTTTCGGCAGTGGTGCATAAACTGTGGATTGGGAAAAAGATGGACGGGGTCGTTGATAGTCTGAAGTAAATTTATATTGTACTGAATTATTTAATTTAGAAACATTCTTTAAAGTTTCTATAATTACATCCTTTTAATATTTTTATTTATATTTTTTATATATTAAAAATACAGTCAAACCTGTTTTAGTGCAGTAGAAAGGGACCACACAAAAAATATTCAGAAACTTCATAAACAGCTGTAACGAATAAAATTTCACAATATATTAAAGAACAATTTTTTTATGCGGTGGTGAGGGACCGCATAAAATAAGTCTCACTTAGAAAATATGTCAAAGCTTTATGAAACAGCCAGAAAGTGTTTTCCAAACAAAATAAATAATTAAATTACACATGGAAACTTTAAAAAAAAATATTAATTTCTCATTTTAAACATAGAGAAATTTTCAAAATGTACATAATTCGATGCTACTTGTCATAGTCCAAAACATGCATATTCTTGTGATGAACTGGTTTGTAATCACTTGAAGATATTAGAGTTGATTTATTTTGAACAGAATCTCAATACATATTCATATACTGAATAAAAAAATCGCACAAAACAAATTGCATAAAAAAAGACTGCACAAAAATCTGTTTGGCTGTATATGATATTGTTAAATAAGGTGACAAACAGTCTTACAAGGTGAGACTGCGTTTTCAAAATCAGTAGCTATAAAAACCAAACCATGATGATATGAGAGTAACCATCTCAAATATTTCACGAAATATTGGGCGAATACTATATGAAAACCAGGTTCACCCTTCTCATTTTTCATTTTTTAAAAATTTTAGTTTTATATAGATAAATGAGGTTTGTAATTCTCAATGTTGTAATATGAAGCTTATCATTTTGAAATCATGCTCTTTTAAAATTTTTGTTCACTATTACCTAAATGAAATACAAATACATATTAATATTTAAATAAGAAATTTTTGTGGCATGAGATTTGGCTCTAAACATTTATAGATGGTAAGAAAGACTTTTTTTTTGTTATTATTATACAAAGTAAATATATACTCAAAATATATTTGAAATAGCTTCTCAAAATTTGCCTATTTCATTTTTCTGTGCTTTTGTTAACATTTTCTCAAATTATTTAAAAAATTTTCTATTACCAATAAATTTTCATTGGGGTCGCATGATTTTTTATTTAAAGAAAATGGGTCATAGTCAAAAAAGTTTGCTCATCACTGCTTTTGGGTAAAACATAATTTTTTATTTATTTTTAAAATGTATTTACTTATTATTTCAGTTTATCCAATTTCTGTTCGAAATGGAACTTTTGCATGGTCCAAGCCTGAAGAAAATGCTGAAAGAGAGTTTATTCCAACCTTGAGGTCTATCAACTTAAACGTTGATAGAGGATCTTTAGTTGCCATTGTTGGTCAAGTTGGATCTGGGAAATCATCCTTATTATCTGCAATCCTTGGAGATATGGTTAAATTGAGTGGAAGTGTAGCAATAAATGTAAATATTCTATTGATTCTGCTTTTTATATAGCATATTAGTGGATTTATTGCAGATTTGATGTCTGATTTTTCAAGGCTAGCTGTCTGTCTTAATCTTGAGGTATAGTTTTGAACTGAGCCATTTGCCTGAAACAAGTTTTGATAACTATTTGTAGATCCAGAAACAAGAATGAAGAGAAAATAATTTTTTTTGTTTTGTGAACATATTAAACTTTTTTAAAATATACTAACTTAGGGTTTTTTATTTCCCCTTTTCTTCATCGTTTACTGAGTTTAAAGAAGTATAAT
Source organism: Dolomedes plantarius (assembly GCA_907164885.2). Classification (NCBI taxonomy): domain Eukaryota; kingdom Metazoa; phylum Arthropoda; class Arachnida; order Araneae; family Dolomedidae; genus Dolomedes; species Dolomedes plantarius. The sequence goes on along the minus strand of OU015496.1, from coordinate 32,616,768 downwards.
TCAATCAATGATATAAGTATAACAGGATGGAATTAAAACCTACTTAAATGATTGGTGTACTTAGCAATTTATATGTTCTAATAGAATTTTTAAACTACTAGCACAGGGATAGGAAATTATTTGTGTTTAGGCAAATTTTAATTTTATAGTTATAAAAGATTTTTATTTTTATAGTAAGTTGAATTGAACATAGCCCTGTTTATTTAACAGGAAAAGTAGAGGTTTGTTCAACACTATCTATATTCTTTGAAATATGTAAACTAGAATCTTAAAACTGTCTGCAACTATAACACAATTAGGAAAAAATGGTATTTCTTAAATTTAGAATTGTAATTCTTAGCTATGTATTATTATGTGATACTTTTTATCTCTTTAGGGAAAATCTTTTTCTCCCAGTCTGAACAAATGGAGCAAATCTTTGAATTTCATTGAAAGTTTCATTTATAAAAAATAACATTCATTGTCTTTCACAGAAATTGCCTTTAAATTAGGCTTTTTTGCAAAATTTTTTCTCATGTGTAGTGATGTGAAAAGTTTTAAGTATTTTAAAAATATGTTTATAAAATAACTCAAGGAAAAATTTTGGAATAATTTAGAAGTGAAATTGTTGATTTGCAGAAAATATGGAAAAACATATATTTTAAAATCATTTTCCTCCCTTTGTCTATATTTGTAATTTTGGACTACATTTTAAAAGAATTGGCAAATTTTCAACTAAACTAACTCTATTAAGTTTATTGCATCACTACATCAATATTAGTAATGTGCATGATTTTTAATACCAGTAGTATATGTTGTAAGGACTTTGCCTTAAATAAAAGACTGCCAGCCTTTTTGTATTTAATGCTTTAATTGCATTTCTCTACTAAATACAGGCTATTTATAATATGTATAAAAAGATTAAATTCGTGGGTTTACAGCATCGACGAGGAAGGTCAGACTTGAGTTGTTACTGCGCTCATTCAATTCTATCTAGGCCGACAGTATCTTCTTGTCTCTGGCTCCATTGTCACTCTGAATAACTTAGTCTCAGAGAATGACTATGAGTCTAAGTTAACACAAGTTAAGTTCATGTCATGAATCACTGACATGAACTTAACTTCTGTCATGCAACTTTATATACTTTCGCTGAACGTTCTCGAAAGATCTGGAAAACGCCACCTTTCTTTATTCAGTTTTTGTTCCCAGATGACTAGGCACCTTTGGTTGGCAACTTCCCTTCTGTAGCTGACGATCTGTTCCGTAGCTGTCAGTTGACGAGCTGTCAGTAGCACTTCTGGTCTTTATGTCGCCAAGACTATCTGTCTTGAGCCGTCTAAATCAATTATGTGTACAAACCGCGCATTGGTTGGTCTTCCTGAAATTTCCATGCACAAATTATTCGCTTTTGTACGGGGGTCATTACGATGTGTATCTTTCTATTGCTCTTAAAATAGTTTCAGCAGCAGATTTTTAGAGACATTTTTAAATGTTATTAGAAAATCCAATAAATGCAATGTCATTTTGAAATTATATTAACAAACATTCTGCTCTTCCTTTCAAGTATCAGACCAGGATTCTGCAGTAATGAGTATTATTTTGTGCTTTAAAGTTTTTTAGTATGTTATTAAAATATTTTAAATATTTCAATATTTTAAATGTTCTTAGGGAAAAACAGCTTTGGTGTCTCAGCAACCATGGATTCAGAATTCTACCCTACAGAATAATATTCTGTTTTCTGACAGCTTGGATAAACGTTTCTATAATGATGTTCTTGAAGCTTGTGGACTTAAGCCAGATTTGGCAATTTTGCCTGGTGGAGATCAAACTGAAATTGGTGAAAAAGTAAGTAATCATATTTTTTTTTTTAATTGATTGGCTATCATTTGGTATTGTTAATCTCCCGGCATCTATTCAGTTCTTTCTTTAAAATCCATACAATAATATTTACTATCTTTCTTTTAGGCTCAGTTGCTTTTAATGTTTGATTCCTTCACCTTCTCAAGCCTTTGCAGCAAATCTAACATTAGAAATGAACTAAAAATATAGGAGTGTTAGCTGCTATTGAGAGACCATATATCAGTTATTTGCAAATTATTGAAATAAAAGTAATGAAATTTAAGCTGTACACAGCTTTTTGATCACTTTCAGGGTAAATATTTCTCTGAGTAGTAAAAACAATAGGCATTTAAAAAAATGCTTTATGTTTACCTCTGACTGATTGCTTCAGATATTACAGATGTAAGCCCTCATTCCCGATGGCTTTTCATATGAACTATTTTTTTCTAGAGTATTTTGTGTAGAAAGTTTAAAATCTAGTTCCCTGATTTTTGAAGCTTTTTTATGTCAGCTCTAAATTTAACATTTGATTTACCAGCTATTTATATTATACTAGCTGAATACCCGTGCTTCTCTACAAAGTACATTCAAATTAAATACAAAGGTCAATGCATGCAATTAATGCCAAAAAGATAAAAAAATATTTATAAAAAAAAGATCTAATAGATATTTTTATAGACAAAATAATGTAGAAGAAAATATTCAAATTAAATACAATGGTCAATGTATGCAATTAATTTGTATGTTTAATATCCATGAAACATACTAATTTGAATTTAATTCTTAAAAAGCTTCTATCTCAATGAGTCTAGTGGTTAAATTTTATCTTTTACCATATTTTAATATTTTTTTGTCAATTTATTTCATTATGCACATGGTGAAAAATTAATATGAAGTATCATAAAAAGAAAAGAAACCATGTGATCAGCATTTAATAAATTAAATTCTAAAAATTAATCTTTAAAAATTCACCAAAAATCAGAAAATGAGGTTAAAGATTCAAAAAAGATTCCATTTTAAAGGAATTTTTATGATCTTTCTCACGATATAAATTTTTATAACCCTCATATTATTATTTTAAATGCAAACTTTAAAGAATGTAACAAACACAGATTAAAAATTTAATTTTAAAAAAATCTAAAGAGAATTTTTCAAAAATCTTCAAAATTTTTTCAAAAGTGCACCCCTACACTGTAAGAAGAATCGCCATGCCAAATTTCAGCCCTTTAGGTCCAGCGGTTTGGTCTGTGCGTTATATGTCAGTCAGTCAGTCAGTCAGTTACAGAACTATTTTATATATATAGACAGGATAAAATTCTAAAGATTCTGTTTTCCTTGTAGCTCTTCAATCATTGATAAAAATGCTTGTTAGATCCTGTATTCTAATCTTTACTGTATATTTTTTGTTTATTGTATATTTACTGTATCTTTATTGTTTTCTTTGTTTAGGGAATCAACTTGAGTGGAGGTCAAAAACAAAGAGTAAGCCTTGCCAGAGCTGTTTATGCGGGAGCTGATATATACCTGCTAGATGATCCATTATCAGCCGTTGACTCACATGTTGGAAAACATATATTTGATAGAGTTATTGGACCAAATGGATTACTGAAAAATAAGGTGATATATTTATTATTAAAATGTATTATTAAATGTGTAATATTTATTATTTAAATGTGTAAACTGCATGCCACTGTATTTTATGAGGTAAATTTGGTTTTTAAACAGTTTGATGTATATAAATATACTTATTGAAAGGATGAATTTTGAATACATACCCATGTTATGTTAAGCTATAAGCATGTCCAAAAGTTCTGTATTTAGAAAAACAACATGTTTATCTTGAGTCTGTAAGTTATCGGAATTGTTCAAAATACAATGCTACCCATTGATGTAGTGTTTCTCAAATCATATTTAGAGTGAACAGTAGTACATTGCAGACTTATATATATCTATCACTTCACAAACAATGTCTTCATATCCCTACCATTTTTCAAACTGAATTATGAGATTGTCTGATGTGTGAATAAACTGGTTTTAATGCTCCTTTTTTCTATTATATTATGCTTAAATATGTTTACTAAGTTTATATATATATAGAGAGATAGATAGATAGATAGATAGATAGTCACTGCTAGATTTTAGTTTGTTTGCTCCAATATTTTTCAGCAGTAATAATTAGCTCCTTTTGCAATATTATTCTCATAATGCTTAAAAATTAGCAAGATTATGGAAGTGGATCAGTTAGCTTTCTTAATGCCAAATTTTTCGCATAATTAAACTGCTGCCTGTAGCTAAAAATTAAGATTGTATTAATGCTACATTATTTATAACTATATTTGTTTCTTTTTAAAAGACATTTTGAATAATATGCAAGGTAAACTAAAATAGATTTTGGTTTTTTATGTACAGTTTTATTTAATTTTCCTTTTATGATGAATTCTAAATTTTTCTCTCGTATATGTGCTTATGAAAATATGTTAAAATGAAAATTTCTTCATATCTGCCTGTTTTCTAATTGTTATGTTTAAATTATTTCGATATTATAATGGACAGTATTCCTTGTAAGCTATCTTAATCAGAAATAATCTTGATATTTTCCTATTAGCAGAACTGAAAGTAACAGGAGTGTGTGTATGTATATATATATATATACACACACAGGTAACCCTCTTATAACACGGTAGATAGGTTCCTAGAAAATGCAGTGTTGTGTGAAACCATGTTATATGAGACCCAGATCCGGTACAAAAAAGGGGGGTTATGTTCCGAAAACTTGTTAAAAACAAACAATTTTTAAAATTCCATCTAAGCAACTCAATTTTTATTAAAAATGTCAATGTATGTATAACACAAAACGAAAAGAAATAAAAAAAATATTTTCATTTAATGCGACCGTAATTTAATAAATTTTTTCCTCATCACTGCTCAGTATAATCAAACGAGAATGTTTTTTTCGATTGAACGATATTGTCTTCACTTTCAGAACCTTTTCTTCATTTATATTTTTTGCACCTTCTATCCTCTTTAAAAAATCTGAAATTTTGGTTTATTTGCTGTTTCTTACAAAGTCATTATAGATTCACGGTATGGAGATAGACAATTTTGCAGCTCCCATTTGATTTTTTGGCTTCTTTCAGCCGGAAGGGTCTGCATTCAGGAAAAATGATTCAAGATTTTCAGCTAAGCTTAGGCCTTCTAGTAATTTTATAGAGTTATAAATGAATAAATTATAATTTGTGTATACATTTTCATGTAAAGCCACTATAGTTAATTATTCCTTCCCGTCATTATTTTAAGGTAATTCAGTTTTTAAATGGTTAAACAAAAACCATGTTATTTAGTGCTATAGAAGTACAGTGTTGTACAAAGGTTTTCGCAATATTTTTTATCACGTTAGAGCGAAACCGTGTTACAGGTTGCAGTGTTATACGAGGGTTCCCACAATTATCTTATCGTGTAAGAGTGAAACCGTGTTGTAAGATGCTGTGCTGTAGGAGGGCTACCTGTGTGTATATATATTTAGTGCTTGATTTCTAGAAATTGAGGTGTCAGAACTGTATCATTCTGGGTGGTGTGGGGGGTATTCCAAATTAAATATATATAATAGGCCTCTTACTAACAACAGAGTAATATTTGATTAAATAAAGGTTTTTAACTATTGTATATTTTTTTCCCTAAAGAGAGGTACTGGAATGCCATTCCGGCACGTTTCGCCTTAAATTGAGCCCTGTATTTATTCATAATTTTTTATTTTATTCAAACGTTAGTTGTAAACTTTTATTATCATGTAAATAAACATTTAAAATATTTTTGTGTAAATGCTCATGAGTTTTATTTACTGTATACATTGCATTAATCGCTTATTGTGACTAATTAAAAAATTGTTGTAAATGGGAATGTCGTTGTTTCACAGTTATTAAAACAATAACTTTGAATATCTACAAAGATTCATTATAGTTTGTTATTTCTGTAATAGAATAGTAATTTATTTATAATTTGTTTCTTTGTTTTATTTATATTTGAAGTATATTTAAAAATTTTTAAACAAGTTTGCTGAAAGATTTTGATTTTTAAAAATTTAGTTCCTACTAGAATATTACATGCATTTGTTTGAACAATATAGTGTAATCACTGGTTAAAATACATTAAAGTAATAAATTTACCTGTACTATCAAAACTTCAGAACTTCAGTCCCCCAGCTTTTTTCATGTCTAATGGATGATGAAATTGTTGAAATAATTTTTTCAAATTTAATTTCCTTTTCAGACAAGAATTCTAGTGACTCATGGATTAACTTATCTACCTCAGTCAGATATTATTTATGTTATGAAGGATGGAGTTATTGCCGAGAAAGGTTCATACCAAGAGCTCATAGACAGCAAAGGTCCTTTTGCAGAATTTTTGTCTCAGTACTTATTACAAGTTCTTGACACCGAAGAAGATCTGGAAGTGCTGGAAGATATAACAAAAAAGAACCCAGAACTTCTGAGGTATGTTGTATTATTTAAAACATTGCTTATTTATATTTCATTTGTGTCTGTGATCCAAGATTGACCTGTCTTTTGGGATTAAAGGCACAAAGTCGCTTTTGGGTCTCGTACCGCTTTCTTGTTATTTAACAAGATCTTGTTATTTAAGAAAATTTAATCTATTTAATTAAATTTTCTAAGTTACAATGTAGACATAAATTCACAGCAATGAATTATACTACCTACTGCAGGGTTAGGCAAATAGCGGCCCACTACAGATTTTTTTGTGGCCTGCCAAGACACCCAGTATAATCCGGACAGCCAGAAAATCTGCCAAAGACAGCCAAAAGCTCCAAGACAGATAGAAAAACTGCCAATATTTTATTTAATTTATATTTATTGATTTTTATGATACAATTTATACCTTTTCTGAAATGCAAAGTTAACTAATAAATGGAATAATTTTAAAAGGTGCGGCCGTCCGCTAACCTCCACTTAAACAAAGTGGCCTCCTAGCCAAAACAGTTGCCCTCCCCTGACCTACTGTGCTTCATTTTTATGCAGAAAATAATCCAAACCTTTTATGTATTAGCAGCAAAAAAACTTAGCTTAAATGAATGTTTTCCTGTAATTGAGTTTTTCCTTATACCCTTGTTAGCAATTATTTTTACCTTAAAACATTTTTATTCCATATACTTAGGTATCTATATTTTCTTTAACATCATGTAGGTACCTGTTTATTGTATAATTTTTAAAATGAAAAAAAAATTATGATTTCTGTAATAAGAGAACTCTAAAAATAGTATACAATTAGTCTGTTATACTTACATGAGTGTTGTGGAATATACTTAACAGGAACATTCAGGTTCTCAAGATTTACAGTAAGAATTAAGAATGCTAACTGGTTTTGAACTTCTTAATGCAGTTCTTCATCAGTGCAGGGAGGAACTCTATAAATATGTTTGAAACTAGTGAGGCAGGATTGTCTCTGTAGAAAATTCATACACACCATTTGATATTTATCTGTAGAGGCAATCACACTTTCTGTTTCGAGGAATTATGTTATTCAAACCTGCTTCTCCATTACACAAAACTAGTCACCATTCTTGGTTTTGATTGCCTATATAAGAAGCTGTGTGTCCCTGTAAAATGTTGGAAAGGGGACTTTCATTTAACTATTTATTTATTTGGTATTTCAGATGATTATATATTCTCGAAACACTTAGTATCAGTATCTCCTGTAATAGTTATCCTTTCAGATATTTTAATATTAAAACTACCCTTTTGCATCTCAGAAATTATTTTTACCTCAAAACTAATATATATATATATATATATATATATATATATATATATAAATTGAACTTGAAAAGTAATTTATTGATTAAAAAACCTTTTTACTCTCTTTAATGACCATACACATTGCAATATATATATATATATATATATATATTGATTGCATATAATTGAACTTAAAAAGTAATTTATTGATTAAAAAAAACTTTTTTACTCTCTTTAATGGCCATACACAATGCTAATGACAAATTCTGTTGATGTAGGAGTTTATCGGATAGAAGCAGTGTTGATGACGAGAGTGATCATCATTCTGACATCCAGCTTACCAGGAGGCTGTCCATGTTATCTGTGAACCGTCCACCACTAGAGAGATCTCACTCAAAATCTGTTGAAAGGTCAACTGAAAAATCCCTGCAGAAGAATGAAGATGGCAAGCTGACAAATGTTGAAACGGTTGAAACGGGACAGGTAGGTTATGCCTCTAATAATTTTTCGCCCCATCTATCAGTTTTCTCAGTGTACTATATTCTGTATTAGATTGATGTTAATAGCATAATGGATGGTATTTGAGTTATAAGGAATATTTCAGTCTTTTTGCATGAGTAGAATTTAGAGTAACAGGAATTCCTTGTGTATGCAGTCGCATAGCGAGAGAGGGGGTCTATCATGCCCTGGGCACCACTCTCACAGGGGGCACCCAGGTGTATGTATATATATATATATATATATATATATATATATATATATATATATATATATATATATGTGTGTGTGTGTGTGTATATATATATACAGGGTGTTGCCAAATTTGACCGACAAATTCAGAGGGGTGATAGTAGGCATCATGACAAGCAATAATCACATAGGAATGTATGACCATAAACGCAAACCTGATCAGTTAGAGCAGTGGTCCCCAACCCCCGGGCCATGGACTGGTACTGGTCCATGGATCATATGGTACCGGGTCACCCAAGAGACATTATATTATCTCCATTTCATTTACTGTGGTGTATTTCTCTCGGGTTAGTGCGACTTTGTCGGGTTTGTGCTAATTTATACCTTTGTAACAGAAGAAATCTTGTAACTATTTTAAATTAGTTTATTGTTTATTAAACATTTCAAAATTATGAATTAAAATTGTTGTCATAGCCCCCTCAGCAGGCTGCGGTAAAATTATCAAACGTTGACCGGTTCGCGGTGATTAAATGGTTGGGGAGCACTGAGCTAGAGGATAAACAAAGATGCAGAAATGAAAAGTCAACATTTCTGTATCTTTGTTTATCCTCTAGTTGACCAGGTTTGTGTTTCTGGTCATACATTCCCATGTGATTCTATTTTGTTTTTTGAGTTTTCTACCTCTCCAGAAAAATGCTATATTTCTGGCCATCCAGGGAGGTTGGTAAGAGGTATGGTCTGATTAAGTAAACAGCGCCCTCCAGCATCAAGTTTGCATTAACGGTCATACATTCCTATGTGATTATTGCTCGTCTTGATTACCTCTCTGAATTTGTCAGTTGAATTCAGCAACACTCTATCTATCTATCTATCTATATATATATATATATATATATATATATGTGTGTGTGTGTGTGTGTTTGTTTATGTGTAAATGAAACTGAATATATGCTTTTGAATATACTTGTGTGTAATTTTCATTTTCATAATCCTGTTTGTGTGCTGAGAACATCTGCAGTACAGAAATAGTTTGAAATAAGAGCATATGAAATTCAACCTGTATAATGCAATATATTTAAATTTTTTCTTGTATATAGCAAACATTAAAAATATCCCTACATGTAGACAAACTTTAAAATTTGTATCTTTAGAAATGATTTAAAATATGTATTGTAAATGATTAAAAAATTTCCAAATTCCAGAGGAGCTTTTAAATTTATATATTTAGATCATATAAGTTCAGACCATGGTAAATAAACTTTTAGTATTTTTTCTAATTCTATTTTTAGGTCTCATTAAAAATATTTTTTGATGGCAATTGTTAAAGTAAAATAAAATTTTGATTCTTGGGAATGTTCATTAAATTTCATATGTTAAACTATACTTGGCAAAACAGTCGAGTGACATAAAACCTGTTGAAATTTGAAACCTAAAATGATAAATTTAAACTTGTTTCTGGGAATTTACTGGCAATGAAAATCAATTTAAAGAAGCAAGTATAAAAAAAAAAATTATTTATATTCTTTCAAAGTTTGATTTGAGAAATAGATTATAGTAATATATTCCTTTTTCTTGCTTTATGATAGTTCTATACGCAGTTTCATGCATTATCTTTGAAACTAATGGTTTCTTCTAAATGGGTGAACTCTGGGTAAACTAAAAAACAAACTTTTTTTTGTCTGTACAACATTTGCAACAATGTTTGCGATAACTACCAAAATGTTAATTCTAAAATTTTGAATATTCTGATTATTTCAAATTTTTTGCAAGGCCATAATCATATTTTGAAAACACGTGCACATAATTTTCTAAGTAATAGAATTTGTAATTGTGATAAATATTGATTTATGGAAAATCTGTGAAGTAATGGAATTAGTGCCATTTTATGTTATTCATTTTAGTATGTTGCATGATCTTTTTTATATAATGAGCTTTCTTTAACCCTTCAGCGGGCGTGCCAATTTTTGGAACACCAGCAGGAGAACATGGCACAAAGTGCAATTTCTCTTTCAACCTTGATTATTCCTTTTGTAATACATTTTTTTTAAAATTGAAAATAACGATTCTGAGTTTAATGACAAGATATAAAATGTTGATAATATTGAGATATATTTATAATTAAAGGCCAAAGAATGCAGATACAATCGCCTTATTTGAAAACTGTCTGGCTTGTCAGATCTAAGGACAACTTGCAAATGGATTCCCATTGTGTCCAAAAACCTAAAAATAACTAGATTGTCCATCTTCGTGATATGCGGAATACCGTATAATAGATGCATATTTGATCGACTGCATCAACTCCTGCTTTTGTCAGATTGTAATCCAGTATAATTTCTGGTTTACCACGATTAAATCACGACTAACACTGAATGGAAAGGAACAGAAGAGTCAGAAAATCAGACCTGCATTAGAAAGGGTGTAGTTATAAATAGAAACTGTTTAGAACATTCAAACCTTACGTGTAAAAACAAACCATTCAAAATTACAAAAATGTTGCACGGGCATGCCCACTGAAGGGTTAAAAAGAGATGTAATATCCTTATTTCTCTAAGTGGGTTCTGAAGATTAACATTCTTGTGTTTATGAAAAGAATTCTTTGCGAAACAGACTGTAATATTGTTTTATGTTTTTCTTTAATTTAGGTGAAATGGTCTATTTATGTGAAGTACATGAAAGCCATCAGTGCTCTTCCATTAACTATTATTGGGATTTCTTATATAGCGTGGCAAGTGTTTGCTGTGAGTGCCAATGTCTGGCTCAGTGAGTGGGGTAATGATAAATCTCAGAATGGAACTCAGAATATTGATCAACGGAATTATAGGCTTGGAATTTATGGAGCTCTGGGATTTGGTGAAGGTATACATTTTTGAAACTTTTTCACTTGAGCACATTATTTTATCAGTATTACAGGCAATTTTTAAAATTTTTATATTAATAAATTAAGTTTCCTTAATGTTTGTTTAGCAAATAATTTTACTAATTTCAAAACAAGATTTGAAGAGTACTTATTTTTCTGCTCTCCTAATTTACCGAGTTTATTTGCTGGTATTTTACTCCAATGTTAAAGTATAAGTTTTTCGTATAAGATTTTTATAACTAAGGATTTTTCGGTTTTTCTGTATGAGTTCTGTTTAATGAGTAATACAAACTTTCAGTTTAATGTTCATCAAACAGTTTAATGTTCATCCTAATTTCCCAAGTTTATTTTTTGGTATTTTACTCCAATGATAAAGTATAAGTTTTTCGTATAACATTTTTATAACTAGGGATTTTTTGGTTTTTCTGTATGAGTTGTGTTTAATGAGTAATGCAAACTTTCAGTTTAATGTTCATCAAACAGTTTAATGTTCATCTTAATTTCCTGAGTTTATTTTCTGGTATTTTACTCTGATGTTAAAGTATAAGTTTTTCATATAAAATTTTTATAACTAGGGATTTCTCTCTTTTTTTTTTTTTTTTTTTTTTTTTTGTTTTTTGTTTTTTGTTTTTTGTTTTTTGTTTGTTTGTTTGTAGTATGAGAGTTGTGTTTAATGAGTAATACAAACTTTTAGTTTAATGTTCATCAAACAACTGAAAATGAATGATAGTTATTTAATATTTTAAGCAACTTTGACATAAAATAAATAACTTAGTTATATCATTTGAATAAGAGTGTGTAATGTAATACAGGTTTGTAATATAACTGTAGATGTTATAATCTTTGAAATTTTTTTCATTTAATGACAAATATTGACTATGATAAAGAGAAAAGAGGACTTATGTTCCAATAGTTCTTATGCTATTCACTGACAGTTTTTTAAAGTACTTAAATTTTATCTCTCTAATATGCATGACGTGGCGTGAAGCAAATCCACTCTTTCACTAAAAATATCCAGTTCGCAGCTTTGTGGTAAGGCATCTCGTACCCTAAAGAATCACACAATTATCTGTTTAATTATTTATTTTGTCATCTATCATGTTAAAACCACCTCTCCAAGTTACTATTGGAATATGGGCACCGGCCATCTCAAACTTTCAGAATGCATCAATACACGTCCACCATAATCAATTGCATACCCCGATCTGACTGATTCTTTTCCCACTACATCGAAATAACACACACTGAATTCTGCTGAAACATGCAATTCAAACCTCCTGGAATAATCCCTTCTCGCCAATTTCTTCAAGGCTGCTCAATTCTATTATAGCTCTTCGCGTTCTCATCTCGCCTACTGCACTTGTCTTATTAAATGGGAATAAACTGACATTTGACGCCTTAAAAATCAGATCTGTTCTGAAACCCCCGTTAAATTCTTTTAATTATTCTACCCTCTCTAAAATTTTTTTTACATGCATTTAGTAAATCTTTGTATAAGGGAGTTATTATAAATTTTTTGCCATTTTTTTTTTTAATAAATGTTTATTTATATCAAATTACTAGTCGAATTTTTTATTTAATTTATAATTTTTAGCTATTTCTGTTAATGACGTCTCCTTTTCAGGTCTGGGTGTCTTTATAGGCTCTTTCGCAGTTGCATATGGAACACTTCTTGCAGCAAATGTACTTCATGATGGTGTTTTAATTAATACACTTAAATCCCCGATGTCCTTTTTCGATACTACTCCTCTTGGTCGAATTGTGAATCGTTTTGCAAAGGATGTTGATACTATAGATGTTACAATTCCAATGACTTTGAGGTCATTTTTAAGCTGTTTGCTCCAGGTTATTTCAACTGTAACTATTATTTGTGTTCAGACACCGATTTTTGTTGCTGTGATAGTGCCTGTATTCATAGTGTATTACTTTATTCAAGTGAGTATATTTTTCTTTGTTAAGTGATTTGAAATTGCTAAGCTTAATTATTAGTTTTCAGATATTTATTTGTAACAAAATTCTGCCCCTTGTGCCATTGTTAGAGAATGGATAAAATTGAAGTATTTATAAATTTTTTTGTTTGGATGAGTTGACTATTGTTTATTTTATTAAAAATGTAAAATTAAAGACTAAACATTTTAGTTTGTGGTTATAACTATAACATGTGTTAGTAACTCCACATGTTTTTAGTTTTCCACTTGTGATCTAATCTTTGTGTGAGAAATTTAATTGTTACATTGTTGAATAAGGGATGAAAGATGAAACCTAGGTTCAGTTTCTAAAATTGTGAAAGAATGAAGAAATTTCAAATTAATTATTTTTAATTAGGAAATATCTGAATTGAACATTTCTTATTATATTTTGGTTATGTAAAACTTTCATTTTTATTTTAAAAATAAATTATTTGGAACAAAATCCCTTAAAATGTAATTTGGTAGATGATAGTTATTCAGAGAGAAAGAGCTTTTTCTTTTATGTTTGTTTTGCTGGAAGTAACTTAAAATTTGTGTTTTAACCTTTTCTTTTGTATTGTTTTCATAAATCAAACTGATAAAAGAGTGAGATGAAGTTGGATACATTTTATTTAATTGTATCTACTTGATATATATACTTGAGTTGAACTAATCATTATTGAATTTTAGCCTTAAAATTTGCAATCTTCCCGATATTATACTGCTCTAAAGTATTTGTTTAGCTTTATGCTACCTGTTTAATCATTATTTTTATAATATTGGATGTAATCTTAGGTATGGAAATATAATTTATGTATCTAGTTAACAAGACTTTTAATATGTTTATTCAAATAGTTATGTTTATTAATGCAAATGTAGCTCATTAGATGCATATTCATAGCTGAAAGTATGATTTATAGTTAACAATGGCTAAATTCTTGTGTCTTTTTATTGAGTTTATGTGTAGTATTTCGAATTTGAGCTCAATATATGTAGTGAATTATTCACACATATTTTGCTGTTTCACTATTAATCTTTTATTTAATTTTATCTTAGCATTTATTTTATGAGAGCCAAATCTGAAATGCTGAGAAACTTTTTATTAATTATTGCATTTTTTGCTTATCTGAATGTAGATTGATTGTTGTTGGAAAAGGTATAAAATGTAGTGTGGTCTGTTGCATTTTATTAAATGCATCTATGCAGATTGTAGAATGATTTTAGATATCTGAATTTTTATAAAATATTTTTACTGCTTTAATTCAATGTGGAAATATTTTATGTGCTTCCTAATGTTTGTTGTTACCTCTTATTTTTGTAGCGTTTTTATGTTGCAACCAGCAGGCAGTTGAAACGTTTAGAGTCCATCACAAGATCTCCTGTTTATTCCCATTTTTCTGAAACTTTAGCTGGAGCTAGCACTATTCGAGCTTATAGAGCTGAACAGAGATTTTGTTCACAGTCTAATAATTTAATAGATAACAATCAAATATGCTACTATCCAAGCATTGTTGCTAACAGGTAACTTTTGGTTTAACCCAGTTGTTAAACCCTTTCTACTTGTGTTTTGTCTCCTTTATATACAGTTGATTCCGGTTAATTGGACCGCATCAAGATGTGATCATTTTGGTCCTAATAACCGGATGGTCCGATTACACGAACATGCCCTATTAAGCTTATGCAATATGATTTGTTTCGATTCTTTAGGATTTGGTCCAAATAAGCAGCTGGTCCGATTAACTGGTGGTCCAATTAACCGGATTCGACTGTATAGATTTACTTTAACAAATCACCAGCTACAGTGGTTGTTACATAGTTAGTTGTATGTTAAGTTTAATTTCCTTATGTGACTAGTAGCATGTAAATCCCTCCTCATTTGTTTTTGTCTTGTTTGTAAGTTAATTTAAAATAATGAAGTATCAATCCCAGGCTAATACAGTAGTTGTCTTATAATAAAATATTAAAAAAGTAAATTATGAAGTTTGTTAGGAACAGAACTTAATTATACTTCTGAGGGTTTATTTAAGTCTTTAAACCAGGGATTCCCAACACTGTCCAGGTAGACAAGGTTTAAAAAGAGTCCAGGTTTAAAAAGAGTCTATAGTATACCAGGGGTCTATTGGGGGTCGATGATAAATTTTTCTGCTTTAAAATTTAATTTAATTTTTCAGGAATGTAATTTTTAGATAATATCCATTTTAATATGTATAAATACAGATTTGCAGTATAAATACAGATTGCATTTGTATAAATACAGATAAAAGTACTGTGGGAGAGCATCAATCACAACTATCACATTAAATTAAAAAAAAAAAATTATAATTACATATAAGTTAGTAAAATTGTTTAGTAAAATATATATTTATATTTGTTATGTTAGTTATTGTGAACTATACTATGATAAGCAATTTCAGGCCAAACATTAAAAAAATTGTATCAATGCATCAAGCACAACCACCACACTAATTGAACTTTTGTGCAATTACAATCTGTATTTCTGAAATCTTGTTTATATTTATGAAATTAAAAATGAAAATAATATAAAAATAATAAAATGTAAACCTAATGAACCACTTTTTCTAATTTTTGTTCCTATTCTTAGTCAAATTGTTATCTTTAAGTGTTTTATGTACAATTATTAGTATTATAGTTATGTTGTATGTTGTATATTATAGAGAAAAATATGAGGGGGTCCTTATGGGAAAAATGTTGGGGACCCCTGCTTTAAACTCTAATCTCCTGATTTATTGTAAACAAAGAATTGAATTTGTTTGAGAAAGGCTTATTAACACTTAAATTTACTGGACTAATAAAATGTTTATTAACAAAGTTTATCAAGTACAAACTAAAATTTTATGTTATAAACATTGAGTGTTATCTTGACTGATTAGAAATTACATTTCTCAATTCATAAGAAAGATAACACAAACAGTGTAAATAATTAAACATGAAATAATACGTATAAAGAGGGCATAGACAGCTGAAGAAATTAACAGAAAACCTACCCTAGCGTTGAAAAATTTAACTTTTCAGTAAAAGATTGCGCAGTTGCAACAAATCCTCATAATGAAAACAGACAAATATAACTAAAAGTAGATAATTCAACAAAGCAAGATAATTATTAGCAGGAAGAATGCATACCAAAAATAAACCAAAATCACACACTAAGGGCTCAACGCATGATTCTTGCACTATGGTGCGTTGAGCCCTAAGTGTGTGAGCAGGAAGAATGCTGACAAAATAAACCAAAATCACACACTTAGGGCTCAACGTACTGCATTGAGCCGTAAGTGCGTGATTTCGGTTTTTTTTTTGTCTGCATTCTTTCTGCTAATAATTATCTTGCTTTGTTGAGTTATCTACTTGTAGTTATATTCATAAGAAAGATTCAGAAAAATTCAGCATTGTATTTTTTTCTGAATTCACAGGATTCAGTAAATATTTGAATGGTAATACTTAAAGTTTATAAGTTTCAATAGAAATTTTCTATTGGAAATTAATGAACTTTCATGGAATATGTCTTAGCAGTGTTGCAAGTTCATTCACTCTCTTTGGGGGGTCTCTAAAGCAATGGCGGCTCCAAGGGGGGGCAGTAGGGGCAATTGCCTCCCCCCAAAAAGCCTGACGTATTTCTTTCTCATAGCCTAAACTTATATAATCGTAGACCTAATACTAAATGAGTTTAAATTTAAAATGAGACGATGTTTATTTCTTATATATATATATATATATATATACAGAAGGTCATTCGCACTTTATGGAAACGATTTTGATAGTTAAGTTTTATGTATAAATGCCGTATTTTATGCGATGATTTGCTTCTATCTGATAGCCATGGTTCTTGACAATAGCTCTAGCTTGAATTTTCCATGAATGTAAATTTTTGCTTAGTACTGTTATGTCAGTTTTACCTCATTCCTCTTAGACCATTTTCCAAAGTCTGTTCAGTGTTCTTAGATGCCGTTTTCCTAAGGGTCGTATTAAAAAACCGAAATCGCAAAAGTTCATTGGAGAAGAGTCAGGTAATTTTACAGGTATTTCATTAAATGGAATACATTTTATTCCTGTTTCTGATTCTTTCTTTGTTAAATAAGCGACAGTTGATTTAGACATTTGACTAGAGGCTTTGTCCATATGAAGCTCAACTTTATCAATGTCCTTTCCATATAAGGCTGGAATTTCTTCTTCTTCAAAAATTGTTTCTAAAATATCTGCTTTTAGTAGAGTGAATTAATTTTGGCTTTACTTGAGACTTTTTTGATTTTTAATTTGCCGTTGAAACAAAATCCTGCTACTATCATGAACTCCTTTGAGAACTTTTCTGTACCCTGACGTAGCCATTTCGTACGGTCATTCCCGTCAGTATAGCAATAGAAAATTGATCTTTTTTTATTACAGTCACTTAAATACACCCATGCCCCGTCGAGTGTTACCACAAATATTCATTTTTCAGCAGCTAGGTGTTTTTATATAATTTTCTACAATTTACTTTCCTTTCAGCAATATACTTTGGCAAAAGCAGATGAACTTTAGGTTTAAACATCTTTTTTAACTTCAAATCTTTATGAATGATTTTACTTACAGTGCCAGGAGACATTCCTAGTTTCGATGCAATGGATCTTTGAGTCAGCATATTTTCTTTTAGGATGAGACTTAACTTTCTTGATATTTACCTGCGTTCGAACAGTCTTAGGATGAGGTTTAGTGGTCATGTTTTCATTTTTTACTTTCAATTAGACATTTTTTCCCTTTCAGATTTAATATATTATAAATATCTGTTTTTGAAATGCCAGAACCGAAATTTTTACATCGCTTTATAATTTGTTTATACGAATATTTCTCCCCTGAAAGTGCAGTTATGTAACCTTCAATCCATCTATAAATTTTACTAGCCATTTTCAAAATAAATCTTTTATTTTACATTCCAATCAAAATAAAACAATAGCAGACGATTATTCTGAAGTTGCTAAATTTTTATCTCAATATGCAAATGTCAAAAACAAATTACAAAATCATTTCCATAAAGTGTGAACGACCTTCTGTATATATATATATATATATATAACCCTAAGAGCCGACATTGCCCTCTTCATAGCTCTGGACTGGAGCCGCCTCTGCTCTGAAGGAACAATTTTTGTTTCCAGGAAAGGGAATGGCTAGGAAGGATTAGATTGATGTATCATATTTTTCAAATGTGCTCCCTTTTGCTGTCTGTAAATGATAGCAATTAGCATTTATTATATTTAAAATCCGAGACTACTATTATCATATACATTTTTTTCTCTCTCTTCTGACTTGTAAGTTATATCTCCAGATGCATGAAATTAATAAGTTTTTAGTATTTAGCGAAATGATTTAAATGTTTTTATTTTGAAAATAAATATTTAAGGGTTTTTAATGTCTAATTAATGTACCTTATTTCCAGGTGGCTTGCAATACGACTAGATTTCTGTGGCAACACTATTATATTTTTTGCAGCAGTTTTGGCAGTTTTACAAAGAGAGAGTCTCGATGCAGGAAAAATTGGATTATCCATAACATATGCTTTAATGGTATGTTGAAAAAAGATTTCAGTTTCAGAAATTTAATTTTCTCCAAATTTGTGATTTTATTAAAGTAGTAATTTTGATATTAGGTGCATCTCAATAGGTATATAAATATTAAGTGAAAGAGTTAAGTGTGTCAATAATTTGCCGGAAGTATCAAATGTTTAATATTTATTAATAAATATACTCATCTATACCTTTTATGCAAGGATATGTTGCTTTAAGAACAAAATCACATACTCTAGTATATCTTCAATTAAGGTGTTAGGCAAATCTACCTATATGCATGTTGTTGATATTAAAATAAACCAAACTAATACTTTTAATCTACAGATTTGTTTGTCTTAACCTCTAGCTTATTAGGGCCCATTTTTCTGATTCTCTCTTTAGAATGGGAAATTTCATACCCCCTTTGTAAGAACGGCCATTAAGGGGGTTATATATATACATGTATGTATGTATGTGTATGTATATGTATGTATGTATGTATGTGTGTGTATGTATGTATGTATGTATGTATATATATATATGTATGTATATATATGTGTATATATATATGTATGTGTGTGTGTGTGTGTGTGTGTGTGTGTATATATATATATATATATATATATATATAATGTGTATATATATATACACATACATATATATATATATATATATAATATGTATATATATATACACATACATACATACATACATACATATATATATGTATATTCATTCTTGGGCCCGTATTTTTGGGATACATGCTATCCCACCCCGTAAGGAAAAGGTTAATGTGTTGTTATGTGGATCTTTTCATCTATGAATTATGAGCCCTATTTTGTTCTGACTTTATCTCTGTTCAATTTTATGCTAAGAAAATTCACTCAATAATTCTTTCTTGATTTTTTAATCTTTATTTTTACTTTGAATTTAACATTCTACAATTTTTTAAACAGATAACACAGACTTTAAACTGGTTGGTAAGAATGACATCTGAGTTGGAAACAAATATTGTTGCTGTTGAAAGAATTCTTGAGTATACAGTGACACCTACTGAGGTAAGATTTATTATTATCATTATTATTCAAAGTAATAATTGTTATTGTACCAAATACTTTTGTGCAAGAAATTAAAAATAGAATTTAAAAAGATTAAGTATTTAATAATGCATTTAAGTTAACTATTTTTACTTTGTATTTTGTTCTACATTTCATAAATGGGCATTTAAGCCATTGATCTACTTATTGATTTGGACAAAGATATTGTTTCACAGTGGATTCTATGCCACTGTGGAATTATTAACTGTCTTCTTCCTTATCATCTTAAAATTGTTGATCATTCTTCATGTCAAATTGCTGAAACATTATATCATCTAAAATATAAGATAAAAGGCACTTTCAATATGTTGATGATGCTCTAGGGAAAAAGTTTGAAAAGCCTGGAAAACAAAAATTGTAGAATTCCTCCTGACCTCTCTCAGAAAATGAGTGTGGTTTGTTGTAGAACTTGCATTGCTCTTGACTACTTGCTAAAGCACTTGTTTTGTACTAGCATTGTGACTTCCCCACAATGTCCCCTTTATGAGTACAAACCTATGGATGAATGGTACCAGGTATTTTGCATTGGACTGAAAGACATTGACTGTGACACCCTCTATAAATACAAAGCTATTACTTGACAGTTTTATATGGAAAGATACAACATGGTCGATCAGTCTATGGCAAGCATAGGATAAATTAAAAAAAAAAAGTTCTTTGCAAAACTTGTTTATGGGTTACTTGGACTATTAGTGAAATATCTGGCATTGAAATAATATACAGTTGATTCCAGTTAAACGGACTGAAAAAATTCAAGAAATATTAAATCGCCAAGAATTCAAGCATCAGGCTTTATTTTGTTCAAGAGTACCAACTAATTCCACTGCTTCGTGCACACCGCTCAACAGCCAGGTGATGCTACCAGTACGCCAAAGAAATATGTATATTCAGTTTTCAACACGGACCACATCGGGACATAATCATTTTGGTCCTAATAATCAGCTGGTCCAATTAAACCAGTGGTTCCCAACTCATAGAAGCCTGCAGACCACTAAGCCAGAAATTGAACCATGTCCGTACCCCCTCCCCCAACACTGCCTTAAGAGGGGTATGGGAGTATAGAATATCCCCCAAGCAAAAGGGATACAGGATTAACGCACTCACTTTTGTTTCAACCTTGTTTTCAATCTTTAGAATTAGATACCCTAGATCTCAGCCTGAAATTGAAACATATTGATTCATAGGTGATTAAGTAAAACAGTTTTTTAGAACACATTATTTATTATTGCTATTGTACAGTGTACAGTACAACTTAACTACAAATTCTTTATTTTATACATAAAAATTGCATAAAATCCATAAAAATTAATTCAACACCTGATTGTCAATGGATATATTCGACCTATCTAGTTAAATGAACATAGCTTTCAAAATCCCCATTTATTTGGCAACTTTGGTCATATGTGGTGCTGGACCACTCTTTAGGCTCTCGCGAACCACCATTTGGGAACCACTGGATCAAACGAACATGCCTTATATTACAAGATGGGATTCGGTCTGATTAACCGGTGGTCCAATTAACCGGAATTGATTGTATAATTTTAATATTTTCGCTTTTCAAAATAAACATGCTTTTACATACCAATGTTTTGATAGCATATTTTTCAAATGTTTGTTACTAATAATCTAAAAGCTCTATAACTAGAAATTCCATAGCTCATTTTCATTTTCCCTTTTTTTTTAGGGTTGCATGGTTGTATTATTTATAAAAAAATAGCTTTAAAAATCTTTTAAAACTAATATTTCAAAGCTGAACAAAAAGATTGAATTTGACAGTCTTATCACTTTGTATACTGGTTCATTACATGCTAGCATTAATTTGAGATAGCCTGAACGTTGAAAAGTCATATTTGGTAGATTTCCCTAATGTCATATGATCAAAGCTCTAATGGACATGTATAATATTTTTTCATTACTGTTTAAAAGTATATGAAAAGCTGATGATGCATTTTCCTCTTGACTGCATAAGTCTAATTTGTATTTTTATGACTAGGCTCCATGGATTGTGGATAATAATCGCCCCCCTGAAGAGTGGCCTCAGAGGGGTCAAGTAGTATTTGATAAATACTCTACACGATACAGAGAAGGTTTGGATTTGGTATTGAAGGCTATATCATGTGATATTAATCCAGGGGAAAAGGTATTAGTTTTTGAATACTTAAAAAAATGTCTGTATTGTTTTAGATTTTTTTTCATTCTATTTCTATTTCTTTTGAATAATTGTATATGTAGAAATTATATAAAATCCCTGTAAATACTTAATTTTTTCATACTGGAATACAATTTTGATATTTCAAAATGTGAACACTCCCAATTGATCAATGTTTTGTTTCTGCAATGCTTGTTGTTGTGCATCTGAACATTCCCATGTTTCATGAACAGTGGTGGGAATAAGTTTATCTTTCCTGTTGATTTGATAATTTTTTCTCACAATAACTTCCTTAATTTTTTGAGTCAAGGCTTAGTTTTAGTGAGAAAAAACATTTTTGGTTTTATAAATTTTGACTTCACCCTGTTTGGATTGGAATAAAAAATTGAAGACATTGAATCTTTCCTTGCATAAAATTTAGCCGAGTAATAAAATTATCTGCTCATCAGTACTTATGCATTGTAGCTGCCCTTATTGTTTGATAGTTAGCATAGTAGCTACCATAGCATTGTTCCACATTTGAATCCTGGCTGAAACCAACAGTGGCTCCAGGGAGTAGGGGCAATTGCTTGCCTTGCCGCCCCCCCCCCCAAAAAGAAAAGGCCTGCCTAAATTTTTTTTTTCATAGCCTAAAATTATATAATCCTAGACCTAATACTAAATGAGTTTAAATTTAAAATGAGAGGATGTTTAATTCTTTTATATATATATATATATATATATATATATATATATATATATATATATATATAATGTAATATACCCATTACATCTCGTCCTTAAATGAAAATCTGAAAGAGAAAACTAGCTCATATTTACATCGCTGGAGCTAGGCTCAGCCTGAAAGGGATAAAATTAAATTTTGAAGCAGTCAGACCGAATCGTTTACTAGGGCGACAAGAGTACATCCATTCATTCCAGAAGACCAGCTCGGAATAATGCCACCTTTCAACATTAAACATGAATGCGAGGTAGACATGTGACTATTATTTGTATGGTCAGCAGATTTTGGGGCTCGTGATGCTAACCCACTCTTGAATCTGGGTGTATACATGTGTAGAAATGCAAAGGCATCCGATTCATGGGTAGTTCTGTGGCTAAGGGTTTTAAAGTGATAAATTAATACTATTGCGGATTGGATTTAGGAAAGGGAATTTAAATGCTAGAATGGAGGGCATAATATTTAAGATATTATATATATATAACCCTAAGAGCCAATGTTGCCCCCCCCCCCCCCAAATCTTTGGACTGGAGCCACCACTGGCTGAGACATGCATGTTCTTGTTGAATTGGGTGAGATGCATGTAAACTTGACTAGGCATCTTGTGTGAGGGCAGAAAGTGCTCAAAGCGCAAAAATATCTACAGGATGAGCTGAAGGGTTAAGCAACCAGCTATGATATCAAGACATGGAATCTGTAGCGAACTTACTTTTGTATACTTCAAAGACTACTGTGGCTAGATGCTTAGGAGTAAAGTGACTTAGCAAGAAATTTTACTCTTGTGTAAGCAATGGCATGCATTATTAGCTGTTAGTCTTTTTAAGCCTTCAGTCTTATGTTTAAAATGTGAATTTCATGTACAAAGTAATTAATTTTTTAAACACTTTCAAGTTTCTCAGTTGCAATGTTCTGGAAGATTATCATTTTTTAATAAAACGCACATTATCTTAATGTGCATGTTTTATATTTGATTCTCTCTAACTTGATCTCTTCCAAGTGCATTAAATTAAACTGTTATTTCAAATTTTTATAAATCTGTCTTTTTTTAATTATGTTCGGTTTCAATTAAAAATTTTGATGGAAAATTTACATAGTTTGATAAAAGGATTATTAGGTACTTGTGGTAATGAGTGTTAGTTAAAGTGATACTAGCGTTATAAGATTTTTAAATGTATTTAAAATTCAGTGTCATATTTTTACTTAAAAAAAAGTAGAGCAAAAAGCTCTTTTTTGTATTAAAAAAAACAGTACATTCATTGTACATTAAATCTGACTTATTTAATAAGTGATTGCATATCGTTCTTTTCATTAAAATCAAAGTAGGAAAAAAAATTAGACTAGACCAAATAAATGACTGAAACTTGTAAAATTGTATTTTGAACATGTCCTAGTTGTCAAAATTCAAACACGGAGAGAAGTCATCAAGAATGACATAAGTTTGCAACTGTAGGATTAATAGATAGTCTATATATATAATTTTTTATTGATTATTTGTAGATAGTAAGTCTAATATTTTTGCTTGTATTTAATAAATGTGTTTAAATTGATTTACTTTGTTTAGATTGGTATTGTTGGAAGAACTGGAGCTGGTAAATCTTCTTTGACTCTATGCTTGTTTCGAATTATTGAGGCTGTCCAGGGGGGTATTGAAATCGATGATGAAGAGATTGCAAAGTTAGGACTTCATGACTTGAGATCAAAAATCACAATCATTCCACAGGTAAATTAGCATTGGGAATGTTAATTTACTGGTTTATGTTATGATATGAGTTTGTATCTTAATTTATATGGAGTAGGATTCAAAAGTTACCGGACTGAGACTATAACTTAAAAAGTATTATCAATTAAATTGCTGAAACACATCCTCCTTTTAAATAAGACCCTTGTGCAACAACACACTTTTGCTATCGCTTGTAAAGGTTATCGAACCTTTTCTGGAATCCATTTTTAGCCATGTCCTTTAATTCAGCCTGCGATGCACTTTTAACTTCATCTGCTGATTGAAATCGATGACCCTGCAAGCGACTGGCCAGTTGAGGAAATAGGCTGAAGTCGCAGGGGGCGAGATCAAGGGAATAGGATGTTGCAAAACAGTCGTATTCATTTTCACAAGAAAGTCAGCGGCTAGGAGGGATCGATGTGCAGGAACGTTGTCATGCAAAAGCACCCACGACTACTCAGCCCACAGTTTTGGTCTCTTCTTCTGGATCGACTCATGCAAATGACGCAGGATGTCTACATAGAGTTTTGTGTTCATAGTGCATCCTTCAGGGATAAATTGCAGCTGCACAATGCCCTGGATATCAAAGAACACCTCTAGCATGACCTTCCCTTGGACTTTCCCATTGACCTTCTTGGGGGAAGTCTGCTGACGGCCAACACTTTCGTCATCTTCGGCACTTTCCCTGCCCTCTCTGAAACGTCGATACCACTCAAAAGCTTGCGTTCATGATAATCTATCACTGTCGTACACATGCTTCAACATTTTGTAAGTCTTCGTAGCACTCTTTCCCAAGTGAACAGATAATTTGATATTAATTCTCTGCTCAACAAATGCCATTTCTTTCAATTACTGGTTACTAAATGCACCCGCCTACAAAATACGACACCATGGCGAGCCACTGACCACGTGATTTGTGTCAAACCCCTTTTATAAGAGGGGCAGAACGTAGTAACACAGAAAAATTATTGTAGTTGTTCTACTGCAAATTTTTTTTAAGTTATAGGCTCAGTCCGGGAACTTTCAAATCCTACCTCGTATTTGTGTGGCGATTGCATTAAATCACCCAAGTCGTGTGTGATTCAAAATAATGGCACTTTAGTGTACAAAGTATTTTTAATTCTTGAAACATCATCACTAAACAGCAAATTAAATATTGCTGTATTGAAATATGCATGTCACTGTGTGTATTTGAAATATTTTACTGTATTTTTATGGACATTAACTTATTGGTGACATAATGAACTGAGTACTATAGAAGGAGTTACGGTGCAGGTTTTGAATGCATCAGATTTTTATCACAATCAATAATATATTTATAGTGAAAGTTAGTGAGGCTGTAAGGAATTGAAGTGTTTCTTTTACTTTATGCCTAGTCTATACTTTTACTTAAGTCTCCTGTCCATGTTTTTTATCTCTATGAAATCAAGTGTATACTTTTGTCAAGAATGTTGAGACACAGTGAACAAAAAGCTTGTTATGCTTGGTAGTTTGAAGATGGACAGTTGGTTTGGGTCCCTGATTTCGCGACAAGTTGCTGGTATTATGGTGAGGTTATAAACACTGACACTTTTAACATGCCAAACTTAACATTTTATTGAAACAACAAAATGAATGGTTTGATAGAAGGAGGTATCTAAAAGCTCCATATGTATTCAATTATACTCCTTTCCCTCCAGTCTTTCAAGTTATTGGTCAAAAATCTCTAGATATGATTTAGAACTGATTGGAGAACAAAATTGTGAAGCAACACCATGGGTATGTCTCATAGTAACACCAGTTCATCAATCTGTATTGAAATACCATTTTTCTTGCACTTGGCATCACAGGTTACCAAAAATAAAAAATATTTTGAGACCCATTTTCAGAAATATAAACTCATTCTGGCAGTCTCAAATTAAAAAGCTGTAGATTAAATGCTGGGGTTTATTATGTGCTTTAAGAAATCCAAAATTGTTTTAATGTATAATTTGTGTATTATAGGCTGGAATTTTTTTTCCCTACATTTGGGGAAAATCCAGTGATTATCATTCCCCACAGGCACTTCAATAGATGGGAGTACTATTATAAAATTTTGTGACTGAAAAGTGATTGTTTTAGATAGAAGAACATGTTAAAAGTGGTTAAAATCCGTAAGTACCCTAGCAGAACAAAGGAGGCAGTCAGAAGATGAGGCAAGCAGGGCCTGATTATGAATGCTGGGGGCCCCTTGGCAGATGCTATTGCCCCCCCCTTATAAACTTTTATAAAAATAAGAACTATCCATGGAGTATACTATTAGAAGTACTAGGTGCATACACCAAGCATGTGAGGAAAAGTTGTTAAAAATCAGGATTTAAAAAAAAATCGTTTGATTTAAATTTTCATTCAAATAACGATTTAAACCAAACAATTCTGCATGCAAGTCCAATATTTGCTATTACAGTGTATGGCTGATAAGATGAAGCATTCATACACATGTTTCACATCAAATTGAAATTGCCTTTCACCTTCTGCTGTGTGTCTGATACAACCTGATATTTTAACATTTTTCCTAAAGCAGAAAGCGAAATTAGAAACTTTCACTTATCTGGCACCCTATCTATTTTAGTGTTGAGAAACATCATTTTGCACATTAAAGAGGACAGTTTTGGGGCACCTAGCGTCAGGGGGCCCTGGGCAAAGTCCCGATTTGCCCATGCGATAAAAAGGCCCTGGATGCAGATGTCCATGTAAAAAGTCAAAAGATGTCACTATTCTAAAATTTGCCAGCACAGTGTGACTTGAGAGGTCCTGAGGGATAGGGCATGACAGCAGTTCACTCCAAGTCTTTCTCGCAGCCTGCAGTTTATGTATACAGTTGATTCCGGTTAATCGGACCTCATTGGGACGTAATCATTTTGGTCCTAATTACTGGCATGGTTCGATTAAACGAACATGCCTTATGTTACAAGATGGGATTCCGAATAAGCAGCTGGTCTGATTAACCTTAATTGACTGTATTGCTAACTCCCAATATACATAAAATGTAGGCTGCAGGTATCACTTGCAGCCTGCATTTGAGTGTGAGTGAGCTTTAAACTAGATACTAAATATAATCATTTGAGTGTTTTAAATATAATCATTTGAGTGTGTAAAATATAATTATCAAAATATATATAATACTAGCTGAAAACCCGCACTTCGCTACGGAGTACATTCCAATTAAATACAATAGTCAATGTATGCAATTAATGCCAAATAAATAAATATATATATTTATAATAAATGCGACGATCAATGTATACAATTGATGTAAAAAAAAGTAATATATATATATATATATATATATATATATATATATATATATATATATATATATATATATATAAAATCGTAAGGGATATTTATTTTTTTTTGGATAATATCCAATCGTCTGCTGCATTACAAAGAAAAATAATATTTTTTTGTTTATTTAGTTGTTATGCACATGACGAAAAATTTATTTAAAGTACCAGAAAAAGAAATCACGTGATCAGCATTTAATAAATTAAATTCTAAAACTTAATCTTTAAAAATTCACCAAAAATCAGAAAATAGAGGTAAAGATTCGAAAAAGATTTCATTTTAAAGGAATTTTTATGATCTTTCTCATGATATAAATTTTATAACCCTCAAATTATTATTTTAAATGCAAACTTAAAAAAAGTTACAAAAACAGCTTAAAAATTTAATTTAAAAAAATCTAAGAAGAATTTTTCAAAATTCTTTCTTAGTGCAGCCCTACACCATAAGAAGAATCGCCATGCAAAATTTCAGCCCTTTAGGTCCAGCGGTTTGGTCTGTGCGTTGTATGTCAGTGAGTCAGTTACGGAACTGTTTTATATATATAGATATAAAAAAATATATATAATATAATATCAAAATATCATTTGAGTGTGTGTACAAATTGAGTGTGTGTTAAATATAATCATTTGAGTGTGTGTACTAAATATAATCATTTGAGTGTTTAAACTAGATACTAAATATAAGCATTTGAGTGTGAGTGAGCTTTAAACTAGGTACTAAATATAATCATTTTTTGTACATTTGACCATTGTTACCCTCAACAAACATCCATTTCATATTATTTGGGCTGGAAAATATGGTAATTACTTAATGAACCCAAAGTTTCAATCATCATAGCATAAAACAATTAAATAGATTGAGAAATGACTTCACTGTGGTTTAATAGTAAATTCATACATTTAACAATCTTATTTTAGGATCCAGTTCTGTTTTCTGGCACACTGAGAATGAATTTAGATCCCTTTGACTGGTATTTGGACAGTGAGCTATGGGCAGCATTAGATCATGCCCATCTGAAGAATTTTGTTTCCACTCTGAATGCTGGATTAAATCACGATATTGTGGAAGGGGGTGAAAATTTGAGGTAAGTTGTGATGTACAATTGACATTTGTAATCAATTTTTTTATTA
The DNA here is from genome assembly GCA_907164885.2 of Dolomedes plantarius. NCBI lineage: Eukaryota > Metazoa > Arthropoda > Arachnida > Araneae > Dolomedidae > Dolomedes > Dolomedes plantarius. The sequence continues at coordinate 32,588,047 of OU015496.1, read as the reverse complement.
TAACATTATCTTCATATCATTGTTACTTATATTTGTTGATATAAACATTCACTTTAACTGCTGCAAACAGAGAGCATTAACTCATACATATTTGAATGTTATAGTAGTGTTTTTTCCTGTGCCTGGGGTGGGGAGTTGTGATGACAATAAAAATTGTAATTACTCTTTTTCTCTCTTGATTTCTTTTTTAGCTTCTAATTAGCAACAAATAGACCTTTTTTGTCTGGGAGTAATTGCCCCAGGCCCCCAACTTCCGGAGGGGCCCCAAAAATTTATTTGTTAGATTTCCTCAGAAAATAACAAGAGAGCAGTGCAATGAAATATAATAATTATGTTAGTCATTCATGTAATAAAATTTTAAGTATGGGTAACTTAATTTGAATTTGTGTTTTCGTCTCTTTCCATTTTTTATTTTTCTTGGGGTCCCCAACAGAAGTTTGCCCCAGGCCCCGTAAAGTCTCTGGGCACCCCTGCAGAGAGGGGGGAGAAGGTACGATCCCTCTAGATGTCATGCCTGGAAGTCCTCAAAATTGAGGTGGCACCAGGGGGTGGGTTTGGATCATCTATATGGTGCCCCCATTGAAAGCAAACAATGATTCTTGTAGATTATACGCAAATATCTTAATGGACAGGTGCCCTACATTGGTAACTAACAATAAAGTAATTGTAATTATTAGTTATAATTATTATAGAAATTGCCAGTTGTAATAAACTCCTGCAGTTCAACAAGAACACTATTTTTATTTTATATTGTAATATTTGTATCATTATACAAATAAAAGCCCTTAGCTGATAATGTAAATTTTATCTTTCATGAACAGTGTTGGCCAAAGACAGCTAGTATGCCTTGCTCGGGCTCTTCTACGGAAAACTAAAATTTTAGTTCTTGATGAAGCGACAGCTGCTGTTGATCTGGAAACAGACAGCTTGATTCAAGCTACCATTCGAAAAGAATTTGCTAATGCAACTGTATTAACAATAGCTCATCGCTTGAACACTGTTATGGACTATGACAGGTAAGATAAAGTTTCCTTTTCTGTTTCATCCCTAGACAATTTCTGATTAATGGAATGACTTGCTGGTGTATTTATTCAAATATTGGATTTTTTTTCTTTAAATATTCATTTCCCTTGGCTGATACTTTTACTGTTAAGAATTTTCCTTTAGGCAAATAGTTGTTATTGTCAGACATAGGAACAATAAGCAGAGTGTGGCTGGCAGTATATAACAACAGAAACAGAGATAAAACAAAAACTTCTTTATTCAAAATTATAAATAAACTAAAATATTAATTTACATCCAAACATAATAAACTAAAACTGTCTCACGCTTGCAGTCCACGAGGCATCTCACTTATAACAGGCTCTACCTCAGCCAGCAAAACTGACAAAAGAAGGCTAGAGCAAAAGCAAAAGGGGCAACAAAACTCGCTACACAGTCGATATATATACACAGGATATTTGCATAAATTATAGATAGCACTCAGCGAGTTGATCCCAACTCGTAATCAATAAATCATGGGGAAAAACAAATAAAACCCCACTAACTGTTGATGAATGCAAATGACATCATCTACAAACGAATCTGGTGTAATGACGTCATCTACAAACGAATTTACTAGGTTAACATGATTGATTACCCGATTACTAGGATATTAAGAAAATGTATTTGGCAACTGCCGAAATCAACTCAATAGCATAAGTGCAATACTACACTGTGGGAAAACTATAGGTAAGTTACTTTTCTGTAAAATTCCCAACAGTTGTTCTACTTGACTGTTTAGAAATTCAAAATTAATTTGTAGACAGTTATTTCTTGTTTTACTCATGCGTTAAAACTGATTTCATTGAAAAATCCATACATTTTTTCTTACAAAGGAAATATATGTAACAAAAAACTTTATATTCCAATTTTTAAATATTTAGGATTTATGTATTTTGCTGGGAACTGAGCTTGAAGTATATTTGTAATTTTTTAGCTTGAAAAAAGATTGAAATAATTTTTTTTAATTATTAATTCAAATTTATAGTAATTTCGCTTGAGAATATATACCTATAGAAGAAAAAATTACTTTTGGCACATTCGAATTTTCTTTTAACAAAGATTGTGTATTTATTTTTAAAATTTGAAATCTTATGCTCTTATTTCTTTGAAACAGACATACATCTCTTTCATATTCTTCTTGAAATAGTGGATCTAGGTTTTTCCTACATTATGCACTTTGTAACATAATAGGGGGATATGTAATAAAAAATGATGAAGATATGTCTGTCTGTTGCATTAATACACTTCATCGAAGAACTTCTTTTGTATTTTTATGAATGACCTTTTAACTTAATTTATTATGAATTTGAGATTGCAGGGTTACTCTCCGATACCCAAGCTGCCTACTATTCTATTTGTTGTTGCTTCCCTTCTGTGTTACTGTCAGAAACTGTGCTTCAGCACAGTTTTAGAGTCTAAAAATAAGCATATGGCACAATGGCTTTTACAAACAAGAACAAACACACTTTTACATGAGCAACAAGAACAAACACACTTAACATGAAATACAAAGAATAGTATGGGTGCTAATTATTAACATGAAATGCACCCCTCGGCCCACTAGCCTTTAAGAACCTGGTTGGGAATACTTCCGGCGAGGAGACATTAGCAACAACAACAACACAGCTCTTTTTTTTAGCCCCAGATAAAATGTCAAAAGTTCTTCTTGTTTGACTGGTAGAATCCCACTCAGATTATTTTGTAACGACTTTGTCCTCATATTGCTTTTTAACATTTCTCTTCTTTATTTGTACTTGAACAATCAGAATTTGAAAAAAGTATAGTTTTACTGTAATCCATTAATGACATTTTATTTTCTCTTGTTTTTAGGATTATGGTTTTAGATAAGGGAGAAATAGCTGAATTCGATGCCCCATCTGTTTTGCTGAAGAACAGGAGGTCCATATTTTACGGCATGGCCAAGGATGCCGGACTCGTGTGAATTCTGTAGTCACTGTGTCGAGATAAGATATTTTGTGTGTTCGCCGAGGAAGTCTATTTTGCTGTCCTGTGTATTTATGTGTATGTCTTCTGTAATGAAGAATACAATCAAAACTGAGTATTATTTTTTTTTATGTGCCGATAGCACTTTTTTTTTAAACCTGCTGTTTTATTTTCTGTACTTAATAAACAGAGGTTTTTATAACTGTTTGTGTTTTGATTTGTTTGTCTTTTCCCTGTAACATCTGCTGTCAGGAATGTATAATTCAACCTGTCTCTCGAGGTCTCCTGTACCACTGAGCTATTAACACTGGATTGCAGTAGGTTCTTTATTTTCCCTGGTTGCATACTTGGGAAGAGAAACATACCATTCTGTCAAAATTCGAAACACACGCACAATTGAAGTGGTCACAAGTAAACATATAGGTACTGATAAAAGGGAACAAACAAAATGATACGATAGTTTGATTCTTAAACATAGTCATCCCAAAAATTTAACAATAGATGTCCAGGGTTCGATCCTGCTACTGGGCAATGTTGACTCAGCCTTTCATCCCTTGAGTGGGTCGATAAATGAGGACCAAGCTTGTTTGGGAACAAAACTCTGGGGGTCCCACGTCAGGTTGACCACCTGACTGAGACATGCTGTATGGCACCCATCTGTGTGCTACCATCTATTGATGTGTTAAGGAGTTGAAGTAATTCTTATTAGAGCTCTAGATAGATGTTCTGCCATCTATTTTGATGCTGTTGAGAAATATCTTGGCAAGTATTAAGTTGGCAAGAACTAAGTTGGCAAGTATTAAGTTGGCAAGAACTAAGTTGGCAAGTATTAACTTGGCAAGTATTAAGTTGATTTGGCTTGCTAACTGTCGATAAATTTTAATACTCCGCAGTGGTGTAGCGAGCATAACTGGCACCCAGGGCAGGATAGATCCCCTTGCCCCCCTCTCGCTATGCCACTGGTCCTCTGACAGTGAGACGTAAGACATTAATATTAAATTGTTAATTTATCGAGCAAGAAGGCGATTTGACACTTTACCTGTAAATGATAAATTACTTTAAAAATCAGAGGGATTATCAGCTTAATAATAAAGTAGCTTCAGGAAGTGGGGGAGGGGGTTCCCATTGGCACCAAAATGAGACAGAGTAAAAATATGAAATTTTTAACAAGGAAAGAAAAAAATAGTAATTAAATTAATTATATGATGATTTTGTTACAAAGCTCTGGAAGCTTTATATTTTGTAACTCGAATCACATTCTTTTTTCTACGATGATTGCACAACTAAGTACATAAGACTTAAAAACTGTACTGACTGAGCAAACATTGTACTGACAATTTTGAAAACTTCCGTTCGTTATAGTGAAAAAAATGACGTCATTAGGGCACATAATCAAACGGAACTTATAAAAATAATTGAATATTTTCACAAACATTTAGAATTGCTCGAATATTTATCTGCTGTATGATATTTTACTTAGACGCATGTGGAGGAAAAAAATTCTAAAATCCGAGTGCATTAAAAAACTAAAATTTTGGCCCCATAAAATGTCCACATGAGTGATATATGAAATATTTCATTAATCATTTCCATGAGGTAAGTTATTTATATAAGTAGGAGCCACTGAATATGAACAATTTGCATTGGAAGAAGCCTTGTTGACCCCATTCTTTGTAAAAGAAATAAAAATGCTAAAATTAGCACGTTATATATGACATACAGTTTTCTCAAGAAGTAAATAGTAGCACTTTTCTCGAAGAACAATCCTTAGATTCTAAATTCAAACACCAAGCATCTGATATGTGTTATCAACTTGGGCAGGTTTGGTCTGAATATGGGGTAGGGGAGTTTGTGAGGTTCTCCCCAAAAATAGAAATTTTGCTGGCGCTGTAATTACTAAGTTGTTTTAAAGGGACACGGGACAGAATTTTTTTATGTTATTCATGCACATCTTGTGATTTATTTTTATGTGTGTCCTCCTGTAATGATCATGCTTATACAAAATACTTGAATAATGTGAAATTATGTTTAAAATCATTTAAGTGTTTTAAAAGCAGGTTCAGTTTTTCATACATCTGACCAAACGTGCAATGCATTTGACAATTTTTTTGGCTTTAATTTGTAGAGAAGGTTTAAGAATAATTAGTTCTCGAAAACTTTTGAATTAAAATGTATCTAGTTAATCCTTCAAAAAAGACCTCATTGTGTGAGAACAGTTCAGGTGAAAATTTCTTTGGTGGGGAGAGTCGGCAGACGAAGTAGTGCTCTATATTTCTGATGAAACAATGCACGACTGTCCAGTGGCACACCCAGGATTTTTTCTTGGGGGGGGGGGGGGGGGAGATGAACACGGATAAAAATATTTTTAATGCATGGGGGGGGGGCGAGATGAAGGGATAAAAATATTTATAATGCAAAATCAGTATTCATAATGCAATTTCTATTTCTTTGGGGGGGGCAGGGCCCCTTGACCCCCCCCTCCGGGTGCGCCACTGCGACTGTCAGATGCGTGAAATGAGAATTAAGGGTAGATTTAGGTATGAACTTTATGCAAGCAATTGGACTTCAGCCTGTGTGTAACCGGTTCGCTATCAAATATAAGTTCTTAACTACTTCGAACCGGCAGCTGCTCTGTGAAATGAACTCTCAAAACATTTTAAAAATTTACAAGTGTGTTAAACTTTCAAGTTAGTTCGTTCATATAAACGTCATCACTTGAGAAGACATCATATGGTTTGAACTGACAATGGTGAAGGACAGTAAAATCGTCTATATATACTTCAGTTTCAAGTAATCGCTACAAGATGGCAGCAGTAGACATTAGGAGAAAATCCTTGCGCATTTTACTGTAATGTTGTGCTACGTTTCCATCTATTGTTCGAAGGAAAAAGATTAATAAATTAAAACTAAACAACAAAGCATGTATATAAGTACAACGTAAAAGAATATGAAATCCATGGTTTAAAAATTAGCAGAAATTTAAAGGAGAGAAAAATCCACGGACGCATTCACTTGGATTCGAAATTAATTATTTTTATTTTTGTAAAATGAAAATCAGCGTTATAGAAAAAAGTTTCTCAAGTAATTCTACTTAAAAGATTAGCGAATTAATTACGCAGTGCGCAGGACCTATAGTTTTTGGGGCAGATTCCTAATCAGTTCAGGCTTTAGTTATTGCAAGACCCGACTACAGAATTTTCAGCAAGGTATTTCAAAATACAAATATGCATTAAACTAAACGATAAGAATTTATTGGGAAGCATTCTAGACAAAAGTATAATTGTGTTTATATACCTTTATTGTACATACATTAACAAGAAAATAACAACTATAGATTTGCTAGATTCCGAATATTTTATTTACAGACCAAAAATATTTAAATAAACACATTTGTAAAATTTTTTTTATCATCGAAACTGATTGGGAATTTTAATTTCCTCATGCTCTAAAGACAGTATTGTAACGCTGTTTAAGTCTTCTGCGATAGTGTTGCCCTCGGGTATCTTCATTAATCTAAAAAAGAGCTTTCCCCTCGCGATACCACTGTTAGATGAGTTGTTAGAAATATCCTCTTGCACAGGGCCGCCGTCAACTGAGCCAGGGCCCGGGGCAAAATAATACAGCGGCCCCCCCTCTCCACTCAATATTTGAACATTGTATACATTTTTTTAGTCAACTCTTATTTTACCGGGCCCTCTGCCAGCCCGGGCCTCTGGGCATTTGCCTCCCCCCCCCCTTGTCGCCGGCCCTGCTCTTGCATTTGGAGAGCCAATAGCTTTGTCATTTGTAGCAAAGAGAATCAGAGTTTTTAATGGGTTTCCGAAACATGAAAGAAGGAAGGATAGGTTTTATTGCTTCCATTTCCTCGATAACCATAATCTCATCTACTACAGATTTCGTTCAGTGGTTACCAGGCCCTGATTTTCCATTAGGCCCGGTAGATCCGGGCCTAGGGGCCCCCCCAAAAAAAATTTATTTTAAAAGAAAAGAAAAAGAAAAAATCCCCAATTCAATTTTTTTAATTTTACCCTTTTTAATAGCAATTTTTTATATATCCCTTCAAATTTGATTGATTGGTTCATCAATGCAGTGGCGCACCCAGGGGCAGGGGGGCAGGGCCTCCTGCCCCCCCAAACAAGTAGAAATATTGATTTTGCATTATAAATATTTTTATTCGTTCATCTCGCCCCCCCCCCTCATGCATTATAAATATTTTTTCCATTCATCTCGGCCCCCCCCCCCCAAGAAAAAATCCTGGGTGCGCCACTGCATCAATTTATAGTTATATGTATAGATCATCATATGTATGTTATAGTTTATATAAAGGATTAATAAGTTTTTCTGGTTGCATTGTATTGTGTTTTAATAATGAAGTTAATATGTTGTATTGCTTTTTGTTATTTGATAATGTTCTAGGCTTCTATGCTTCAAATAGCCTATTCTTGGTAAAATGGTACTTTCACAATGATTCATGATTATTTTTTGGGTGTCAACTTTGGAAATTTTATGCCTACATCAGTGTTAGGGGGCCCCCATCCCGAGTTGTGCCTACAGTCAAGAATTTTCTAAATCGGGCCTCGGGGTTACTTAAACCCTTTTTACACCCGATAAGGGAATTTCCAAAATCGAAGATTGTTTTCGCTGTCTGTCCTTGGTAATAGTCTGGAATTTACTTAGGAATCTAAAAGTGTCATGTTTTACCAACCGCATGAAACGTCGCTGCAGAGCAGGGTGTAGCTTTATCTATTACTTGGTAAAAAAAACAATGAATCCAAAGTATTTTTTGTGAATTGGTTCGTTCGCCCACTCCTAGCTAGATAGCCGTTTTCGTAAGCGTAATTCCCAAAATTCTGGGGTTGCATCTAAATGAGTAAAGCTCCGATCTAAGACATCTAAATGAGTGGCTCCGACTGAAATTTGTACAAAACCAGTCTCTATAATTTGTTAGCCATTCGAAAAAGGTGTCCAAATGATGACAGCCCCGTGGCGAGATTTGTAGATTCACTTTGAAGTTTCTTGCTTACAAAATTGACCCTGAACATCAAATCACCAGAATACCTATTAAATTAGAAATTCGTATTGCCTGGTGTAATTTGGTATTCAATTTTTTCTTTGTGCGAGGCATAATTTGAAAGAACCGGAGCAATCGACTGAAGGGCAACTCTGTGCCTAACGTTAATAAGTGTCCATTTTGTTACCTCTTAGAACAGGGGTGTCAAACTCAAAGGCTACCTTGGGCTAAACAACAGGGCCCGACTTTGGCACAATGGGGCCCTGGGCAAAGCAGACTTTGGGGGCCCCCTTCAAGGACAGATCCAGAGGGTTCATGTCCCCCCTCCTCAGGACCAGATTTCCACATGAACATGTGGGACACTCACCCAGGACACCCTTAAATCGGGACCAGAAATTCAAAAAAAATTTCAACCGACAAGTGAAAAATTTTAAGAAAATAATGAATATTAATAAGAAGTGTTAATTAATTTACTTTTTAATGTTAATGAATAAATTCATGAAATTTTCTTTTGAAATTCAAAATAAATCACAGTCTGGAGTTATTACAACTCCCCCCCCAAAAAAAAATATATAAAAAATAAACCAGAAACGCTTTATACGTAAGCATGCTTTTACGTAGCTTTTTTACGTAAGCATGCTTTCACTATAGTGGGTGCACTGTGCTCCACCCAGGATTTTTTTCTGTATCCGCCACTGCACCCCTTTACTATATTAACCAAAAAACAAATTCTCAAAACTATGTGCAACTTTATATTAAATTAGGGGCCCCATAATTTTGGGGGCCCTGGGCAAGTGCCTCACTTGCCCATGCGGAAATCTGGGCCTGCTAAACAAACAAGGTTTAACTATAGGTGGGCCGCAAAAAAATCAATATTAATAGAAACGTAGGTTTATTTACCTAATTACAGTATATTCAACATAAATATATGCATTTTGTTTAATAATAGCAAAAAAGAGTATCATTAAAAAAACATTTAGCGAATTCTTCCTATCTTATTATAATTCTGCGTCGGTTATTTTATTATATATTATTGTGTGCCAATATATTGGCCGGGCCGCAAAAATGTTCGTCGCGGGCCGCGAGTTTGACACCCCTGTCTTAGAATGAATACGGAAGAAGTTCTGTTCTACGATGTTTTCTCACAACTTCAAATTTAAGAGGGACATCTAGAGGCACCATCTAATTGCATGATTTAAAAAAAGTGCTAACAGCAGCTCTAACAGGCCCTGATTTTCCATTAGGCCCGGGCCTAGGGGCCCCAAAAAATTTTAATTTTAAGAGGAAAAAAAGAAAAAAATTCCCAATTCAATTTTTTTTTAAATCTTACCTTTTTAATAGCAATTTTTTTATATATCCTTTCAAATTTGATTAATTGATTGGTTCATCACATGTATATAGTTATATGTATAGTTCATCATATGTATGCTACAGTGTATATAAGGGATTAATAAGTTTTCTGGTTGCATTGTATTGTGTTTTAATGATGAAGTTAATATGTTGTATTGCTTTTTGTTATTTGATAATGTTCTAGGCTTCTACGCTTCAAATAGCCAATTCTTGGTAAAATGGTACTTTCACAATGATTCATGATTACTTTTTTTGTGTTTGTGTCAATTTTGGAAATTTTACGCCCACATCAGTGTTAGGGGGCACCCATCCCGAGTTGTGCCGATAGTCAAGAATTTTCTAAATCGGGGCCTGAGCTCTAATCATTTTCTTTACAAACTTATTCGAAACTACATTGTAACGTTACCTCTAGGATTTACAGGGTTCCCACTTATATCCATTACACCCTCCCTTAACTTCTAAACGGTGAGAGCTTAGGCCATAAAGTTGGTGTCTAGATAGTAAAAAGGGCTATCTTCTACTCGATGAGACAACTTACAAAGCCATCATCGGCAAATTTCGGAATGAGCGTTTTTATCTCAAAAACGGTATGAGATACAGGAAAAAAGTCAATTACAAAATTGTTCAGCATCATCGATTTAGTAAGAAAAGACACCTTGCGCACATTAATACTCTAAACAGAATGTAAAAAATGAATATTAGCATGAAAATAAACAGAAATGAACCACAGCAGCTTCCCGGAAATGGTGTAAAGAATTCGCCGAATGGTAGCGAAAAGAAATCAGCGATACAATCTAATAATATATAAAATGAGCAATTTATTTACAAGATGATTGAGTCGATGAAAATTATGAAAATTTCAGGAGCGATGCTCTCTAATGCTCGTGCGGATATACAAGTCAGCTACCACACCTCAGTTTATATTAGATGTCTAACTGCACTCAGGCACTAAAGTTCTTTAGATCGCGCACGGGAACTCAGGATGCGTCGCGATCACTTCTACGAGAATTCAAGTCCACAGAAACTCAACAATTGTCCAAATCCTTCTGGGATCATAAAACAAGCTATGTCAGATACTGGAGGTCGACAGGAAGTCAATAAAACTCTTCGGCTATGCTATCACAAGGACTTATCGAGAATTTAAATTCTGGCTGCGAGGCCTGAGTAGCGCTTCTTAGCTTGAGATCCTAAACTCAGCCTTCAATATACTTCTGCCCGAAGTAAGTCGACGAGGTGTCCAACGATTCTTCTCCGAATCGAAAGTAAAACACTTTGCCTCACCGAGGACTTGAAACGAAGTCACGGCTGCAATTGCCGGAGTAGCAAGTCTCAGCGTGAAAACTCAAGAGCTAACTGAATTTTTTAACTCTCGTAGCGACGCACTTTCAATTTGGCGCTGATATCGCTCTAAATTTAAAAGGGCTCTAATTGGCGCCTTTAAAAGTGAACTCATTTCTCTGGAGTTTGATTGGTCTAGCGTCAACAGCTGTTTGGGTCCGCCCGCAGGTTCACTGTTGCTTTTTCCTGGAACGTGCATGAAAAGAAGGGGGTCTTGTTCTTTAAGATTGTGAGAATCAATGGATTCTTCACAATGGGCACTTGCGTGATCCAGCTACAGATATTCCTCGACTTATGACCGAGATAGGGACTGAGACATTGGTCGTAAGTCGAGTTTCAAACTTTTTTTTTTTGTACATGCGCATACCTATATTTTTTACTTTCACACGTAATTTAAAATACATTGTATTTAGAAGACGTAAATCATTCTTCGCCGTCACTACTTATCAGGGCCGGCGACAGAGGAGGCAAATGCCCAGGGGCCCGGGGTCCCAAAAATTAATTAGAAATAAAAATTTAAAGTTTAAATAAATTTAAATGCCAACAAGAATACAAACTTTTGTTGCTTAAAAAGTGAAAAAAAAAACAAATGAAAGTAGAGCGTATGTCAGTAGTATGCAGTAGAGAAGCATGGCGTTAGCGTTGTCGTAGTGGTCATCGAGGGTTGTGGCGCGGGTGATGGGGACGATAGAGCGAGGGCGCTGTGACTCCCCTCCCCTCTCTTTGCCGCGAACATTCGCCACTCAGCGGCAAGTTGTAACCTGAAAATCAAGATCAAGAAACTCCATCTCCCGCCTAATGTTCATTGTTTACTCGTTAGTAGACCTAATAATTGTTTACTCTACAGTCACAGTAACAGATTAACAGTAGCAAGCTACACATTCTAGTGTTGGGTCATTGGTGTTGTACACAGGGGTGTGGCTACCGTGGGGCAGTTAGAGCGCAGTACCAGATTGAGGGGGAGGGAAGGGGGCAACTGCCCCGGGGGGCGGCAAAATGGGATTGAAAAATTGATCCTTTTTTATAATTTCACAGTGCCATAAAAATATAAATAAAAACATAAAATTTAAATACTAATTCAGAAGAAATTTCTCCATGCTTTGATGAAACCCCTTACATTGTAGAAAGTAAAGAGTGTGAAAGATGTAATTTAGATGAACTAACAGTAGCAGAAGGTTCTACCCCAGAACCTGTCTCAAAAGAAGATCATTCTATAGAAGAACATGAAACTTCAACTCCAACTCGTACTATGGATGCCGGGATCGGGACTATAATTACAAATTCAGACTTGGGACTTCTAATAAACAAGGTGATAAACAGCGATAAAATTGAGACTTTTGTGAAAATGGGCCCACCTGACATGCCGCCAGACCATGATGGGAAAAAGGCATTTCCAAAAACAGTTCTTTTTTTCTAAAAGACCGAACGGAGAGAGTGGTAGGAGAGATTGGCTTGTATGGAGTGATACCGCAGAGTCCTTGTTTTGTATTCCGTGTAGGCTTGTTAATAGCGGTTGTGGGAGTGAAAAATCTGATTCAAACAAGTCTGTTTTATTGAGTAACGATAGATGGAAGAAAGAATATTGTTGGCGGAAGCTGTATGACAAACTACCAACGCATGAAAGGAGCACCTTCCACAAGAATAGTTACATCCAATGGAGAGAGTTAGAAAGGCTTCAGGCATTCATTCGCAGCTTGATTCTGAATTGGCCTCTAGAGCGAAATAATGGAAAGAAGTATTTCAAAGATTGTTATCTGTAGTTATGTTTATTGGAGAGCGAGGCTTAGCTTTCAGAGGAACCTCCGAAAGGATAGGTGATCCCAACAATGGCAACTATTTGGGGCTGATAGAGTTGTTATCTGAATTTAACCCATTACTAAAACAACATATCTCAAAAATGTCGTTACAAAAGGCTCAAGAAGAGGGAAAACGGCTTCAAGCGCACTACTTGTATAAAGATTCCCAAAATGAATTTATTCAACCTTGTGGTGCTAGAGTTCGGCAGAAGGTGCTAGAAGAGAGGAAAAAATCGAAATATTTTTCTACTATTGTTGACTCTACCCCAAATGTCTCCCACATGGAACAAACAACATTGGTGTTAAGATGCGCATTAGATTGCGAATCGGAATTTAAGGTTACTGAGAGGTTCTTAAGTTTTGTTGATTGCAACCAAAAAATAGGACAGGATGTTGCTAACTTGATTATGAGTGAATTTGAAAAGAACTCAGTTCCTTCAGATGGATTGCAGAGGGGCAAGGTTATGACAACGGTGCAAATATGGTCGGAGTTTATAACGATGCTCAAGCCGTTATAAGTAAACATAACAATCTTGCCTTTTACTCTGTGCCGCACACAGCCTGAACCTGCGTGGGGTTAATGACGCAGAGTGCTGTGAAGAAGTGATAACATTTTTTGGGATGTTACAAAAAAACATACAACTTTTTTTCCAAAAGCCCACAAAGGTGGGAATACATAGATAAACGGATAGGATGCTCCCTGCATAACCTTTCTCAAACTAGATGGTCTGCCCGAGTAGATAGCGTTCTACCTTTTGTCAAGCACTTGTCACTCATAATTCATGCCCTAAATGACTGTAAAGAGCTTAATCTAACCGCAGAATGTAAAAAAGAGCTAAAAGGAGTTACGAAGTACTTAAGATTCTTTGAATGTGGTATTATCATGTCCACAATATGGCTAAAAGGGCTTGTCACTACCTATCACAAGAATAAAGTTTTACAATTTTTTTTTGAACGCACTAAGAAAAATAAAGTTGGACAGCTTGTTCCCAAATACATCTATAGCAATCAGATTCTTCTGCTGCATCCCTGTATCTGTAAGTCACGGTGAGAGAAGTTTAAGTGTAATGAAAAGAATAAAAAGTGTCAATCAATCAACGATGAACCAAGACAGGATGAACGATCTGCAACTCACAACATACAGACGAAAAACATTGGTGATCTATTTGAGGAGCTGAAAGATCTGCGGAGAAAATAGTGCAATCTTTATGCTGAAGAAAAATTTGTGGCAGCGAACATGACAGAAAGTATATAATGTGAAAAGAACTTCAAGGAGAAAAGACTTAAGAAAAGAAAAATATTCCATGACGAGTCCAGAGATTGTGAAAGCTCATCAAGGTGTAATGATCAAACGGGATGTTACGTAAAACATGAGGAGGAGAATTTCAGAATTAATGTTTTCTATAAAATTATTGACTCTATCATTAGGGGCCTTACTCAGAGATTTCAATTTTCCGAAAAGGTTAGTGACCTTTTTCAATGTCTTTGGACATATCACGATGAAGATGAAAATGAAATTGAAAAGCAGTGTTTGACTTTGTGTCAAACGTACAAAGATGACATAGACACTGACATTTTCAATGAAATCAAACTCCTGAAGTCAATACATATGACCAACTTAGGAGAAATGTCATTACAACCTTTAAAACTTTTGAACGCACTAAGAAAAATAAAGTTGGACAGCTTGTTCCCAAATACATCTATAGCAATCAGATTCTTCTGCTGCATCCCTGTATCTGTAAGTCACGGTGAGAGAAGTTTAAGTGTAATGAAAAGAACAAAAAGTGTCAATCAATCAACGATGAACCAAGACAGGATGAACAATCTCAGCATCTTGGTGATGGAACCTGGTTTGGCAAGGAGCTTGAAATATGATGATATTATTGGTGACTTTCAAGAAAGAGGGCTAGAAGAGTTGTATTTTCATAAAGTAAAAAAGGAAAATGTGCGTTTCATTATGACTTTTTATAAAATGTTCAAGTTCAATTAAGTCCTAGTTTTGATTACTGTATAATAAAACTGTAAAATGTGTTAAACCATCAAAAAGTTTTTATTTCGCAAATGTTTTCCCATCCCTTTCCACTGGCATGTGTTTATTTAACATAAAAAATTTATAAGTACAATTTATAGTACATCAAAAGATAATGCACGAGTGCACATTTCTTCTGCAGAAAAAGCTGATAATAAGGTAAGTCTTGGTTATAAAATAACCTGCAAGTTCGCAGTTCTGGTCAAATTAAGTGAGGGGTGGGCGGGTGAGGTGTACCGGGATTTAGGGGCCCGGACCTCTCAGTTGCCCAGGGGCCCGAGAATCCTGTCACCGGGCCTGCTACTTATTATGTTAGTACAATCCATTGGTTCAGAATTGGCGTCAGAAGATAAGTTGCAATTTTTTTTAACAAAGTTGTCCAAGGTAATTTGAACAGTTTGGTCTTCTTTTTCTTGTATTGTCAGGTAGCAAGCCATATTTTCCTGAATATGGCGACTTATACTTGTGAATCTTTCTTCATTTGGATCCATTGCTTCTGAATGTTGTAGTCCTTAATTAATATAATGAAAAGTTGAAGCCATTTCTGAAGCCAATGAAGGTTGATTTGATTTGTCGTGTGGATATCGAAACTATTGCTTCATACATTTTTATGATTTCGTCATAAATTTTTTCAGTATTGCAAAATATTGCATCATATTTTTTAATAATTATGTAATGCATTCAGGTATGTACTGTACATTCGCGAGGGACAGTATTTTTGTGAAAAAAAATAATATATATATATATATATATTAATTTAAACATTTCGATCGTAAGTCGAGGAATATCTGTACTTCGAGTGGCAACAGAGACCCATTTCCAGATCATCGAATAGGCGCTAGGGGCCTTTGAAAGGTAGCAGATTCTACGAGATACATTCTGAGAATGTCAGGCAAAGATAGCATCTTCATTTGGACTGTTTGCCGTTCGTGAGACGGCAAACGGCGTAGTATAAGTTTTTACTACTTAGTAACTGACCAATAACATTTCCTTTTCGACGTGAAAAAATAGCTTGAGTAATTAATAATATTTATTTATAGTATTAAGAACAAGGGGGCCTCCAAATGCTTTATACGCCACTGCAGAAACTTACTCTTTTCCCTGCGGTTACGAGTTGAGATCAATCCAGACCGGCAAAAAAAGAAAATTGACCTTGTTCACATTGCTTCCGGAGCGTTTCGTAGAGCTCCTCATTCGGTGCCGAGATTGTAGGCACGACCTGTGATTGGTTTGACATGTCACGTGGTCATTGCGTTGAGCCGTCTTATTGGTTAAAATTTTTAAGGCTGACGCTCCGCTTCGAATCAGAAGCAATACGAACATGGACCTAGGCTTTTCCCGGAGCAAGGCTCCAGAACCTGTATTCACCATCCAATTCATACGGGAGGGTCGCTTATATTGATTGTCAATTCTTATATCTTCATGTATTAGTTTTCGAAACAGAGCTGTCATTTTTTTGTTAATTCATAAAATTAGTAAAGATATACAGATGGGTTTTCAGAAATGTCCTTTATTGTTATTTATTGCATTATGGTTTACAGAATTATTAAGATATATATAATTTGATATTTTGCAATAAGAACAGGCAAGGTGAAGTTCCTACAATGCGGTATGCGTTATATACATATAAGCATGACAAAAAATGATCACAAATAGCTCAAAAAAGAGCTTATATTATGCGATAAAAATAAACATTTACATTTATAAATATCAATAAATGTTCCAAGTTAAAACAATATGCTTTGATTGCTGAATATTTTACAACTGAAGGCAATCATTAAAAAAGCACCTGACGGTTACAATTAAATTCCTTGCGTTATTTTGATCAAAGTTAACTAGAAAACTCTAAAACTTTCTAAGGTTCATATATATATATATCAGTATGCGTTTTATTTTATAGCTTCCGTAATATAGATATATTTTGTGAATTTGTACGAGAAAGTTGAGATACAGAACAACATTGGAATGGCTGATATAATTCAGCGAAGTGGACTGGAACCCATCTCCCAGAGCAGACGAGAAAGACAGGTTTTTCGTATGCAAATAACCTTCGTCTGAATTGTCTACGACTCTTTTCTCCCGAGATGAGATGAGTTTAGTCTGAACAACAAATGCTTGTTGCCAAAATATTTAGTCAAGTTTCAGTGAAAGGTAAAATTGGAAATTGAGTTGGAGCAAGGGTTTATTTATTTATTTATTTTTTTTTGTCGGTAACAATGTAGAGAGAGAGAGAGAGAGAGAAAGAGATAGCACACATTCTTGTAGTTTCGGCGGTTAAAAAAAATTTTTTTTAAAACTGTTTAAAGAATAGCAGAGAGCTTTTTTCTCCTAGGGATATCTATGAAATTGAAGCGCACGAGCCGAGTAAATATTTCTGAGAGCGGCATGGTTATGTAGCATGAGAGGGAATTAAAGTTTAAAAAATGCAACTTTTGAGACAGATTTGTCAGCAATCGACTTGCATTTTACAGTCTATATTAATACATATTTGAAACCATTTTCATCTTATTTATAGGATTTTTTTGAAAATTAGATTTATTTTCTAATATCACAGATAAATTTCCATGTAACTAGGTATACCATTCATCAGTATGATACAAAATGTGTTTTGAATTATGCTGGCAATGATTTCGAAATTTTTGTATTGATTGATAATTGTATTTAAGGGGGTACAAGACAAAATTCTTCAAATTTTCGAAATTTTTTTTTATTGCATTAAAAAAATTTCTGTTCTTTTCCGCCTAAAATGACGTTTAAATTATATTTCTATCTTAATTAGAACAAGAGATATTAATTTTTTGTTTTGCAACATTCCAATAGCAGCCCATCTTTGTTTAAACCTGTAAATGCGTCTTTCTGCATGATGGTTTTTTTTCACCATTTCTCGTCTTTAAAATTACTATAAGTTAAGAACCATTAAAGATAAATGGTTCAAACTTGGAACATGTCTTCTTCAATTATTTTACTTTAATTTTGATTCAGCAAATTTGAAAAAAATTATTTGCTTTTGAAAATATTATTTTTTAAAAAATAAGTTACATCATTTAAAAAAAAATTTACTCTAAATATTTCTAGTTTTTTTAAATAAATATTTTTAAAAATGCTGAATCAAAATTAAAACTTATATATTTCTGTTTAATTAAATGAAAAAAATTTTGAAATTCGACGAATAATATTTCGAGTTATAACAACTTTAAATTACCCCACTTTATAAAAAGATTAAATTAAAAATTTTTTTAAAAACTTTATGAGAAATTATATGATGTGATTTTGTTCACAAATTATACGGTTAACCATCCCAAAAAATTTCAAAATTTTAAATCAATAAATAATTTTAAAAAATGTGTCCCGGACTCCGTTAAATTGAAATTAAATTCAGCAGTGTATTGGAGCGAGAACTGGTATCTTTCGTACTAAAAAAGGGAAATAGAGCAGGAAATTTTAAGAAAGTACAACTTCTCAGTTTTCAAGGCAAAGTCTTTTTGTGTTATTTTCTTACCAAAAAAACTGCATTTAATTGATACATATATGTTGTAAAACTTTTTTAGCAGAGTAAATAAAGTGTGCTAAGTGTTAATTATGTAAATTAATACACTCTAGAGATATATTTGTAACAAATGTTTCTTTTCCTTTCATTTTTATTTCATTTTACATCTTTTTAAGGAAATCCTTGAGTACTGTCGTAGTTGTTAGTCTGTCACTTTTTTAGATGTCTGAATTTTTTTTTCCTTTTTTGTAAATGAAATCATTTTTACACTCAAATCCCAACAGATTTTGTCTTTAATAGCACGGCACGAACAATATGTCGCTAATTTAAATGAAATAGCTTATTTTTAAATTCATATCACGTCATGTGGTTTACACTTTTAACATTTTAGTTTTAACTTTCAATTGTTTTTAAAAAATGATAACGCATTTATATGAAAGTCTTGAAGGAAAATTGTCTGTTCTCTTTCCAGACGCGCAAAAAAATATATTTAACATATTGTACGAATTCTAATCTCATTATCTACAAAGACCTGATTAAAAAAAAATGCATAATTTTAGAATACGAATAAATCAGTACCTTTTATTTATATCTGTACCACATATCTTTCAAGTTTTAAGTTTTAAAAAGTTAATTTTATATAAAGAATTTGCTCAATTCACAAATTCCTCGGTTCTTTAATTTCAACTCTATGTACAGTTATTGTTATACTCAATCCGACATGGCTAAGTGAATATAGAATTTGTACATAGTGTGTTTAATATAACATTCGTTTATTTAAAAGAAAAGGTCCTCTTTTGACTGTAAGAAAAGAAGGAAGATATTTCTTTTCCCCAACAATCAATAAAAAGACGCCTGAAAATATTTAGTAAGAGTCTAAAGAAAAAACAATAATCCGACGAATTTCTCGGTAGAGTTTTCTATTTTCCTAGTTTTTCTTGTAAAGACGATTTTGTTCTTCAGGCAAAAGTCTAAGCAAGGACGAACGGTTTCCTATCTGTTATTCTGTAATTTTTATGTTTGTGAATATGTTCAATAATGTTAAGTCAAAGGCGTAGAATGTTTTCCTGCATAAATTAAGCCTTCAATGATTGTTATATTCATTTGTTCTGCGATGAATTTCTCTCTATGTTTGTGGTAATGATTAGATTTACGTTTTTATGCTTTGAATCCTTCGGAATAAATAATGGCCCGAATTCAAGTATTAGTTTACAACGTTCATCAATTTTTCCTGTCACCTCTACCGTTAATGTAATTTGTTGAGCGGTATTTTCACTCCGACATCACGGCAGATTCATAGTGACATTGAAGCCACATAGTAACTGTGGCGCTTTCAGTCACAGTTATAGTAAAAATGTGATAATATGTATCTGCAATTTATCTGTCCAACCTTAAAATTGCCATCATTACATAAACTGTAGTCAATTGTTTAAAACCTGATTCTGCAAATTATAAAGGAAGGAATGTGTGTTGTGCATTCCAAATGTCATTGCAAAAACAGTTTGTTCCGTCCAAAGATGAAATCACAAACGACACGTGTCATATGCAGTGTTTTTTTGTTTTTGTTTTTATAGTGTACGTTTTGGGATTAAAATGTGTTACCGATCATAAAAGATATTTTTTGATGCGTGTTTTGCAAGTGACGCGAGGCGCATGTCCTTTGCAGAAATTTCGATCAAGAGTCCATTGGATTTTTCAAAGATATAAATTACGCGTGGCATCCATTTCAGAACCATCCATTTAAGGTATGTATATGTTTAACAGATACAACTGAACATAAATGGTAGTACAGATGAACCACTGAATCGTTGATGGTAATTTTTCGTGAAGTGTTTTGTTAATGCCCATTTATTTCTGCCTTCGCTTAATAGGCGGTGTTCTAATTTAAAATCCAGACCATAAGACACTTATATTAAAACTAAACACGATGAAACGTATAATAATGAGTTCCAAACATGTATTTGCGTTCGAACTTCCTCGTGAATTTGTGCTCCAACTGATTTTCCAAACATGTCCCTCAGTCCTCTACTTCACAATTCTCTTGACCTCACACACTCTTCGCACTTCCAAGCAGGCGTTTCAGTGCAGGCCGTTGCCGACCGACGCTGTGCACGTGGATGATCGCCTAGCGGTCTCTGGTTCTTGGGCCACCAGAGAGTTAGACGAGTTGGAGCTGGACAATGGCGACTTCATCAGCAGGGCCTTGATGATCCACGAGTCGTGCTTGAAACCCTTGCAGAACTCCTCTCGGCTCAGTTTACCGTCTTTGTCCTAGTAAAGTGAAAAAAAAGAACATCTTGAGTACAAAAATATGGAAACTCTGAATGCAACAGTATAAAACAAAAACGAACAATGACTGTGTAATGCAAACTCGGTGTCGAGTGGTCTTTGCCGTTCTTTCACTGAAAGGAAGAGGCACTTTGTCTGACGTAAGACGTTTACTGAACTTGACATGTAAACAAAATAATAAAATAATTGAAAGACAGATGAAGCTTTATGTCACTCTTACTCGCTCAGAGGAATTCTACCTTACTGAGAATGTTCACAGAGAGCCGTTACGACGTCTCTAGCCAAGCATGCTACTTCTGGCTTTCCCAAATCTCAACTGATCTCTTGCCTTGGCCTTCAACAACCATCTGGGGGTGCACCTGTCGCTCCGGAATTTCCACCTAAGCCACACACCACGATGTTAAAACGCTCCTATGTGGCGTCTATTGTTCGCCAACTCTTTCTAATCTTAGTATCAGGCACATTCTCTAGCTAAAGGCGTCTGATACCACAGAGTGATCATCAGAGCACTCTTCGTCAGAGTGACGAAGAGTGCCTTGCATCTTATCGTCCATAGAGGTGAATCTGAAAGCCTCCGAGCTTTTCACCTCTGAATGGAGAGCTTCGCCGCCAGTGTTTTGTCGCCATTAACAGTTCTGTGTTCAGGTAATTGCTTTCTTCTTGTTTCAACCGGATCAAATGTTCCAGTACCAAACCCATTCGATGATATTTTAATTTGGGGTGTCAAATGACAAGACTCCCGCTGAGAAAAGATTTTCCTGTTGCCAAATGCTGTCCTGAGAATATTTTCCTCTCTGCTAAAAGTGATAACGATTACCCCCCGATATGACACACTATGTTTTTTTTGCCCGTACTCCGCATGAGAGTGTGAAAAAGAGAATAACCTATCGTGTTGTTCCATTTATCCGGAGATGTTATTGTGTCATTCTCTCGTGATATTATCGTGATAGGACTGTCAACAGAAAAGTGAGATGCTCTGTTATCTCCTCGTTTATCCGTATGAGTCTACCAACCTGAGTATAACACGCTCTGCTATTATTCTATTCCTCTGGATAAGAATATCAACAAGAGAATGCCACGCTTTATAATCCTGCTGCGTATGAAACTTGTTAATCACCTGGACTGTATGGTCATGACTGGGTTGATCTGATGATCGTCCTCCCCGAAATCTTTTCTGCCCATGCTACACATTCTTCAAAAAAAGACAAAGAAATGCAACTGATCGAATTACGGTCTGGACTCCCGGCTTTGAATTCTCTTTTGCCGTCAGAAAGCGGATCTCTTACCTCTACGCATCTCTACTTGTATCCTATTTCTTCGCTGGACGATCCTTGTCCTGAACGAGCCTATACAGTTATTGACAACGAGTTGCCTTTCGTTGGACCATCCAATGCCTACAACCCACCAGACAGGACCCGACACACCAACTAAGGCTTTCCGGTGTTGCCACCATAATTTACTCCGGGAACCCTCAGGGGCAAACATCTGGGGGCGCTCGTACTGTCTTTTCACCCCTATAAACTCCATAGAGGGACTTTCCAGCCAACAGATTTAACGTGCCCATAACTAAACTAGCGCAGACAACAGAGCATTCAGTGGGACTGGACTTTTCCAGAAAACATACGGCCTTTTTCACTTCGGTTTTTTCTTCAGACACTGGGGTCATTTTCATTTGATCAATTCATACAGAATAAAATGTGTTTAAGAAAAAAAACCCGAGGACAAATCTTTGTTAGAAGCATGCAATTAACGGAATATTAGGGCAAGTTAATGATAAATTAATAGTAATTAAGGAATAATTAACGTTAGCCATCATTAATTGAGATAGTTAAGGTTATCTATTAATGGTAAATAAATTTAGATTAATGGGTAAGTACACGTGCTTGAGTGTTATTTACTATTGAAGCATAGCTACCTGTATGGTACGGTTTAGGTTCATGACCTGAACAAAATGGTAAAGTTGAAGTTATACGTCTCATAAGAATTTTCCCGTTTGTACTCTTTGACTTTTAAAATTCCACCAATGCTGATGTCCTAGAAGCAAGCAACCCGAGAAATGCCGGATAGTAAAAGCTAGTAACTTAATATTTCTCTCTTGGATCCATTTACGAAAGATGTAATTGTAATGTCCTATTAAGTAATCACATGTTTCTAAGTAAAAAATAAAGAATAACCGACGAAACCAAATATTTCAGCATTAGGTGTCAGATTCAAGGTTATACTTTATATTGCTGTTCATTTTTGCGGTCCCTCAAATAAATAAACGGACAATGAATCCTCAGCAGAACCAAAACAATTTTGCTAACGGTTTTTCGTGTAACCAAAAAATTTCACCCTATAGTTTAAAAAAAATACAGCATTATAAAATAATTGATCTTCTTAGAGTATAATGAAAAAAATGAAACCTAATAATGTAACGAAAATTACCAATTTCCGTACCAAGATATCAGTTTATATAACAATTTTGGTACCAAGGATATCTTGATATCGAAATTGGTAATATTTATTTTACAAATAGATATTTTGGTAGGGAATAGGCAATTGTTGTATGAATTGATACCTTGTTGTTGAAATTGGTAATTTCTAAGACGATGTATTTGTTTTATCTTACTTTAGGAAACTTAATATTTTTTATAATAAAGTATTTTTTAAATGTATAGGATTCAAACAATTTTTTTTAAATTCTAATAAGGTCCCGTTGTTCGTTATATTACTCGCATTTGAGAGACAATTGTACAACTACGATGCAGATCAAAGTTAGAATGGTAAGCAAGATATTTACTCTAATAACGCTTTATTATTGATACCAGATTTCCAGAACACCGCCATTTAACACGTCATCATTCAATTTTACGAGTTTGTTGAGACAATGTATATTTTCTTCGCGGGGTCGAGGTAGCCTAGTGGTAGCGCGTCGGCTTTCGGTGCCGAGGGTGCTCGGATCGATTCTGACAAGCGCCATTCAATGCCTCCGTGTTTAGGCCGGGTATAGGCGCTCGTTCTATAGGTCGGGTATAGGCGCAGTGGACCGGAAAGTCCCTCTATGATGTCAAAGAGGGGGAGAGAGGGTACGATCCTCCCAGATGCCGCTCCTGGGGGTGCTCGATCAAAATGGAGGTGGCACCTGGCTCAGTCGGACTCCGCCCCTTGTGGTGACATTATAAACCGGAGATGCAGCCCTGATCCCGCTAGCGTATACGGACCTGGTGTGGAATAAATTCCGGCCAGGTGGCATTAGTAACAACAACAACGACGGAGTGGTAGCTCAGTTGCGCAAGAGCAACGAAGAGATCTGAACGTCCATGGTTCGATGCTCG
The DNA here is from genome assembly GCA_907164885.2 of Dolomedes plantarius. Taxonomy (NCBI): domain Eukaryota; kingdom Metazoa; phylum Arthropoda; class Arachnida; order Araneae; family Dolomedidae; genus Dolomedes; species Dolomedes plantarius. The sequence continues at coordinate 32,564,442 of OU015496.1, read as the reverse complement.
TCGCTGCAAATCCACCACCCTGTTCACTAATGGTGGCCGGGGCACGTAATATAGGCGTGGCTACAATGTCCTCCAAGTTCTCAAATTTACTTCTGGAGGTGCGGGGTCAAGTGTTTCGGTCTCGTCACTTGACTCGATTCAAAGTTACGTGACCGGTTATTTAGCCAAGTCGGACTCCGACCCTTGTGGTGCTAATTCAAAACAGGAGCCGCACCCTCACTGCCCATAGCCTTCGGGACTTGATCTGATGTTGATGTCGGTCAAGTAGCATAAGCAACAACAACAACAACAACAAACTATCTTCTTCGGAAATATGTCAACTAGTTTCTGCGCCTTAACTCTGTTTTTATTTTAGACAGAAACAGCATACACTTTATTTTCTCTCCGAAAATTTTTCGGAATGGCGATTTCCTCCCCCCATCGAGATAAATTTCGCCCTCTCCACTGCAGCCACTCAACATAAAGAAATTCCGGAGATAAATTATCGATATCGTGTTCGGTTAAGTTACGACTGACTGGATAGCAGGGTACCTTAATTGTATATCGATCTCGAAGAGAATCAAAACCTTTCAGTTCGCGAGCCCATAAAATGAAATATGCTCCCTCATATTCTTCGGCCAGACAGCCGGTCGGAGCTGAAAGGGACGTCGTAAATCAAAAATGAACGCCCGGAGGAAGGGGTTTCCAGGGAGAAGCTTATCAGGAGCTTATCACTTTAATCAGATTCCGAAATGAATGCATAAATTGGGACTTTGAATTTTGGAGCATGGACCGATGAATTCGGTTTGCGTTTCGGAAGGTAAATAAATACGAGCACTTTTTGACACTTAAATTTATTAAATTGCTGGACTGGCTGTAGTTCTTTATCTCACCTGCTATCTATAGTTCATGAAGAATTCAAACTAATTTCGATATCGCGCCGAAACGAAGATTTATTTGAAGTAAGTATATCTAAATATTTCGATCAGATAGTATGGTTGACAAAATGAGAATCACAGTTGATCATACATCATTATCAGGTGCCGCTCCAGTCCAGAGATTTGAGGGGAGGGGGAACGTCGGCTCTTAGGGTTATATATATATATATATATATATATATATATATATATATATATATATATATATATATATATATATATATATATATATATACACAGTCGGACCTCTATTTAACGAACCTCTATTTTGCGAATTTCTTCATAAAATGACCTCCAAATAGCGGAGTGCATTCTCTATTTAACGAACTTTTTTTTGTGATCCAATATTTTTTTTCTCCATATTTCTCAAAATATTTCTGAACATTTCAAACTTATTCTTTCTTTTAACACATTTAACATATTAACTTTCTTTTAACACATTCCGACTCGTGTTGCAGTTTGAAGAAAATACGCCTGAAGGTGTTTTTGGTGCATTGCAAAGATGAGAAACGTATTATGAGAGAAAACATTTTTTCAAACTAAAAACTCAGAAAAAATTAACAGACTTTATCAGTAATTAAATTTAAGGACGCATGTGGTAATGTATGCTAAAAATTACTTCTTATAATAAATGGAATAATGTCATTAAAATTCATTAATTTTAATATAATTTTTTTTTAATTGAAAAAACAGTGTATTCCCGGAAAATGTTTTGATTTATTCTTGTTTTCCTTGCAGATTTCTGTTTGTTGGGTAAGATATATAAAACAAATAGACATTAATTCTCAAAACAAAAGTGTGATCAATTACTTTTATTAATAATATTTAGTGTTTATGAATTTAAAATCTGTTTTGTGTAGTTTAAAAGGTGAAAAGGTAATTTTAAAAGGTGAATCTCTTTTTAACGAATTTTCCATATAACGAACTTTTTTTCGGGATTTAGCGACTTCGTTAAATAAAGGTCCGACAGTATATATATATATATATATATATATATATATATATATATACTAGCTGAAAACCCGCACTTCGCTACGGAGTACATTCAAAGTAAAAACACCGGTCAATGTATGCAATTAATGCCAATATATATATAATAAATACGACGATCAATGTATATAATTGATGTAAAATATATATATATATATATTTATAAAAAAATCGTAAGGGATATTTTTATAGACAAAATAATGTAGAAGAAGATATTCAAATTAAATCTAATATAAAGAATACTAAACAATATAGTACAGTTAATATAGTACAGTTTCTAGAACATTTCTTTTACTGTATTTTAATATTTTTTTGGATAATGTCCAATCGTCTGCCGCATTAGCAGGAAAAAAAATTATTTTTTGTCTATTTAGTTTTTATGCACGTGACGATAAATTTATTTAAAGTACCAGAAAAAGAAGTCACGTGATCAGCATTTAATAAATTAAATTCTAAAAATTAATCTTTAAAAATTCACCAAAAATCAGGAAATGGAGGTAAAGATTCCAAAAATATTTCATTTTAAAGGAATTTTTATGATCTTTCTTGTGATATAAATTTTATAACCCTCAAATTATTATTTTAAATGCAAACTTAAAAAAAGTAAAAAAACAGCTTAAAAATTTAATTTAAAAGAATCTAAGAAGAATTTTTCAAAAATCTCTCTTAGTGCACCCCTACACTATAAGAAGAATCGCCATGCAAAATTTCAGCCCTTTAGGTCCATCGGTTTGGTCTGTGCATTGTATGTCAGTCAGTGAATGAATGAGTCAGTTACGGAACTGTTTTATATATATATATATATATATATATATATATATATATATATATATATATACAGTGGAATCTCGATCAATCGTTTTCGGATCCATCGTTTTTCCGTATGTATCGTTCATTTTATCCAGTCCCAGCGATCATATTGCTTTGTTATTTTTCCGCATCTATCGTTTTCCCGCATTTATCGTTCATTTCAATCGGTCCCTTGAAAAACGTTAGATCGAGCTGAGCTGTTTTTGTGCGTGCATAACGCGTCCGTTTTTTGTGATACACGTACCGTTCCAACGCTCTTTAGGGTTTTAGCATGCGCTGAGCATTTTGCGATGGGGAAAAAGTAGGCGTTGTCTGTCGAAAATTTCGAGTTTCTGTACTTATAACCGTGAGCGCTATTTGGTTGCCGTTCACAGAATCCCGAGCTCATACCTCTGAATAACTATAAATGAAATCTCATCTAGATCTGTGGAAATTAACAGCCGCTGTATATATAAATATATATATATATATAAATAAATAAATATATATATATATATATATATATATATATATATATATATATATATATATATATATATAATATATATATATATATATATATATATATATATATATATATATATATATATATATATATATATATATATATATATATATATATAAAAGAAATAAACATCCTCTCATTTTAAATTTAAACTCATTTAGTATTAGGTCTACGATTATATAATTTTAGGCTATGAAGAAAAAAAATTGCTGGACTTTTTTTTAGGTTGGGGGGAGGGGAGCAATTTCTCCTACTGTTGGCTAATAAGGGAGAGGGGGGGGGGGGTAGGCGTAAAAGGAAGCATTTTTGCGGTTTTGACGTGACAGATTGGGCTAAGATTTACTCCATATAAGAACATAAGAATATGTTGAGATTCAACGGTACAAGCAGATTATAAATCAAAATGTTTTGTTCCGAAAATCGACGTTGCTAAGGTTCACATGCAAAGTGAAGTGAAGCGAAGCAAGGTAATTTAGAAAAGAAATAGACGTTAGGGTGGGGCTGTGCTTAAATAATTTATAGTGAAGGAGCGTTTACTATATTATACTCTATCCCGTTTTCTAAAAATTATATTTCATATAAATACTATTGCCAATATTTATATCAAAGAGTTGTACCATGATTTCCACTCTTAATTTAATAGAAAAATACCCAATTTTGTTTAAGGAAATATAGAACTTTTTCTACGAAATTAATAATCAACCCCTAATGCTAAAGTAATTAATATTCTGAAAATTTATCTATCTATCTATCTATCTATCTATCTATATATATATATATATATATATATATATATATATATATATATATATATATATATATATATATATATATATATATATATATATATTAGCTGAAAACCCGTACTTCGCTACGGAGTACATTCAAATTAAATACAACGGTCAATGCATGTAATTAATGCCAAATATATATATATATATATATATATATATATATATATATATATATATATATATATATATATATATATAAATCGTAAGGGATATTTTTATAAACAAAATAATGTAGAAGAAAATATTTAAATTAAATCTAATAGGACATACTAAAGAATACAGTACAGTTAATATAGTATAGTTTGAGTAACATAATATCATTTACTGTATTTTAATATTTTTTTGGATAATGTCCAATCGTCTGCCGCATTAGCATTGAAGAAAAATATTTTTTTGTCTATTTAGTTGTTATGCACGTGACGATAAATTTATTTAAAGTACCAGAAAAAGAAATCACGTGATCAGCATTTGATAAATTAAATTCTAAAAATTTTTCTTAGAATATGATCTTTTGGGGGCATCTATGGAATTCGTGAAGAAATGCTCTACATTCCATGGAACTTCCAAGAAGGCTTTAACAAGGAATCGTGTTTTATAAAAGTTGGTACGTGATCATCAGGGCTGACCTTTCGGGGAATGGCGAGCCATTAAAGACGTGGTACTTCAAATAATGATGTGTATGGCGATTGCCATATAATGAGTATCGGCAAAGCACTCCAATATACGTCTTATAAATGAGGGGAATTCGGACCATTAAGCCAATGAATTGAAGGGACGTCAAGTGTCGGAAATCGATGAGGAGGGGATCCATTAAAACAAATGCTTCGGAGCTGAAGTTTCTGGCACTGAATTCGAAATCGGAGAAATACCACTTTTTTTTTGATACGGGTACGGTTTGTTTACGAATTTTGTTTATAAAATTAATTACTGGGGCATGTGAATTTAATTTGTAATAATTGTCTAAAAGAAATCGAGGGATTTTGCGAACTTGAAATAAAAGCTGAAGCTCATATCTATCCCGTTAGGTTTAATGACGTAAAGAGATTTTGATAGTTCCAAGCTATTCCCCCAAAATTTATTTTTTAGCATCTTTTAAAGTACAAGTAACCCCCCGTATAACACGGGAGTTATGTTCCAATAAATTGCCGTGTTAAGCGAATCCGTGTGATACGAAACAAAAAACTAGTACGAAAAGGGGGGTTAGGTTCCAAAAATTAAAAAACACGCTATTATATTTTCATAATTAAGAAAAAATCTTTATTAAAATTTTCTTAAGAAGTAATACATATTAATATGGATTGGTGAAGCAGGTTTGGTAGAAATGATATCTGGAACCCATGATAACTCAGATGATAGCATGGGTGAAGACGAAGAAGTAAAAAAGTTTCTTCGTCATCACTAAGCACTAGTGATCACACAACCGAGGGTGTTTTCTTTTTGGCAAGATATCCTTATCCTCTGAGCATTTTTCCGCATTATCTCCAGACCCATGCTCTACCTTTTGCAAAAAATCTGTTATTTTAGATTGCTTACTTTTAGTTAAAAGATCTTTATAAATTTCCTTATATGCTGCTAAGCACTTATGAAGTTCTCTTTTAAACTCTGTACTTCTTTCATTTGAAGGATCTTCATTTAAGAAGTATGACTCTAACTGTTCGGCTAAGCCTAGGCCTTTCTTTATGCTTTGTAGAGTAGACTTTTTTACTTCTTCGTCTTCACCCATGCTATCATCATCTGAGTTATCATGGGTTCCAGATATCATTTCTACCAAACCTGCTTCACCAATCTATTCTCCCACCAGTAATTCTTGGATATCTTGTGCAGTTATATCGTCAAAACCTTCTCCTCCTAGAGACTTAGCAATTTGTACTACTGCATCCATTCTGTTTTCTACTGTCTCGACCAAATTTTCACTTTCAATTGACTCAAGCCATATTTTTTTCCAACAACCATCTAATGTCGTCGGTTTTATTTCTCTGACGAGTTTATTAGATTAATGCAGTCCAAAATTGCTAAGAGTTTCCACGCCTCCTTGATGTCCATAGATTCATCATAGAATTTGTTCAAAACCCATTGTAATGATCTACTTATGTAATTTGAAATTAGATAAAGTTCACTTTCAATAGTTTTTATTACATTTCATGTTGTACGAGGGTTTTTACCCAATTCTCGAACCGTGTTAGAGTGAATCCGTGCTATAGAAGTGCCGTGTTATACGGGGATATTCCCAATTCTCGAACCGTGTTAGAGCGAATCCGTGCTATGGAAGTGCCGTGTTATACGGGGGGTTACCTGTATTCGCTTTATCGAAAACCTTAAAAAATGCAGAGTAGACTGGATAAAAAAATCAAATGTTGGAAATCAAAATTTCATTGTATATAAAATATGGACCAGTAATAACCAACAAACAATATTTCATCAGTAAAGCATACCCCTCTAAATTGAATGTGAAAAGTTCCAATGAGGTTGTAAAAATGTATTTTCAGAGCTACCATTACATTATTACACAAATAATACATAACTAGCAGGAAACATTAGAGTTTAAAATGTCACTTTTTGTATAACCCCAATGACATAGCAGCAATGGGATCGTTGCTTTTTTTCAAATGCTCAAGTCTAGCCACTCATCCTTCTATACGTACCTCCCCCCTCTCTCTTGAACACCAAAGAGAATCAGTGAGTACGTCGATCGATCTTCTATCCTCCCCGACATCTTCTCTTAACACCTTCTTTGAATGATTACCGAAGCTTTTATTTTATTCTCCCCTTACAAAAGTAAGTCCTTTTGTTTAAAAAAAATAAAGGCAAAGGGTAATCAAGAGAAGAATGTATAAAACTGGCATTTATTGTTATTGTTGTTGAGTTTCTTAAATGTATTTGTTTATATTTTGTAAATTGGAATCTTGATCACGATGAAACATGCTCTTCAAAGAAATTTCATGCTGCATTTTAATGTGAATACTTCGGAAATTTGTAGTTTTCTGATATCGGTATTATCAAAAAATGCTTTGCCGCAGGAGGAAGTGGGGGATTTTCGAAAATGTATTTGCGAAACATAGGACTAGCTTTTATTTCCAATGCGGCAGGCACTTTTGTCTATCAACATTCGCCCATTCTATACTCCGCGAAATTATTGGTTTCTTGTAATTAGAGCACTATTTAGGAATCAATATCATCTCCTGGTGACACCTCATTTTAGACCAAGGGTTCGTTTGGAGAGCCTTCATGGACTAGAACAGCGTTTCTCAACCTTTTTCTAACCTTGTATCCCTTGATAAAAAATTTTCTGATTGTTCTCCGGGATTATGGGATCGAAACTCCCTGAGGCCATAGAGATTATGCAAATCAGAGTGTGTTTCAGTCAATTTAATTAAAGTCACTTACTCTTTTCAGTTCTACTTATTACTATTGATTAAATGTCTTCAGACATGTCTTCAAACCTTCTAGAAACTGTATCATTTGAAAATAGGATAGCGTTCGTTTTGTGGGCATATTCTTCTCCAGACATTCATAGAACAGCATCTTTGATACAAACAGATATCAAATTCTCAGAAATGGTGTGCTATCTACCACCTTTAGCAATGCGATAACTGAAGCGGTACTGAGAATTACAAGAAGCTGGTTTTTCGGCCATTACTAAAAATATTCCGCGCACCCCTGAACAGTCCAGCACGTACCCCGAGGGGTACGCGTACCACGGGTTGAGAACCGCTGGATTAGAGGATTCTAGAAAGGAAAAACTAGTAGGCGCCGAACTCATTAAGGAAGCGGAGCGGACAGGATAACATCAAGAGACCTAACAAGAAAGAGAGATTCCCATTCCTTCCTTTTTCCATTTTTCTACAGTGGAGCCTCGATATATCGAACCTCGATATAATCGAATTCCTTGATAAATCGAAGTTTTTCCATTCCCCTTGAACCTGCCTAATACTCCCATGTTATTTTTACATCTACATATCGAAGGAATGGTTAGGAAGACCTCGATATTTCGAATTTTTAGTTTGCTTGGCTTGGCACTGCACCTCTATATATCGAAGTTTTTATGAGAAAATCTCTGTATATCGAAGTTGTTTTGATAAAATCAATAGCATTTAGACGAAACTACCTGTCCGTTCTTTGGGAAAAACCTCTATATATCGAAATCAGTCAGAAATCACCTCGATAAATCGATCCTCGGTATTTCGAAATCTCCGATAATTCGAAGTTTTCTCGTTTCCCTTGAATTCAATATGTCGAGGTTCCACTGTATTTTGATTGTAAAGGAATAAGAACTCTTGAAATTTCTTCGAGTCTTCGCTGACTTATGATGAGGTCATCGCAGATCCCGAAGGTTAACCGATCACAGGTTAGGCATCGCCGTTAAAAGATTTAATTTTCATGGTAATATACAAGTGAAATGAAAATACTTTTGTTTCTTAATGTCGAAAATTAAAACATTTTGAAGATGTATAAAGACATGTTTTGATAAAAATTAATACGATCTCTCCGGTTTAAATGAAAATAAGAAGGACTTGAAGATAGCACGCCTTCAAGATGAATAAACGAATGGTACTGCGCAGTTCGATATCTTAAAACCTAAAAGGCTTATAAAAGGCTCAATTTCGAAATTTCGTCTGTTACGACACTGCTAATTTTATGCGTTATATAGGTTGGTAAAATGAATAATTGATATTGCATGTATACTACTCATAACTATAGGGTGATTCACTCGACAGAGGCCCGAATATTCTGTAATTACTCTTTCTAGGACGAAGCAATCTGAACGAAACAACGTACAATGTGCTTCTCAGTAAGTGACACATAACATTATATGGATCTCGGATGAGGCGTGATTCCATTTGTCGGGTTATGTGAACTCGTACAAAACACGCACATGGGCAGCTGAAAATCCCTTTGCCAATCATCAAACACCTCTCCTACCTGATAAAAAAATTGGTGCGTGGTGCACGATGCGCATCACAGTACTCATTTTCTTTGACACCGATGCGTACCTGAACATTTTCGAACAGTTCGTGGATCAAGTGGACGATCGTGAGTTAACGGAAGTTACTTCCGGCAACATGGAGCAACGTGTCACACATCGGCAAGGAGCGTAGTGGAAACTGATCCATTTCACCGAAACAGGGTCATTTCAAAAGGGCTTTGGCCCCCATTGGTCGCCGAAAGCAACAGACTTCTTCCGATGGGAAAAGTCTATCCGAACAAGCCTCGTACTGTGGAAGATTTGAAGGAAAACATATAACGTTAAATTGTTGCGACTATTCCCAGCGATATCCTTGCCGATACTTTTAGGAACGTGGAGTGCCGCGTCGAAATATTTCTGGCAGGAAACGGACATCACTTCCAGCATTGCACGGAATGCAGTCGATTACACATTCGTCAAGGTATGGAGCGTATTTTTTTCGGTTCAGATAGCTTCATCCTAACGAGAGTTATGACAGAATATTCGGAGCCTTTTTTGAGTGAATCATCCATATACTAACGAAAGTATAACAAAACTTTGTGAATAAATTTTACTACCTTCCTCTCTCTCTCTCTCTCTCTCTCTCTCTCTATCTATATATATATATATATATATATATATATATATATATGACGAGCAGTCGTATACAATCATGGCACAAGTGATTACACATTACTTAGAAATAATTTCGTTTATTATTCAAGATTAAGATAACTTCAGTTCCAGCAAGTTCATCTCGATGTTACCCTCAAAGTCCTCACTGCGAAAACGTCCTTTCTCTTTTAACTTCTACATAGTTCTGCGTCTACTATTAAAATCTGGTAGTATGTTTTCGTACAAAGCGAGTGACAATTATACCGCGTGACTGTATGTGATGCTGATCCATGGATGATCTAAGAACCGCGTGTGGATGATTCACATACCATGTGACCTCCCCTGCAGGCTAACTGAAAGCGCGTACTATTAACAACCCTTAGAACAGCGTGATGCGACTGTCCTTGAGCTCCCACTTGATAATTTGAATTGACTAGTGCTGTCATCTATTGGCATTTTTTTCTTTAACTATCTTTCAAATTCTTGTAAATTTTATAATTTCCCTAGTGTTTAATTTAAGTTAGTTTAATTATTTTAAATACTTTTCAAGTCATGGCATTACTTACTTACTTACTTACTTACTTACTTACTCACTCACTCACTCACACACACACGCACACACACACGCGCACACACACACACACACACACACACACACACACACACACACACACACACACATACACACACACATATATAACGTTGGATAAATAACTCTTGCCATCTGAAAACATGTTCATGTTATAAAGCTTAATGATTTGTCATCACCTTTCACTCGATGACTTTTGTATCTTGTCACGACAATATCAACGTAGCTTAAGAATACCTCCCACTCATTTTTAACGGTAGTGAATGTGACAAAATGCATACGGCATATCCTATTTTCTACACTAACTTTTTTTTTCTAAACTACTGGAGTTATAAATATTCAGTATCTATTCTGCAGTTATAACTACGTCTAAAATCAACGGAGGAGAAATAATTATATAAAAGATAAAAGGTATAAACTCGCGTATTCCGCGTATAAAAATATGTAATTCAAAAACTTTTTAAAGAGCATCTTTTCTTTCTTGACATATTGCTGATATTTGATATTTCCCCTAACAAATGCCTTTTTCGTTCAACGAATTCTGTCACTTGACGTGACGTTGCTTAGCCATTTATCCAAGATTTCCAAAGGAAATGAACTTTCGATACTTTTCCCGAAGATGGCAGTTGGCCTTCATGTCATACCGGTGTAGACTGTATGAGAGTGTCAAAAAAGAAAAAAGTGATATCGAGACAAAGTTTCTCTTAAGTTTCAAAATAAATTTAATCTAGACGTTGAATTTAATCCCGGTGTCAGAGGTGGACATTGATTTCCTGATTATTTTAGAAAAGCGAGCAAATGCTTATAAGAAAAGTTTTGACTTTGTGTAATATCATATTTTATTTACATAAAGGAATCTATAATTGGAGAACTAGAGAACTAGGATTTTAACACTATGAATTAGTATATTTTATTTGTATATAAAGTCTATTCATCTTTCGTTTATTTTGGGACCTTGAGTGTAACCTTGTTTTTTCATATAAAGACTGTTCGTCTCACTTTACCTTATTTTGCCAACCACAGTATATATGACTTGCTGAATACCCGCACTTCGCTACGGAGTACATTAAAATTAAATACAATGGTCAATGTTTGCAATTAATGCCAAAAAATATTTATAAAAAATCGTAACGGATATTTTTATAGACAAAATAATGTAGGTGAAAATATTCAAATTAAATACAACGGTCGATGTATGCAATTAATTTGTATGTTTAATATCGATAACACATACTAATTTGAATTAAACTCTTGAAAAACTTCAATCTCAATGAGTCTAGTAGTTAAATTTTATCTTTTACCGTATTTCAATATTATTTTTGTCATTTATTTCGTTGCTATGCACGTGACGCAAAATTAATTGAAAGTATCACAAACAGAAAAGAAACCACGTGAACAGTATTTAATAAATTAAATTCTAAAAATTAATCTTTAAAAATTCACCAAAAATCAGAAAATGGAGGTAAAGATTCAAAAATGGTTTCATTTTAAAGGAATTTTTATGATCTTTCTCGTGATATAAATTTTATAACCCTCAGATTATTATTTTAAATGCAAACTTTAAAGAATGTTACAAAAACAGCTTAATAATTTAATTTTTAAAAATCTAAGAAGCGTTTTCCAAAAATCTTTCTTAGCGCACCCCTACACTATAAGAAAAATCGCCATGCAAAATTTCAGCCCTTTAGGTCCAGCGGTTTGGTGTGTGCGTTATATGTCGGTCAGTCAGTCAGTTACGGTACTGTTTTTACCATGTTTTTATTAACTTCCTTTCTTGTTTGTTTTTGTGTTTGTCCCTTACAAATCTTGCAATTGATTTTTAACTAACTTCCCGACTAGCTAGACATTTGAAACTTTTAGAATAGCTCAGAACACGATGACAATGCATTTTTTAAACACTTTTAGCCATCTTTAAGCAGAATTAATTTAATCTTCAGTTATTTTTCCGTTAATTTTGTTTTGTAGACTAGTGCAGCCATCTATCGACATGGACGGGAACAAAAAGTTAAACGCAAGTTAACTTCCAACTAACTTTATTTTGTTTCGAGTTGACGGGATAATTCATCAAAAAAATTTTGAAAAAATTATTTATTAATACATAGAATTGTCAAGTTTATATGATTCAACAGAAAATTTAAAAACATGGTATATAAAAAGTTCTTTTTATCTTGTAATTATTTATATATAGATTAGCACCCCGGACTGCTACAAATTGGGATCTAGTTCGACTCCATACAAAGGCTTGGCTGTCTTGGGCTCTCCCGTCAAAGTGAGCATAGTGTTTTTTTCACCATGGAGCTCCCATAATAAAGTAGTAAGAAAAAATATCACTTTGTGTATGGGCGATTGTTTAAAGTACAAATGCCAAATGCATTGAAAGAAGAAACTTCTTATTGAAAAGAATCTATCTATAGTGACAAATCAGCCAAGCTGCTGTGAAACGGCATTTTGTTCTTGTCTGGCTCTTAGACTTCCAAACTTTTCTAATAAAATGTTCGATCGCATGTGATTATTGGTTTTTGGTGTTTATACAAAGCGTAACTAAATAACTTAAGCTGCTGAAGCTGGTCTTATTCTAAAGCCCTATTTGTGTTAAAAAATATGAGACTACGGCAAATGCTGCAGTTTAAATGAATCACTAACCGTGTAAACTGTAAGCATTTTTGGTGGTCAGTTACATTTAAACTCCTGGTATATGAGTAGTTCCTTTCTCTCAGCTTTGTGCTTTAATTCTAATATTGCTAGTTGAGGTCCGCCACTTCATCAGTAGTTTATCCAAATATTTTGACTGCTAGAGAGGCGTCTTTTCCGATAGTTCAGTTGCTTTAAAAATGAAACACACATTTTACGTAGTACACACGATATCTAATTATTCATTGACGCCTCATACCTTAACAAACCTGTGAAATTCGCAGATTTTTCTGTGAAGGATTTTATGCGTTTTTATGTAACTCTTCTCTGGTTAGATGCTGGTGTCTGAACATAGTTGTACCATATACGTACACGTATAATGCAGTTCACATATTCAGATGCAAACACCGAAGATTTCACGGCTGATACAGTGCACTTTGCTTTCAGCCGTTTCTTGTTCGATAGATAAAACATATTGTTACGAATTTTACGAGTTTATTGTAATCTAGCCAAATATGAAAGTTATCGGCAAATTGGCGATGGATTTGGTGACTTATTTTGGTCACCAAATTTGGCGTTATGGCGCAAAATAGTCGCAAACTTGCCGTCTAGACCTTTCTGGAAACGAATAGCTGGAAACGAAGCTACTGGAAAGACTAGCTGACTGACAGATAGGGGGCGTTTTGGAAGTCTATAAATATACCTGACATTGGCATTTGAACTCTGTATAATATTCCAAACATTCGCAATGAGATTATAGCTGAGTTTCCCGACTATGACTACTCCCACCGTGCTAACCGCAAACCCCCTCGGGCGTGTCTTCTTAAGAGCTAACACTGTCTCTTCTATCTTTCTTACTTATTATTATTTTTATACTCCTCCCTCTTGTATTTTTACCAACCCCCTAGAACTTTACTATAATCTCAGTGCGAATATCTTCCTCATTTTTCTTAAATAACTGTGGCAACTCTGGCCCAATGATTACGCGGGCGCCTTGTTATTTTTCTCCCGGGTGCGATTCCCGGCGTTTGCTTTTGTTTTGCTATTACTTATTTTACTTGTATTTTGTTTTTACTGATAAGGGCCTATTTATGATATTTAGTTACCTGCTGAGCAAATATATTTCTGATGCATAATGTTACAGTTGGAGATAAAGTCCTACAGATCTTGGAGCTCCGGCAAGTTGAAATACCTGAACCTGAACCTGGAACTCTGTATTCTTTTCTGCTGAGAATTGAATGTACTAAATGTGCGTTAGGCGTGTATTGTATTGAAGACTCTGTTATCCTGACTTGTGTTTTTAGAGTTCTCTGCTGTATAGAAGACAGTTGTTACTTGTTTTCTGTTTGAATTTGTGTATGTGCCTGAAGAATTTACAGAATATAAATTTTATTTTGTGTGCACTCTCTGAAGAGGCTTCATTCAATCCTATCGAACCCAGGAAAACAGAACAATATGCTAGAGAATTATGAACCCAACAAAAACTATTTAAAAATTACGCCCAAGATCCCACAGACCGCAAGTAAACAAAAATGAACCTCGCTTCTGGTGAGGTTATTCCACTCTCTTTGCTATGTCGTTTATAAATAGGTTAGAAATAAGTTATGTATGAAAACGTGCAATTATTGGACCTGCTGAGCAAATATATTTCTGATGCATAATGTTACAGTTGGAGATAAAGTCCTACAGACCTTGGAGCTCCGGCAAGTTGAAATACCTGAACCTGAACCTGGAACTCTGTATTCTTTTCTGCTGAGAATTGAATGTACTAAATGTGCGTTAGGCGTGTATTGTATTGAAGACTCTGTTATCCTGACTTGTGTTTTTAGAGTTCTCTGCTGTATAGAAGACAGTTGTTACTTGTTTTCTGTTTGAATTTGTGTATGTGCCTGAAGAATTTACAGAATATAAATTTTATTTTGTGTGCACTCTCTGAAGAGGCTTCATTCAATCCTATCGAACCCAGGAAAACAGAACAATATGCTAGAGAATTATGAACCCAACAAAAACTATTTAAAAATTACGCCCAAGATCCCACAGACCGCAAGTAAACAAAAATGAACCTCGCTTCTGGTGAGGTTATTCCACTCTCTTTGCTATGTCGTTTATAAATAGGTTAGAAATAAGTTATGTATGAAAACGTGCAATTATTGGACATTGCTTAAGTAATTACTGATGCTTCGGCTTTCATTGTTTACCACTAAGGAGGCGAGACCAGTCCATCGTAGTAACATAAAAATGTCAATATATAGCATAGATGAAGGTATATTTATGATGTATTTAGTAACGATGCTATTATATTGAGTGTAGCTCAGTATAAATATAAACCTGCTTTTCTATATGCTGTTTCTTACACTGCATATGACTGATATGCACTTCTTGCCACATTGCCGCACATAAACTCACAGAGAAAGTTTTAGTACTAACAATTACACGCGGCTTGGGAGAAAAAATCATTAACTTTTAATTTCAAACATAAGCTATGACGCAATTTGCTCTCCTTTATTATATTCCCATTAAGGAACAAAGATCGATGCAAATCGAATTTCTATAAAGGAAAAAAAAAGTATTTACAAACCCGAATTACCCAAACCCTTTCTCGTCGCAATTTTTTTTCCCATTGCATACTTAACGAAAAAGTGTATTGAATAAATCCGCATTCCGCTAGACGTTTCTCTGCTCGGAACATCGTTTACGGTGCAATGGAGGCGCGATGGTTGTCCATAAATTACGAAGAACGGGCGTTGACCCAGGTTTTTGCAAATGAGGACACGTCCCCCCTCTTACTTTTCCGAGCAATTAGAGGAGTTGGAAGCATAGATCAAAATCAAAAAGGATAATGAATGTCGGAGATTCTTGAATTATCGGGAACAGGGAATTCTCGGGTTATTCATGAGTATGGCTTTTGTCTGGAAGACGAAGACATGGCAGCAGTATTTCACTGTGGTACATGAATAATGAATGATGTTATTGCCTTGTATTGAAGTCTGCCAGTCGCCTGGTGTCTTCCTCCCTGAATCGAAGGCGGTTAATGAATCAACTGAGAAGTATGAATAGGTGCAATTTCATTTCACTTCTTCTGCTTCGACATTAATATCGTACTTATGGAAATATTTTTAATCTATTAACTCTGTATGGAGATGACTTGTCATAAAATTGTTTTCATCAGACAGGAAATAGATAGTTACAAGTATATAGATCTGATATATACTTAGCCTACAGGACTTCAGTTATGGATGCATGTACGTGAATCGAGACCAATGGTTTCTTCCTAAAAGTTTTTTTTTGCTTTAATTGTATCTTAATCTTCGTTTTTCATTGTCTATGTATATATAAAACAGTTCCCTAACTGACTGACTAACTGACTCACTGACAAACAACGCACAGACCAAACCACTGCACTTAAAGAGCTGAAATTTTGCATGGTGATTCTTCTTATGGTGTAGGGGTGCACTAAGAAAGATTTTTTAAAAATTCTTCTTAGATTTTTTAAAATTAAATATTTAAGCTGTTTTTGTAACTTTGCATTTAAAATAATAATTTGAGAGTTCTAAAATTTATATCACGAGAAAGATCATAAAACTCCTTTTAAAATGAAATCTTTTTCAAACCTTTACCTTCATTTTCTGAATTTTGGTGAATTTTTAAAGATTAATTGTTTGAATTTAATTTATTAAATGCTGATCACGTGATTTCTTTATCTGGTACTTTAAATAAATTTATCGTCACGTGCATAACGACTAAATAGACAAAAACATTTTTTTTCTTTCTAATGCAGCAGACGATTGGATATTATAAAAAAAAAATAAATATCCCTTACGATTCTTTTTATAATTATATATATACACTAGCTTTATATACCCGGCGTTGCACGGGTGAACCCTTAATAAAGCTTACTTGTATGATATGTATATTTGTATTTTATGGCAATCTATACCCCTCTCCACTGGTCATCATCCCATCAGCATATTATAATACCCCCCCCCCCCATGCTATTGTCAGCATTAAAATGTTTCTTTCAATTTTGATAACCCACTGGATCCTGCCCTTCGAGGAGTTTGAGGGCTTCCCCGTAAACCCTTGTGAAATCGCCGGTTTCATAAACAAAGAATTACCTGACGTTGCCCAGGATAATAAAAATGAATGGAGTTAACCTGAGCTCTAGATGTATACGTACTAACAACCAAAATATATACAATTCACACACACACACACACACACACACACACCTTTCCACACTTCATTTAATTAAGGTTGATCTCTCTCTCTTTTCTCCTACCACCAATTTGGTGTTCAAAATGGTGATATATAGGAAATATAAATTATTGGATTGTTTCTAGCAATTTTTTCAAAATCTAAAGCGAATGTCGAAAAATCGTGACATTGATCGTGTTTGTTACATTTAATCGTGTTTCTTACATTTTAAATCAAGAATCTTATGGATATCTGTTTCCTTCTTCGAGATATGACGGAATATGTAAAAAACACGTAAAAACACGTTTAGCCCCCCTAACCCCCTTGGGGGCAGAATTTTGAAAAATCCTTAAATTGGTTTTTAGGTATTCATATTCCTTACATTTTAAAGCAAGAATCTTATGGATATCTGTTTCTTTCTTTGAGATATGAGGTAATATGTAAAAAATACGTTTTGCCCCCTCCCCCCCCCCAATGGGGCCGAATTTTGAAAATCCTGAAATTGGTTTTAATGTATTCGTGTTCCTTACATTTTAAAGGAAGAATCTTATGGATATCTGTTTCTTTCTTTGAGATATGAAGGAATACGTGAAAAACACGTTAAGCCCCCCTCCCCGTTCCTGGGGCCAAATTTTAAAAAATCCTGAAATTGGATTTAAGGTATTCGTGTTCCTTACATTTTAAAGTAAGAATCTTATGGACATCAATTTCCTTCTTTGAGATACGAAAGAATATGTAAAAAACACGTTTTGCCCCCCTCCCCCCTTGGGGGGCGATTTTTGAAAAATCGCTTCTTAAATGACGCCTTCAGCACAAAAGTAATAAGCTCTTAAAATTTGATATCTGTATCTCCAATAGTTTTTGCTGGGTGTTGATTCCTTTATATATATAGATAAAACACGTAAGAACACGTTTAGCCCCCCTCTCCCCCTTGGGAGACGAATTTTGAAAAATCCTGAAATTGGTTTTTAGGTACTCATGTTTCTTACATTTTAAAGCAAGAATCTTATGGATATCGATTTTCTTCTTTGAGATATAAAGGAATATGTAAAAGACACATTTTGCCCCCCTCCCCCCCTTGGGGGGCGATTTTTGAAAAATCGCTTCTTAAATGACGCCTTCAGCACAAAAGTAATAAGCTCTTAAAATTTGATATCTGTATCTCCAATAGTTTTTGCTGGGTGTTGATTCCTTTATATATATAGATAAAACACGTAAGAACACGTTTAGCCCCCCTCTTCCCCTTGGGAGACGAATTTTGAAAAATCCTGAAATTGGTTTTTAGGTATTCATGTTTCTTACATTTTAAAGCTAGAATCTTATGGATATCGATTTTCTTCTTTGGGATATAAAGGAATATGTAAAAAACACGTTTTGCCCCCCTCCCCCCCTTGGGGGGCGAATTTTGAAAAATCGCTTCTTAAATGACGCCTTCAGCACAAAAGTAATAAGCTCCTAAAATTTGATATCTGTATCTCCAATAGTTTTTGCTGGGCGTTGATACGTGTATATATATATATATATATATAAGTCAGGACTTCTTCCTTTATAGATATAGATATATATATATAAATTTTTACATCAATTGTATACATTGATTGTCGCATTTATTATAAATATATATATTTATTTCTTTTTGCATTAATTGCATACATTGATCGTTGTATTTAATTTGAATGTACTCCGAAGCGAAGCGCGGGTTTTCAGGTAGTTTATTATAAAAGTAATATAATATTATTGCTACTGCGTTGCTTATACAGTTCGATATGCTTATACATTTCTCAAATTTTACTTTATATGTATACTTACATTTTATAGCTATAAATACCAGCTCTATATGAGAATAATATTTACGTCAAAGACACATTCGCTGTTTTTATAAAAGGCTTTAGAAAACTCACTTCAGTGCCGAAGAGGGAAGACTAAATGATAAAACATTCTAAGCGTTCAGAATATTTAGTTTGTTTTCCGCAAATTCTTAAGTGCAGAGTAAATTATTTAAGTGTTTTGACGCGTTCTTCGCAAGCCATTCAATTCAACTTTCTTTACAATTGTTCTGAAATACCTTTTTATATTAGTCTTCCCCTCTAGAGGCCGCAGCGTGACGTCATAGCTGTGTTTGCATAAAATTGTCAGGTGGTCCTAATAAAAGTGGCGGCTCAGTTTATGTGTGATTAATACCACACTTGATAATGATAAAAACTAAAACTTTGATCATTATAGATTGGTTTTTCATTGCTATGTGTCCTTTTTTAAAGTTATGGCAGTAACAAAGTATGCACAAAAATTGCGATTTAAATGCAATAGCTTTGTGTTGTGAGTCATATTTCCCAAATTTACACTGCTGGCCACTGTAAATGCAATACCCTGAAGGAAACACACAAATAACATGAAATTTACAACATGCATTAGCGGAGGTGAGATATGCAAATGATTAGAATTTCAGCGCAGACGCACATCACGCGCGCCTGTGGAGCCACTTCAAAGCGCTATTTAAGGTTTGAGGATTTCGACGATTTCAAGTTCGGCAATTGTGTTTTTCTTGTGGTTTCTTCAAAAAAACGATCAATTATGCCTCGCGAAAACAGCTATCATCTTTTGATCAAGTATCCGAGTTCGACAGAGGAAGGATAGTGGCCTACCAAGATTGTGGATTATCTTTCAGGGAAATCGGTAGTCGTTTTGGACGAAACCAAACAACTGTAATGCGGATATGTGATCGTTGGATGCAGGAGGGTACGACGGACCGGCGTGTTCGATCGCATCCACCTCAGCGCACCACTTCACGTGATGACAGACAAATTGTGCGCATGGCAGTGACGGATCGCTCAGTCACATCACGAACTATAGCACAGCACATGCAGTCTGTAACGCATCATCCAATGTCTGCGCGTACCATTCGACGCCGTTTACAGCAGAGTGGTCTGTCCGCAAGACGTCCATTGCTTTGTATACCCTTCACGCAGAACCACAGACGTCTCCGCCGCCAATGGTGCGATGACAGAAGGATGTGGACGGCAGAATGGAATGAAATTGTCTTTACTGACGAGTCACGCTTCTGTCTGCAACACCACGATGGTCGCATTCGAGTGTGGAGACACCGTGAAGAGAGGATGCTGAACAGCTGCGTTATGCACCGCCAGACTGGTCCTGCACCGGGTATTATGGTATGGGGCGGTATTGGATATCACTCTCGGACACCTCTAGTACGCACTGCCGGTACTTTCAACAGCCAGCGATAGATCTCCGAGGCGTTGGAGCCAGTTGTCCTTCCTTACCTTCAGGGCTTGCCCACAGCCATATTTCAACAGGATAATGCGCGACCACACGTGGCACGCATTGTCCAACGGTTCTTCGTCAATCGCCAGATTGAATTGCTTCCCAACCCGCCTCGCTCTCCGGATCTTTCGCCGATAGAAAACATGTGGTCCATGGTTGCTCTACGATTGACCCAGATTCCATCCCCAGCTGCCACAGCAGATCAACTTTGGCAACGTGTGAAAGCTGCTTGGTCTGCTGTACCCCAAGAACTCATCCAAAGTCTCTTTGAATCAATGCCGAGACGTGTGGCAGCGGTGATCTCCAACAATGGCGGCTACTCTGGCTACTGATTTTGGCAGGAACCACACTTCACAGAAGTCTATAAATTTAATCATTTGATACTTGGTCAACATGTTATATACAAAATAAATTTTGATGTGATATCTCTTGTCTTTCTTGGTGTTGCAATTTGGGTGGCCAGCAGTGTATTTTGCATTGCTACTAATATTTCACAAAATATGGGACGAAAAGAGCAGAATTTATATGTGTCCAGCAGTAACTGGACTCTGTCCAGGCTTATAGAGGCATGGGTTGGTGACCCAGTCTAACACCATATGGAGTTAGTACTAACGGGTTACAAAGACCCTAAATTAACTTGAATATGTTTCCCTGAATTAACGTGACTGCACGCAGCGACTTGCGTTTTCAGCCAATCTTGCCGTATGTCTTCTAATGGGCAGGGGTCATTTATGGACTTACTTTTTAATAAGTGACCTTACATCATTGCATTTATGCTTGATAAAAATAGCAATAAAGAGCAGAATTTACGTCAAGCGTTTTTCCTTTTTAATCAGTGACCTTATATCATTTGTATTTATGCTTGATAAAAGTAGCAGAAAAGAGCAGAATTTATGTCAAGCGTTTTTACTTTTTAATAAGTGACCTTAAATCATTGCATTTATGCTTGATAAAAATAGCAGAAAAGAGCAGAATTTACGTCAAGCGTTTTTACTTTTTAATCAGTGACCTTACATCCTTTGTATTTATGCTTGATCAAAATACCAGAAAAGAGCAGAATTTACGTCAAGCGTTTTTACTTTTAATCAGTGACTTTACATCATTTGTATTTATACGTCAAAAAGTTGCTAAAAATTTGTGACAGCGAACTTCTTCAATCGAAATTCGGACTACGTGCACATTTGTATGTGACGTCTCGCCAAAAATAGCGCAAGGATGAATTTCAATGCATGCCACGGAGATGTATGTCTATTACTGAATCAAAACTTCGCTTTCCTCTATCAGAACATCGGTTGCTGTTTCCTTTACCAGAATATTTTTCACGAATTTTTTGAGGCGTAAACCATTTCAATAGAAAATACGTCAAGGTAAAGATAATGTCAGCGCGGCTTCGAAAATTTGACATGGTAGAATTTGCTCATTCTACGCACAGTCACTACTATATGAAACAAAGAAGGAATACTTTGATCTTATAAATATGAGCTAATAATGCTATCTTATACCACAAAATATATGACATGATATATCATACATTTTTGTCGTACGAAAATAATTAACTTTTTAAAATAATACTAATTGGTACCCACAAAACATGACGGTTCGATAGTAAATAAATGAACTAATACAAAAATTATACTCAACACGTCATTGCCAAATGTTGAAAATCATAATATTAAGAATAGACAAATACACTTTAAAAATTACTATAGAACCCAATAAAAAGAAATAGGGTTGCTCAACAGCGCGAAATAAACAGTTTCCGTCAGGTTTAATTCTATATATCACACACATAATTAAAAATAAAAATGGCAGAGAGAGAGAGAGAGAGAGAGCTAGAGAGATTCCTCGGAATAAACGTGTTTGTGCGGCCTCGTGCATAGTAAGTATCTAAAGCCAGATTAAAACATGTCACTGAGCATACGCAGAAAGCAATTTTTAATTGACAATTATCGCTCATTAATATAAATTGCGATCACAAAAACCAAATTCAACACATCTATAGATTAAAATCTTTCGTTTAAGACCAAAATGAAGGACATGGATGAAGTAGTTTTCTCTCACGGACAGCTCAAAGAATCGGCTTACCAACTTAAATATGCAGATTATTTAGGAAGAGTTTAAGAAAATTAATTCCACATTAAACTCAGGGCGTAACGAAATATGTGGTACGATATAATGTTGTCATCTCATACTTTTGTTGTGTATAGGAAATCATTAAGCAAAATTATTCAGAAAATGTGTATAAAAATAAGTAAATGTCAGGTCTACACTACTCTAATTATTTTCTCGTTGCATTAATACATAGTATTCTTACGGTAAACCCATACAAGATGTTAATTTCGTCCGCAATTTCGTACAGAAAAATATGAAAATCACCCGAGGCTGGACGGTCGATACTGTAACTCCGGAATTGCTTTTCTCCCCCAAGAATAGGGTAGGGAAGATTAATTCACTGACCTTTTCCCCTTCGCCTGCGTTGCCACCAGCAGTTTCATCTCGAGTCCAAGAAATAAAATATACGGCCCGCGAAATCCCTGAATAAAACATGCGGCCCAAATCTAAAAATGTGCTGTTACCTTACCATTGATATCATGGCAGAAGTTTCGCAATCTGTACTTTTACAGCTTTACTATCGAAGTATTGGCAATCAAACTGCCCCATGATTACTAATAATTATATGGGATATAATTAATAGCAGGTGAAAATTAATATATATCTATATCTATAAAGGAAGAAGTCCTGACTTATATATACACGTATCAACGCACAGCAAAAACTATTGGAGATACAGATATCAAATTTTAGGAGCTTATTACTTTTGTGCTGAAGGCGTCATTTAAGAAGCGATTTTTCAAAATTCGCCCCCCAAGGGGGGGAGGGGGGCAAAACGTGTTTTTTACATATTCCTTCATATCTCAAAGAAGGATATTGATATCCATAACATTCTTGCTTTAAAATGTAAGTAACATGAATACCTAAAAACCAATTTCAGGAT
>OU015496.1:32413681-32536181 GCA_907164885.2 Dolomedes plantarius | reverse complement strand
AAATTATTTTTATATTACATCCCCCCCTCAAAGAAAAAGAAACTCCCCATGCCAAACAAAAAGAAAAATTAATTTACCTATTCTGACAATTTTAAACTGAACCTATCCACCAACTCTTCTGTGTACAAAACTAACATTCAAATCTCTGAATGCTCACTTATAAAATTTTTAACAACAATCTTTGCATAATATTCTCTCCAATTTCAATATTCTTTGCAAGTTCAACATAAAAATCGCAACGTATACTACAAAAAGCACAATACAATATAAAAATATAAGACGTCTTGAAGAAAAAACATGTGGTAACAAGTGGTGACAACCATGGTTGTTTTGTTTTTTGGCTTATACAGTCTTTTGCAGAGAAATTATTGTCCTTTCAGTGCTGAGCCAAATAAAAATGAATACAAATGCACTATCATAATACTGAAAAAAATAATTGCAATACAACAATACGTAGAAAATACAACCCCATAATAATATACAAACATACATACTTTATTTACATTATTCATGACTCAGTTTTAATTTTTCTGGTGCATGGTATTTTCGTAACTTCGAAACATGCACAACTTCTGAAGATTCTTGAGAGTGGGTATTTTTCTTATTAATTTCATAATTAACGTCAGAAATTTTGTTAAGGATTTTATAAGGACCACTGAAAACTGGAGACAGTTTCCTAGTATTAGGGTATTTAAATTCTTCATAAATGACTGACTCATTAGGTGTAAATTGTATATCCACAAATCTAGCATCGTAATGTATTTTATTCCTTTCATGGTAATGTTTTGTTCTCTGAACTGCTATTTTTCTCGCCTCTTCAACAGGAGGATAAATACTTTCCTTTAACGGATTTGTATATGGAATTGTGCCATACATTAAATAGGCTGGTGGAAATTTAGTAACGGAATGGGGGGTCAAGTTGTATTCGTGAGTTACTTCCTTTAGTAATTTAGGCCATGGAACTTTTGTAGATGATTCATTAATTTTACATTTTAAACGTGTGATTATTGTTTGGCCTAATCTCTCCACTTTCCCATTAGTTTCTGGTCTGTGTGCTGTAGTCAATAGTTGTTTAACGTTATAATGCTTAAGAAATTTTTTAAAATGAGAAGATGTGAAAGCTGGATTTCTATCACTTAAGATACTCTTTGGCACTTGAATTTGAAAAATTTGGTTTAGGAAGTTAGTGTAAGTTTCTGTTGTAATTGATTTTGAAGCAAAAGCCCATATAAATCGAGTGTGATGGTCAATAATTAACGTCAGGTATTTTTTAGTTGAATTGTAATGGTTAAGGCCACCCACACTATCAATTGCAATCAAGTCAAATGACTTGTCAACCGGAGGCATTGATTGCAAAAGTCCAAATCTTTTTTGTCGAGGTTTTTTATTTATTTGACATGTATGACAGTGTTTAATAAAATTACTAATATCAGAAGTTATATTTTGCCAATAATAAACAGGGGTGAGCAAATTAATTGTTTTTTGAATACCAGGATGGCCAAATTTTTCATGAGTAATTTTGAGTAATTTCAGTCTTAAAGAAAAAGGTACTACAATCTTTGTAAACCCTTTTTTACGAAGGCATAAAACATTGTTAATTTCGACAAACTTTCCAGTTAAATTGTCATTTTTTTGAGCCTCGGTAATTTCACTCAACTGCAAGAGATGTGATACCTGAGTTTCAACATTGCTTACAATAACATCATTGTGTACATTGTTATCTGGTACATCACGAGAGAGCATGTCTGCTTCGATGTTTGTGGTGCCCTTTGTATATTTAATATCATATTCATACATACTTAACTGCAAAGACCAGCGGAACAATCTTCCTTTTAAGTTTTTAACATTTTTGAGCCAAACTAAAGCCGCATGGTCCGTATGTATGGTAAATTTTTGTCCGAAAAGATAATGATGAAACTTATTTAAAGAATCCACTATAGCGAGACATTCCAGCTCAGTAATACAATAATTTTTTTCATAATCTTTTAATGAGCGGGAGTGAAACGCGACAGGGTATAGGACACCAGAAGCATCTGTTTGTTTTAAAACCGCTCCTACACCAGTGTGACTGGCATCAACATAAATATGACATTCAGCTTTTGGATTAAAAATTTTCAACACAGGTTTACAAATTAAAGTTCTTTTTAACATTTCAAACGCTTCTTGGCATTTCTCAGTCCATTGCCAAGGTGTATTTTTTTTAACAAGTTATTTAGTGGCTGTCTAATAGTGGCATATTTGTCAATAAATTTATGATACACATTAATTGAACCGAGAAATCTTTGTAAAGATTTTACATTATTGGGTGGTTTTAGCTTTTTAATAACCTCAATGTTGGTGTTATCCGGAGTGACAATCCCATTGGTAATTTCATATCCTAAAAATTGAATTTGTTTTTGTAAAAAGGAACATTTAGAAAATTTTAGTTTTAAGTTTTCCTGTCTGCAGATATCAAAAATTTGTTGAATGTGTTCAATATGATTAGAATAGCTATCTGAAAAAATTAAAATATCATCAAAATAATTTGCAGCAAATGTAATTTTATATTTAGTTAAAATTCTACGAATTGTTCTCTGAAAAATGCTGGGTGCATTGCGCCAACCAAAAGGTAAACGTAGCCATTCATATAATCCATTATGGGTTGCAAAAGCGAGTTTTTCTGTGTCATCTGGGTGAATAGGGATATGCCAGTAACCTGAGGCCATGTCCAATTTTGAAAAATATGTACTTTGAGCTAGTTTATCAATCAATGTCTCGACCAGAGGTAATGGTTCGGCATCCGACTTCGTCACCTGATTTAATTTCCTGAAATCAATACATAACCTATTCTTTTTGTTTTCATCTTTTTTTATAAACAAGTGTTACTGGTGCCGAAAATGGAGACGAACTTTCTTTTATGATATTGGCTTTTAATAACTCTTCAATTTGAGTATCAATTTCTTCTTGTTGTTTTGGTGAAGTTTTATATGCGCGTAACGAAACTGGCAAATCGGAAGTTAATATCACTCTTTGGGGTTCTATTCTTACTGATCCCACGTCATATTTATTTTTCGCAAATATGTCTTCATATTCCTCTAAAAGTTCTTTTATTTCGGAACTTCCTACATTTTCATTCATTTTCGTTTTTTCCTCGACTGTACTCTGATAATGTGTGCACCCATTACCAGAATCCATCTCGGAAACATTCGAAAATGTTAAAACGTTTTTATTTTTAGACTTTGTCTTTACTTCCTTTTTCTCTTTAACGTTATTAACATTTAGCTCAACATGA
The DNA here is from genome assembly GCA_907164885.2 of Dolomedes plantarius. Lineage (NCBI taxonomy): Eukaryota > Metazoa > Arthropoda > Arachnida > Araneae > Dolomedidae > Dolomedes > Dolomedes plantarius. The sequence continues at coordinate 32,532,910 of OU015496.1, read as the reverse complement.
TTTTCGGGCATGATATGCAAAGACAAATCGCTGCATTCAGAACTAGAGAAAGTGATCAGTTTTCTCCCATCCTGCTCAACAATTTGGTTCGCACAATTAATTACCAAACGAAAATCAACACAACTCTTTAAACCCAAGAGGGCATATGGTAAATCGGTGTCAAGTATGAAAAACTCTGCCGATTTAACAATATTACCAATTTTAAGGTAGAGATTGCATGTTTTGTTAAGCTGTATTAGACCTTTTGTTTGTTTCACGTTTATCACTTTATTTTCTCTAATGGGAACATTTAATTTTTCAACAATTTTACTTGGAATTATATTAAGCGAAGATCCAGTATCAATATTTAACCATATCTTATTATTTGAACTCGAGTTATTTTCATTGTTTGTTTTTCTTTTATTATGTACGTACGTTTTGTTTTTTGTGTATCCGGATACTATTAATTGTCACTTTTCGGGTTGTGGCTTAGGCGCTGCAAATTCAGACGTAGATGGTCTATTGATGCAAGAGAATCCCCAATGATAAGAATTCATGATCCCTATGTTTGCGCAAAACTTACAGGGGTTGGGGGGCAACTCTTGCACCGCATGCGTCGTTTGAGCCTTTGTTGGTTTTGAATTATTATACATTCGTGGTGTAATTTTCTTGTTCTTACTACATTGGAAAGATTTGTGTCCTAGCTGTTGACAAATAAAACAACGGATTTCCGGTTTAAGTTTTTCTGTCTTTCCATTCGTATAGGGTACCCGATGGAACGGTACTTTTACTTTGTCCATGTCTTTGCGAATTTGTTCGTAAATTTTCAATTTATTTTTAAACTCAACTAAATTCTCACATCCATATAAAATGGCTTTGTTCTGTGTAGTGTCATTAATCCCGTTAATGACGTAAGTGATTAAAGCACCTTCGTCTATATTACTTTGATTAGCAATTTGTTTCATGGTTAAAAAATATTCTTGTATTGACTCATTATATTTTATTTTACGTTTTTGTAGGATGTTATGTATTTCCGCCGAATTATATGTTACTTTAAACTCTTCAATTAATAATTTCTTTAGTTTGTCAAAGGAATTGACTGAAGTTTCACTACGAATGAACAGAAGTGCGTTCCCTCTAAGACAACGTTTTGCGAATAAAAATTTATGAAACTCAGATAAGGAGAATAATGCAGCATGATTTTCAAAAGTTTCAAACCATTGTACGATATTTTCATGTTTTTCTCCCTTAAAGAGAGGAATCACTGCCTCAATGTCAGAGAAGTTTACCATAATTTTTGTTTCTCCCATGTTTGACAATTTTGAATTTTTATCGACATTTTCGATTTTAGAATAACTGTTTTCCTCATCATTACTGCTTTTGACTTCATGTTCTCTACTTGTATTATTTTTCATTTTGACTCCAAACGTTTCGGTTTGGGTATCATTTTCGTTATTACTTATAAGGTTTTCGGTTTGAGTAGTATTTGCGGTATTATCTGTAAGTTGTACCCCACCTGTTTCGGTTTGAGTACTATTTTCATTATTGTGTGGAGGTGCCGGTATATAATATTTTAACTTAGAAATATTTACAGCTAGATATTTACAGAAGGTTATTGTTTTCCCAAAACACCTACCACATATCCCCACTCTCGTGGGCTGTTTACAATGTATCTGTAAATACAGTAGACTTGTTAAATAATGCAATACAGTTTATTGATGAACCCTGTTCACAATCACTGGAATATAATAAAACCATTGAAAACTAGCAATATTGCAATAACTACTATTGCGCTTACAATTAAAAACATCAATAAATAATATAACTACCGATACTAATAACACAATAAAATTAATATTACGACTGGCAGCACAAGAGTCCTGTGAGGCGATCTTAGGGTACAGCTTATCAATGGTGAGACACACACTGGTACACGGGAACACTCTTTAGTCGGTGAAGTTGAAGAATCCGGTGCTACAGCAATCGACGATAACCACCAGAAATATCCTGCAGCTTGAGCACACGAAGAGCTCGACGGGAACACTATGTTGTGAGCGTGCGGCCAGGCGGATCACTGCTCTCTCTCCCTGCTAGAGTCGAGTGGAGCCCGCTTATATGTCGCTCTGGGGAAGCTCGCACATGCGCAGGCGATCACGCTAGGAATTTGCATGAAAATCTACATGATGATTTCATCTTCTTCGCGTGACCGCCACACACTCCCTCGCAAGTGCCAAGACCCTAGGCTTGGTACGGTACCACGAACCCAACCCTGCGTCCCGAACGTGTGACGACAGTTGGGGTTTGGCCTACGTCTTTCGCAACAACTTCCGAAACTGGCTGGTCTTGAAAAAATGCTGCTTTGAGTCGATCAATTGCAATGCATTTCTTTTGACCTGCTATGCTTAGTGTGAAGTGTTTCGGGTGTCCAGAAATGACTTTGTAAGGGCCGTCGTATGGCTGGGTTAATGGTTTACGTACTGAATCTATTCTAACGAATACAAAAGGGGTTTGCATTAATTCTTTATGCAAAAAAACTTTACCTATCGAATGATTAGATGTGGGAATTGGCCGCAGCTCTTTCATATGGGATTTCAAACGTTTTAAAAATTCAAAACGTGTAAACGCGTGACTATCTTTCGAGTCACAAAAAAAATCTCCGGGTAATCTTAATGGTGAGCCATACACCATTTCGGCTGTCGATGCCGTTATGTCCTCTTTGAGGCTAGCTCTGATACCGAGTAAAGCTAATGGTAACTTTTCAACCCAGAATTGGGAAGCTTTTAAAATACACGTTAATGTCTGCTTTAAGTGTCTATGAAATCTTTCCTATGAGTTGTTTAACGTTATACTATGAGTTGTTTAACGTTATAATGCTTAAGAAATTTTTTAAAATGAGAAGATGTGAAAGCTGGATTTCTATCACTTAAGATACTCTTTGGCACTTGAATTTGAAAAATTTGGTTTAGGAAGTTAGTGTAAGTTTCTGTTGTAATTGATTTTGAAGCAAAAGCCCATATAAATCGAGTGTGATGGTCAATAATTAACGTCAGGTATTTTTTAGTTGAATTGTAATGGTTAAGGCCACCCACACTATCAATTGCAATCAAGTCAAATGACTTGTCAACCGGAGGCATTGATTGCAAAAGTCCAAATCTTTTTTGTCGAGGTTTTTTATTTATTTGACATGTATGACAGTGTTTAATAAAATTACTAATATCAGAAGTTATATTTTGCCAATAATAAACAGGGGTGAGCAAATTAATTGTTTTTTGAATACCAGGATGGCCAAATTTTTCATGAGTAATTTTGAGTAATTTCAGTCTTAAAGAAAAAGGTACTACAATCTTTGTAAACCCTTTTTTACGAAGGCATAAAACATTGTTAATTTCGACAAACTTTCCAGTTAAATTGTCATTTTTTTGAGCCTCGGTAATTTCACTCAACTGCAAGAGATGTGATACCTGAGTTTCAACATTGCTTACAATAACATCATTGTGTACATTGTTATCTGGTACATCACGAGAGAGCATGTCTGCTTCGATGTTTGTGGTGCCCTTTGTATATTTAATATCATATTCATACATACTTAACTGCAAAGACCAGCGGAACAATCTTCCTTTTAAGTTTTTAACATTTTTGAGCCAAACTAAAGCCGCATGGTCCGTATGTATGGTAAATTTTTGTCCGAAAAGATAATGATGAAACTTATTTAAAGAATCCACTATAGCGAGACATTCCAGCTCAGTAATACAATAATTTTTTTCATAATCTTTTAATGAGCGGGAGTGAAACGCGACAGGGTATAGGACACCAGAAGCATCTGTTTGTTTTAAAACCGCTCCTACACCAGTGTGACTGGCATCAACATAAATATGACATTCAGCTTTTGGATTAAAAATTTTCAACACAGGTTTACAAATTAAAGTTCTTTTTAACATTTCAAACGCTTCTTGGCATTTCTCAGTCCATTGCCAAGGTGTATTTTTTTTAACAAGTTATTTAGTGGCTGTCTAATAGTGGCATATTTGTCAATAAATTTATGATACACATTAATTGAACCGAGAAATCTTTGTAAAGATTTTACATTATTGGGTGGTTTTAGCTTTTTAATAACCTCAATGTTGGTGTTATCCGGAGTGACAATCCCATTGGTAATTTCATATCCTAAAAATTGAATTTGTTTTTGTAAAAGGAACATTTAGAAAATTTTAGTTTTAAGTTTTCCTGTCTGCAGATATCAAAAATTTGTTGAATGTGTTCAATATGATTAGAATAGCTATCTGAAAAAATTAAAATATCATCAAAATAATTTGCAGCAAATGTAATTTTATATTTAGTTAAAATTCTACGAATTGTTCTCTGAAAAATGCTGGGTGCATTGCGCCAACCAAAAGGTAAACGTAGCCATTCATATAATCCATTATGGGTTGCAAAAGCGAGTTTTTCTGTGTCATCTGGGTGAATAGGGATATGCCAGTAACCTGAGGCCATGTCCAATTTTGAAAAATATGTACTTTGAGCTAGTTTATCAATCAATGTCTCGACCAGAGGTAATGGTTCGGCATCCGACTTCGTCACCTGATTTAATTTCCTGAAATCAATACATAACCTATTCTTTTTGTTTTCATCTTTTTTTATAAACAAGTGTTACTGGTGCCGAAAATGGAGACGAACTTTCTTTTATGATATTGGCTTTTAATAACTCTTCAATTTGAGTATCAATTTCTTCTTGTTGTTTTGGTGAAGTTTTATATGCGCGTAACGAAACTGGCAAATCGGAAGTTAATATCACTCTTTGGGGTTCTATTCTTACTGATCCCACGTCATATTTATTTTTCGCAAATATGTCTTCATATTCCTCTAAAAGTTCTTTTATTTCGGAACTTCCTACATTTTCATTCATTTTCGTTTTTTCCTCGACTGTACTCTGATAATGTGTGCACCCATTACCAGAATCCATCTCGGAAACATTCGAAAATGTTAAAACGTTTTTATTTTTAGACTTTGTCTTTACTTCCTTTTTCTCTTTAACGTTATTAACATTTAGCTCAACATGATTTTCGGGCATGATATGCAAAGACAAATCGCTGCATTCAGAACTAGAGAAAGTGATCAGTTTTCTCCCATCCTGCTCAACAATTTGGTTCGCACAATTAATTACCAAACGAAAATCAACACAACTCTTTAAACCCAAGAGGGCATATGGTAAATCGGTGTCAAGTATGAAAAACTCTGCCGATTTAACAATATTACCAATTTTAAGGTAGAGATTGCATGTTTTGTTAAGCTGTATTAGACCTTTTGTTTGTTTCACGTTTATCACTTTATTTTCTCTAATGGGAACATTTAATTTTTCAACAATTTTACTTGGAATTATATTAAGCGAAGATCCAGTATCAATATTTAACCATATCTTATTATTTGAACTCGAGTTATTTTCATTGTTTGTTTTTCTTTTATTATGTACGTACGTTTTGTTTTTTGTGTATCCGGATACTATTAATTGTCACTTTTCGGGTTGTGGCTTAGGCGCTGCAAATTCAGACGTAGATGGTCTATTGATGCAAGAGAATCCCCAATGATAAGAATTCATGATCCCTATGTTTGCGCAAAACTTACAGGGGTTGGGGGGCAACTCTTGCACCGCATGCGTCGTTTGAGCCTTTGTTGGTTTTGAATTATTATACATTCGTGGTGTAATTTTCTTGTTCTTACTACATTGGAAAGATTTGTGTCCTAGCTGTTGACAAATAAAACAACGGATTTCCGGTTTAAGTTTTTCTGTCTTTCCATTCGTATAGGGTACCCGATGGAACGGTACTTTTACTTTGTCCATGTCTTTGCGAATTTGTTCGTAAATTTTCAATTTATTTTTAAACTCAACTAAATTCTCACATCCATATAAAATGGCTTTGTTCTGTGTAGTGTCATTAATCCCGTTAATGACGTAAGTGATTAAAGCACCTTCGTCTATATTACTTTGATTAGCAATTTGTTTCATGGTTAAAAAATATTCTTGTATTGACTCATTATATTTTATTTTACGTTTTTGTAGGATGTTATGTATTTCCGCCGAATTATATGTTACTTTAAACTCTTCAATTAATAATTTCTTTAGTTTGTCAAAGGAATTGACTGAAGTTTCACTACGAATGAACAGAAGTGCGTTCCCTCTAAGACAACGTTTTGCGAATAAAAATTTATGAAACTCAGATAAGGAGAATAATGCAGCATGATTTTCAAAAGTTTCAAACCATTGTACGATATTTTCATGTTTTTCTCCCTTAAAGAGAGGAATCACTGCCTCAATGTCAGAGAAGTTTACCATAATTTTTGTTTCTCCCATGTTTGACAATTTTGAATTTTTATCGACATTTTCGATTTTAGAATAACTGTTTTCCTCATCATTACTGCTTTTGACTTCATGTTCTCTACTTGTATTATTTTTCATTTTGACTCCAAACGTTTCGGTTTGGGTATCATTTTCGTTATTACTTATAAGGTTTTCGGTTTGAGTAGTATTTGCGGTATTATCTGTAAGTTGTACCCCACCTGTTTCGGTTTGAGTACTATTTTCATTATTGTGTGGAGGTGCCGGTATATAATATTTTAACTTAGAAATATTTACAGCTAGATATTTACAGAAGGTTATTGTTTTCCCAAAACACCTACCACATATCCCCACTCTCGTGGGCTGTTTACAATGTATCTGTAAATACAGTAGACTTGTTAAATAATGCAATACAGTTTATTGATGAACCCTGTTCACAATCACTGGAATATAATAAAACCATTGAAAACTAGCAATATTGCAATAACTACTATTGCGCTTACAATTAAAAACATCAATAAATAATATAACTACCGATACTAATAACACAATAAAATTAATATTACGACTGGCAGCACAAGAGTCCTGTGAGGCGATCTTAGGGTACAGCTTATCAATGGTGAGACACACACTGGTACACGGGAACACTCTTTAGTCGGTGAAGTTGAAGAATCCGGTGCTACAGCAATCGACGATAACCACCAGAAATATCCTGCAGCTTGAGCACACGAAGAGCTCGACGGGAACACTATGTTGTGAGCGTGCGGCCAGGCGGATCACTGCTCTCTCTCCCTGCTAGAGTCGAGTGGAGCCCGCTTATATGTCGCTCTGGGGAAGCTCGCACATGCGCAGGCGATCACGCTAGGAATTTGCATGAAAATCTACATGATGATTTCATCTTCTTCGCGTGACCGCCACACACTCCCTCGCAAGTGCCAAGACCCTAGGCTTGGTACGGTACCACGAACCCAACCCTGCGTCCCGAACGTGTGACGACAGTTGGGGTTTGGCCTACGTCTTTCGCAACAACTTCCGAAACTGGCTGGTCTTGAAAAAATGCTGCTTTGAGTCGATCAATTGCAATGCATTTCTTTTGACCTGCTATGCTTAGTGTGAAGTGTTTCGGGTGTCCAGAAATGACTTTGTAAGGGCCGTCGTATGGCTGGGTTAATGGTTTACGTACTGAATCTATTCTAACGAATACAAAAGGGGTTTGCATTAATTCTTTATGCAAAAAAACTTTACCTATCGAATGATTAGATGTGGGAATTGGCCGCAGCTCTTTCATATGGGATTTCAAACGTTTTAAAAATTCAAAACGTGTAAACGCGTGACTATCTTTCGAGTCACAAAAAAAATCTCCGGGTAATCTTAATGGTGAGCCATACACCATTTCGGCTGTCGATGCCGTTATGTCCTCTTTGAGGCTAGCTCTGATACCGAGTAAAGCTAATGGTAACTTTTCAACCCAGAATTGGGAAGCTTTTAAAATACACGTTAATGTCTGCTTTAAGTGTCTATGAAATCTTTCCTATGAGTTGTTTAACGTTATACTATGAGTTGTTTAACGTTATAATGCTTAAGAAATTTTTTAAAATGAGAAGATGTGAAAGCTGGATTTCTATCACTTAAGATACTCTTTGGCACTTGAATTTGAAAAATTTGGTTTAGGAAGTTAGTGTAAGTTTCTGTTGTAATTGATTTTGAAGCAAAAGCCCATATAAATCGAGTGTGATGGTCAATAATTAACGTCAGGTATTTTTTAGTTGAATTGTAATGGTTAAGGCCACCCACACTATCAATTGCAATCAAGTCAAATGACTTGTCAACCGGAGGCATTGATTGCAAAAGTCCAAATCTTTTTTGTCGAGGTTTTTTATTTATTTGACATGTATGACAGTGTTTAATAAAATTACTAATATCAGAAGTTATATTTTGCCAATAATAAACAGGGGTGAGCAAATTAATTGTTTTTTGAATACCAGGATGGCCAAATTTTTCATGAGTAATTTTGAGTAATTTCAGTCTTAAAGAAAAAGGTACTACAATCTTTGTAAACCCTTTTTTACGAAGGCATAAAACATTGTTAATTTCGACAAACTTTCCAGTTAAATTGTCATTTTTTTGAGCCTCGGTAATTTCACTCAACTGCAAGAGATGTGATACCTGAGTTTCAACATTGCTTACAATAACATCATTGTGTACATTGTTATCTGGTACATCACGAGAGAGCATGTCTGCTTCGATGTTTGTGGTGCCCTTTGTATATTTAATATCATATTCATACATACTTAACTGCAAAGACCAGCGGAACAATCTTCCTTTTAAGTTTTTAACATTTTTGAGCCAAACTAAAGCCGCATGGTCCGTATGTATGGTAAATTTTTGTCCGAAAAGATAATGATGAAACTTATTTAAAGAATCCACTATAGCGAGACATTCCAGCTCAGTAATACAATAATTTTTTTCATAATCTTTTAATGAGCGGGAGTGAAACGCGACAGGGTATAGGACACCAGAAGCATCTGTTTGTTTTAAAACCGCTCCTACACCAGTGTGACTGGCATCAACATAAATATGACATTCAGCTTTTGGATTAAAAATTTTCAACACAGGTTTACAAATTAAAGTTCTTTTTAACATTTCAAACGCTTCTTGGCATTTCTCAGTCCATTGTCAAGGTGTATTTTTTTTAACAAGTTATTTAGTGGCTGTCTAATAGTGGCATATTTGTCAATAAATTTATGATACACATTAATTGAACCGAGAAATCTTTGTAAAGATTTTACATTATTGGGTGGTTTTAGCTTTTTAATAACCTCAATGTTGGTGTTATCCGGAGTGACAATCCCATTGGTAATTTCATATCCTAAAAATTGAATTTGTTTTTGTAAAAAGGAACATTTAGAAAATTTTAGTTTTAAGTTTTCCTGTCTGCAGATATCAAAAATTTGTTGAATGTGTTCAATATGATTAGAATAGCTATCTGAAAAAATTAAAATATCATCAAAATAATTTGCAGCAAATGTAATTTTATATTTAGTTAAAATTCTACGAATTGTTCTCTGAAAAATGCTGGGTGCATTGAGCCAACCAAAAGGTAAACGTAGCCATTCATATAATCCATTATGGGTTGCAAAAGCGAGTTTTTCTGTGTCATCTGGGTGAATAGGGATATGCCAGTAACCTGAGGCCATGTCCAATTTTGAAAAATATGTACTTTGAGCTAGTTTATCAATCAATGTCTCGACCAGAGGTAATGGTTCGGCATCCGACTTCGTCACCTGATTTAATTTCCTGAAATCAATACATAACCTATTCTTTTTGTTTTCATCTTTTTTATAAACAAGTGTTACTGGTGCCGAAAATGGAGACGAACTTTCTTTTATGATATTGGCTTTTAATAACTCTTCAATTTGAGTATCAATTTCTTCTTGTTGTTTTGGTGAAGTTTTATATGCGCGTAACGAAACTGGCAAATCGGAAGTTAATATCACTCTTTGGGGTTCTATTCTTACTGATCCCACGTCATATTTATTTTTCGCAAATATGTCTTCATATTCCTCTAAAAGTTCTTTTATTTCGGAACTTCCTACATTTTCATTCATTTTCGTTTTTTCCTCGACTGTACTCTGATAATGTGTGCACCCATTACCAGAATCCATCTCGGAAACATTCGAAAATGTTAAAACGTTTTTATTTTTAGACTTTGTCTTTACTTCCTTTTTCTCTTTAACGTTATTAACATTTAGCTCAACATGATTTTCGGGCATGATATGCAAAGACAAATCGCTGCATTCAGAACTAGAGAAAGTGATCAGTTTTCTCCCATCCTGCTCAACAATTTGGTTCGCACAATTAATTACCAAACGAAAATCAACACAACTCTTTAAACCCAAGAGGGCATATGGTAAATCGGTGTCAAGTATGAAAAACTCTGCCGATTTAACAATATTACCAATTTTAAGGTAGAGATTGCATGTTTTGTTAAGCTGTATTAGACCTTTTGTTTGTTTCACGTTTATCACTTTATTTTCTCTAATGGGAACATTTAATTTTTCAACAATTTTACTTGGAATTATATTAAGCGAAGATCCAGTATCAATATTTAACCATATCTTATTATTTGAACTCGAGTTATTTTCATTGTTTGTTTTTCTTTTATTATGTACGTACGTTTTGTTTTTTGTGTATCCGGATACTATTAATTGTCACTTTTCGGGTTGTGGCTTAGGCGCTGCAAATTCAGACGTAGATGGTCTATTGATGCAAGAGAATCCCCAATGATAAGAATTCATGATCCCTATGTTTGCGCAAAACTTACAGGGGTTGGGGGGCAACTCTTGCACCGCATGCGTCGTTTGAGCCTTTGTTGGTTTTGAATTATTATACATTCGTGGTGTAATTTTCTTGTTCTTACTACATTGGAAAGATTTGTGTCCTAGCTGTTGACAAATAAAACAACGGATTTCCGGTTTAAGTTTTTCTGTCTTTCCATTCGTATAGGGTACCCGATGGAACGGTACTTTTACTTTGTCCATGTCTTTGCGAATTTGTTCGTAAATTTTCAATTTATTTTTAAACTCAACTAAATTCTCACATCCATATAAAATGGCTTTGTTCTGTGTAGTGTCATTAATCCCGTTAATGACGTAAGTGATTAAAGCACCTTCGTCTATATTACTTTGATTAGCAATTTGTTTCATGGTTAAAAAATATTCTTGTATTGACTCATTATATTTTATTTTACGTTTTTGTAGGATGTTATGTATTTCCGCCGAATTATATGTTACTTTAAACTCTTCAATTAATAATTTCTTTAGTTTGTCAAAGGAATTGACTGAAGTTTCACTACGAATGAACAGAAGTGCGTTCCCTCTAAGACAACGTTTTGCGAATAAAAATTTATGAAACTCAGATAAGGAGAATAATGCAGCATGATTTTCAAAAGTTTCAAACCATTGTACGATATTTTCATGTTTTTCTCCCTTAAAGAGAGGAATCACTGCCTCAATGTCAGAGAAGTTTACCATAATTTTTGTTTCTCCCATGTTTGACAATTTTGAATTTTTATCGACATTTTCGATTTTAGAATAACTGTTTTCCTCATCATTACTGCTTTTGACTTCATGTTCTCTACTTGTATTATTTTTCATTTTGACTCCAAACGTTTCGGTTTGGGTATCATTTTCGTTATTACTTATAAGGTTTTCGGTTTGAGTAGTATTTGCGGTATTATCTGTAAGTTGTACCCCACCTGTTTCGGTTTGAGTACTATTTTCATTATTGTGTGGAGGTGCCGGTATATAATATTTTAACTTAGAAATATTTACAGCTAGATATTTACAGAAGGTTATTGTTTTCCCAAAACACCTACCACATATCCCCACTCTCGTGGGCTGTTTACAATGTATCTGTAAATACAGTAGACTTGTTAAATAATGCAATACAGTTTATTGATGAACCCTGTTCACAATCACTGGAATATAATAAAACCATTGAAAACTAGCAATATTGCAATAACTACTATTGCGCTTACAATTAAAAACATCAATAAATAATATAACTACCGATACTAATAACACAATAAAATTAATATTACGACTGGCAGCACAAGAGTCCTGTGAGGCGATCTTAGGGTACAGCTTATCAATGGTGAGACACACACTGGTACACGGGAACACTCTTTAGTCGGTGAAGTTGAAGAATCCGGTGCTACAGCAATCGACGATAACCACCAGAAATATCCTGCAGCTTGAGCACACGAAGAGCTCGACGGGAACACTATGTTGTGAGCGTGCGGCCAGGCGGATCACTGCTCTCTCTCCCTGCTAGAGTCGAGTGGAGCCCGCTTATATGTCGCTCTGGGGAAGCTCGCACATGCGCAGGCGATCACGCTAGGAATTTGCATGAAAATCTACATGATGATTTCATCTTCTTCGCGTGACCGCCACAATTGACTTTATTTGTGGATCCGGACTGAAATTCAGCCTGTTCTGTTTCGAGACTAATTTCGTCTTCCGAAATGTCCTCTGCAATTATCGAATTTTTAAGAAATTCGAAATTAGATAAGCACGCAATAATATGTTTAGTAATTTCCTCTTTTTCACCTTCTCCCGAAATATTTAAAATATCGCAAATCTTAATCAATTCCGTTAACTTAAACTGTTCTGAAATTTCATTCACTTTAGCTAAAAACTCTTTATCTCCAACTTCATATTTAAAGCCACAAAAATTTAAAACTCTATTACGATCTAATCTCGTGTTTCCATTTTGGAATATGAGTTTATCTAATAACTTGACCGTTGAAGCTTTTTGCTTCTTCAAAGCTTTACAAATTACGTCAATATCCTTAAGTAACATGGTTACAATATTAATATACAAATTCCAAAATATTTACACATAAAGCAGATTCAGTTATAAACCATTATAAAACTACAGCATATTGAGATATAAACCATTTGTTAAAATTATTCATTATTCAATTCAAAAAAAAATTCCTATCCACATTTATTTATGACTTAATAAAGAAAGAAAAATTACTCACGTAATGATTCACCACTTCCTTGAACGAGAAAAAAAAATAATAAAAAAAAAATTACTCCTTATGTACAGTTTTTGTTCATATTTCACTGGAATCGTCATGCACGAAACGAAAAAAAAAAATCGGCTTAGATTGTCCACTTTCGTGTATTTTAATCCTGGAAGCATTGGACTCGCACTGTTCTTTGATTAATCCACAGGTAGCACTCAAATAGGAAAGTATCCAGGCTTTGGGATCCAGTTCGAACAGAAGGTTGGTCCTTTTCAAAACAAGTGTATTCACAAGCAAAAACATTATTGATGTCGCAGTGGCCGTAGAAATACTGCATCGGAACTAACACCTCTTAAAACGCTGTCTGTCATCCTCCATCTGTATTCCAGCTTCCGTTTCGGTTTAACAGCGAAGTTCGCGGGTAGACACAACACATTCCTCCAAGAACGGCGGTCTTTCACACATTTCATCCATCGCCTGCGTCCCACAAAATTTAATCGTTTTGTCTAGCCCCCTTTATTGTCCTGACGGCTTGTAATATCATAGCAATAGGCATCGTTGGAACAGCTATAAAAGAATTCTTGGGACGCAGTAAACAGTCGAATGATTTAAAATAGTTTTATTGTTGTTCATATGGAGTTCCCCATAGGGAGGGAGCTAGACCGTGTGACATATTCTATGTACAATCATTATAAAGAAGAGCCCGGCTTCATGCCGTGTTCACATTTTATATCGGGAACATACAGAAGACTTGGTGTAAGCAATAATCCCTATGACGCTATGCTACGTCATGGACTAGGGCGTGTCCGATGATTCTTATCGGTTCAGTCTCCCTAGACAGAGGCTGTTCTAAGTCTATCAGGATATTTCTCTGTCTATAGGGGAACGAAGGGATTAACTACTGCAAACTTTAAGAGCTATTATATCATCATTAGAAATGGAATAAATTATGTTTTATAGGAATATAGACAAGTCAGATAATTAATATAAAAATTATTTTATATTACATATATATATATATATATTATATATATATATATATTTATATATATATATATATATATATATATATATATATATATATATATATATATATATATATATATATATATATATATATATATATATATGTGTGTGTGTGTGTGTGTGTGTGTACCGGATGAGCCAAAAGCTCGTAAAAAACTGCAATAATTACAAGATAAAAAGAACTTTTCATCTACCCTGTTTTTAAATTTTATGTTGAATCATATAAACTTGACAATTCTGTGTATTAATAAATACTTGTTAAAATTTTTTTGATGAACTATCCCATCAATTTGAAAGAAAATGAAGTTAATTGGAAGTTAACTTGCGTTTAACTTTTCGTTCCCGTCCCGGCCGACAGATGGCTGCACCAGTCTACAAAACAAAATTAACTGAAAAATAATAAAAACATGGTAAAAATCTGCTTAAAAATGGCTAAAAGTATTAAAAAATGCATTGTCATCGTGTTCTGAGCTATTCTAAAAGTTTCAAATGTCTAGCTAGTCGGGAAGTTAGTTAAAAATCGATTGCAAGATTTGTACCGGACAAACACACAAACACACACTCAAACAAGAAAGCAAGTTAATAAAAACATGGTAAAAATTCATAAAAGGAAGAAATCATGATAAAGAAGTGCAGTTTGCTAGAAAGGGCTCACAAGGAAGTCAGATTTTTTTATAGCAGCAAAATAAAAATTAAAGAAGTCACTAGTAGAGTCACTGGTCCTGCTTTGCGAGCAATACTACTCCCCGTGGACGATTCCACCGCCATATTATTCATAACGGTTTCCACCGCAGTAAAGCGACCCTCCGCCAACGACGGTCTTCCACTTCGTAGCCGATCCTCTAAATCCTCGTGTATCACGGTGTTTTATTGCAAGATTGGTTTGCAGAATTCTGCTGAATCTCTCGCATGTCAGCGCCATCTACCGGTGACTTTTTTAACTTTTAAAACTTTTCTTGGCTGCTGAAAAAATCCGACTACCTTGTAAGCCCTTTCTTCCAAACTGCACTTCTTTATATGATTTCTTCCTTTTGTATGAATTCTTAAATTTTTTACGAATTTTTGGCTCACCTTATATACACTGCTCAAAAAAATTAGGGGAGCAAGCAAAGAAGTTAAGAAAACCGTGCGAGACAGCCACGTATTGGCATAAAATGGATAGTACACGCGTATCAATGCGCAATACAGAAAAAAAGACGTAAAAAAATTTGTAATTAAGCTTTAATTCTTTGAAAATATGGAAAAAACGTGAAAAGATGATTTAGCGCAACAATTTGGTAACATGTAAACCATAAAAAAAAGTATTGTTTAGAGATAATGCAAGATTTTTAATATGGCGTGTGGTCTTCTCGAACAGCTAAGACTGATGCACACCTGTTTTCCATGGATGAGCATTTTGTGACGGGAAAATATGGGTGGTGCCATTTGAAAATTTCGAGTTTCTATACCTATAACCGTAACCGTGAGCACCACTTGGTTGCCGTTCATAGAATCCCGAGCTCATGCCTCTGAATAACTATATCTGAAATCTCATCTCGATAGGTTGAACGGAACAGCCGCTAGAGGTCCATATATCGGCAAAGTTTTTTTTTTTATGACCACCCTGTATATAAAATAAGAATTTAAATTCCAAAACAATTATCACTAAAAATGTTATAAATTATATTCTTTTTTTTTATCTATGATCATGCAGCGTACACTAGGAACTGAAATTTGATAAAAATATTTCAAACAGAAAGATCCATCTAAAACGACCTGCAGCTACTTCAGAAAAAGAATACATAAATATAATAATCTATATACCAAAAGCTATTCCCATTTAAAACCATATAAGCACTTTATATAAGTTACATTTATTTGATCTATGGAAAGCTTAGTAAATGGAAACCCCAAACAGAATAAAATTTCTTATTTAACAGGAATCCATTTTCCCCCCCTCTAACAGAATAATGAAGTTCAGATTATTTATGGTGTACGACTAAAACGAAATAACAGTAAATGTTTGACTATCCATCTCTTGAGAACGTATATTAAAAGCTGGTGGAGGAGGTACAGGGAAATACTATATGAGAGATAAATTTGCTTTTTCGGATTGAATATAAACCGATGAAAAGTGTAAATGGTTTTCTTTCTAAACTAAAACAGATTGAGCCTTATTAGGGCATCGGATGAAAAATAGGTGAAGATTACTTCTGATATTTCTTGTATTTAAAGAAGTGTTTATTTACTCGCCTGCCAAGATGTATTATTCATGATTCAAAGGAAAAAAATAGTGATTTCAGGGCTGGCTTAAAGATATTTCTTTTGGTAAACTGAAAGATTTTAGTTCTTCTGCATGATCATAGATAAAAAAAGAATATAGCTTATAACATTTTTATACTTTTGGAATATAAATTCTTATCGTATATATTCTGTTCCCAGGCAAAATATTTGTCCTTTAAGACCGTACTTGCTGTCTCATATGTTTTGATGAAATTTTATTTCCCAGTCTACGTCGAGAAATCGTCGGTATAAAACAGTATTTTGTAATCGCGAAAAAGGTTTTGACTTTCTTTGACAAATTTAAATGAGTTTTAAAGTTCTAAAATCAAAAGAATGTTGTAAATGGTGAATAGACTAATGTGGTTCTATAATGTGTGAATATTTTTGCTTTTTTATTGTTGTACGAGAATTACATCGATTTTTTCCACAGAATTTTTTTTCTTCCAGTTGGCTAGATCTGGAAAGGAGATAATGTGACAGCTAGTGATAATGAGAACAGCATTTTGACCAATTCACCTCATGTTTAAATTGTGATATTAATAATTACAAGATAAAAAGAACTTTTTATATATCATGTTTTTAAATTTTCTGTTGAATCATATAAACTTGACAATTCTATGTATTAATAAATACTTATTTAAATTTTTTTGATGAATTATCCCATCAACTTGAAAGAAAATGAAGTTAATTGTTAGTTAACTTGTATTTAACTTTTCGTTCCCATCCCGACCGATAGATGGCTGCAACAGTCTACAAAACAAAATTAACTGAAATTGAATTCAATACTGCTTAAAGATGGCTAAAACTATTAAAATAATGCATTGTCACCGTGTTCTGAGCTATTCTCAAAGTTTCAAATGCCTAGCTAGTCGGGAAGTTAGTAAAAAATCGGTTGCAAGATTTGTAAGGGACAAACACACACACAAAGAAGAAAGCAAGTTAATAAAAACATGGTAAAAATTGAGATCATATATTACGAGATAACGGAGTCAAACGATTTTGATCGTTTTAAGGATGGATGGGTAGCCGCTACATTGGATTCTCCCAGCTCGATATACCATATTAACCTAAGCAGAAAAAATTTTCAAGGACTGTTGCCTTGGATTTAAAGGTTTTTTTTTTACTCCACAATAGAGAAAGAAAATTTTCACTAGGCTATCTATTTAATTTTTGAAAAGAAGTAAAATTGATATTTTAAAATTTGAATTATTCTTTAACCTATTCCTTAAGGGGTGGGATAGCAAGTATCCCAAGAATGGATATATATATATATATATATATATATATATATATATATATATATATATATATAGAGAGAGAGAGAGAGAGAGAGAGAATAACCCCTTTAATGGCCGTTCTTACAAAGAGGGGTATGAAATTTCCTGTTCTAATTAGGGAATCGGTAAAATGGGCCCCGTATGCTATAGGTTAAAAAAAAGGTGACATAGCTGTGTTTTAAACGCACGTCACAGGGTCCTTTGGTGAACGATATTTCTAAAATGAGGAATATACCCAAATGAAAAATTTCTTCCGGAATACACTTAAAATTTTTAAAAAATTTAAATCTACAATCACTGGAAAAGAGCCTCCATCCTGCTGTGTAGAGCCACTACACAGCAGCCTTAATGCTAGAATGAAGGTGTGATTATTTTTAAGGATCCATCGTATCCGAGCCGACGGATCAAGTATTTTATTGCCCACTGTGGCCAACCGATCTTTCATTTGATCTGATACTCATGTAAGTGTAGTTCTTCCCCTTCGAGTATTTCCTCAAATGGCCAATTTTTGTAGAAACCAGAAAATTCTATTTAGTTTTTAAATTTCATTAGAAAAAAAATTAAAACTATACGGATCTAAGGAGTCGGAGCAACCTAGTGGTTATACACACACACACATATACATACATATACAAGGTGCGGCCATTAATTTCCGGGACTGATCTAATAACTCCAGAAAATATTACATGAAATACATACCCATTTAAGGGGACAGTGGACCTTCAAACCTAACTTTTCTTGTTTTCAACGGATTTTCTTGAAATTTGAATATGGGATTAGTACCGTAGATATGTAAAAGTGATTAAATTTAATGATGAAATATTAATAATTTATGAATTATGAATTATTAATTATATCTAAAATTGGCCTAATTAAAAATGTTCCATGCGCATTTCTTTTGCATATAATATGGTAATTTTTGTTTACAGGATACCTTATAGAACTAACAATGAAACGTATTGCTTATTTAAAGCATTCATTAAAAATATAAAGAGAAAAAAATAGTAACAGTGAAAACACCCTTTTTATTATGCAAAATACCTCTAAATCATCTTTTCATGTACAAAATTTAGAAATTCTGAGCTACGAAGCACAATTATTTTCTGTAAGATTTATTTGACATACAGTTAAGTATATAAAACTTAAATTTCAAAGCAATACGGTAATTAGAAATGCGCCTGGAGCAGTTTGAATATTCGTATGACATGAAAATTTTTATTTTGAGAAAAACACATTTAAAGTTATTGCTATTAGTAACCACATAATATCTAAATTAAATACAAATACCTATAACTAGGAAAGTAATCACAGAAATTAAAAATTCTTTTTGCAACACATTCCTACTCGTCCGTAGTTTCACAATTCAATAAAATAAAAATAAAAATCGAATTTTTGGACAAATTTCACAATTTTGAAAGTCCACTGTCCCCTTAATATGTTTCGAAGTAACTCCCACCTGCCGTAATGCCCTTCTGTGCTCGGCTGTATAAGTTTCGGAAACAACTTTTAAAGTTCTTTTTCGGAATGCTCTTTAATGTGGACGTCACCGTTTTCTTGATGGCTTCGACAAACCTTGTTCCCTTCAGCAAATCTTTCAGTTTTGGAAACAAAAAAATGTCTGCCGGTGCTAAGTTCGGAGAGTATGGAGGATGCTGCATTGCCACGACCTCATGCTGGGCCAATTTGCTGAAGGGAACAAGATTTGAGGATGTCGAAGCCATCAAGAAAACGGTGACGTCCACATTAAAGAGCATTCCGAAAGAGGGGTTTTAAAAGTTGATTCCGAAACTTATTCAGCCGGGCACAGAAGTGCATTACGGCAGGTGGGAGTTACTTCGAAACATATTAAATGGGTATGTATTTCATGTAATATTTTCTGGAGTTATTAGGTCAGTCCTGGAAATTAATGGCCGCACCTTGTATACAAAGGCTGTTCGCACATTTTTTAGACGATTTTGGTAAGCGGTAATAAAAACTCGTTTGCTGCAAAAGAAATAATTGCAATTGTACTATGTTTTTAAAAGTAAAAATTATCGTCTGCGGCTTGAAAGTTTTGTTTTTATTCAAAATGGCAGTTTTAACAAAGCAGGTGGTTCGAAGGCTATATTTATGCTCTTTCCGAAGAGAAATATGCATACTCCGTTATCCAAAAACGATGTGAGAGTCATGGTTTTGTGATATCTAAAGCGTCGATAGGTAATATCGTCAACAAGAAAGGAAAAAAACGTCAAATTGGAGCCTCAAGTGGGACAAAAATTCCAAACAAGTATCCAAGGAAAAAACGGACATCTTCGACTATTGCAAAGGTACGTTGTTTAATGTTAAAAGAAAATCCCCCTAGTCAAAGGACAGTTGCAAAATCATTAAAATGCTCGGTGTCCACTGTAAACAAAATGATATACGTTGATTTAAATATTAAGAAAGCGAAAAAACGCAATGTGCATTTTGGTTCAAAGAATCGAAAGAAAGTTTTGTCTGTCCAGGCTTATAGAGGCTGGGTCACTTGGTGACCCATTCTAACACCATATGGAGTTAGTACTAACGGGTTACAAAGACCCTAAATTAACTTGAATATGTTTCCCTGAATTAACGTGACTGCACGCAGCGACTTACGTTTTCAGCCAATCTTGCCCCGTATGTCTTCTAATGGGCAGGGGCCATTTATGGACTTACTTTTTAATCAGTGACCTTATATCATTTGCATTTATGCTTGATAAAAATAGCAATAAAGAGCAGAATTTACGTCAAGCGTTTTTACTTTTTAATCAGTGACCTTACATCATTTGTATTTATGCTTGATAAAAATAGCATACAAAATGATATGCGTTGATTTAAATCTTAAGAAAGCGAAAAAACGGAATGTGCATCGTCTTCTTCCAAATCATATCGCTGAACGCAGGACACGCTGCAGAATTCTATATGAGAAACACTTATCCAAAGAAAAATGAAAAACAATTGTCACAATAGATGAATCATGGGTGTATTTAAATGATTGCAACAAAAAAAGAGCCATTTATTATCATAAAAGGGGAGGAAAAAATTTAAGTACATATGGTTCAAAGAATCGAAAGAAAGTTTTTCTAAGGGATTCATGATTGTTGCTGGTTTTTCTTATAATGGCAAGTTAAAAATAAAAAGAGTGGAAAAAAATGTCAATATTAACTCCAAATACTATCAGGAACATATTTTATCGCCAATTTTTCTGAATGAAATACCATCGCTTTACCCACAGTGCCATCAATCTGTGAGATTCCATCAGGATAAAGCTAGCAGTCACACATCAAAATCCACTGTAAATTTCCTAAAAGAAATGGAACAAAAAACTGGTATCAAGGCCATACCCTTCACTGATATCCCTACTAAATCTCCCGATGTATCACCTATGGATTTCTGTGCTTTCGGACTTTTAAAATCTGCATTATCCAAACGTCGCCCCAAAACCCTTACCCAAAACCCTCTGGAAAGCTGTGCAGGAGGAATGGGATAGAATACCTCTTCTCACACTTCAAAAGGCATTATTATCCTTGAAATTGCGGTGTCGAAAGATAGTTCAGAATAAGGGATGTCAAATAGAACATTTAAAACACAAGAATTGTATGTAATTTAGTTTTGTGAATACAATATACATCGTCTAAAAAATGTGTGATCAGCCTCTGTATATGTATATGTATATGCTGTTGCAGTATAGACAAATATGAGTTTAGATAGATATTAGTTTATTCAATACAGATATTAGCGCTAAGACAAAAATTAGTTTATTTTTAATTTTATTGTTAGCTCAAAAACGCAAAAGTATCTTATTTTCTGGAAAAATGGGACAAAAGAAGCGTTTCTGGGTGAAAAAAATTGGAATTAAATATTTGAATCTGCATAATTTAGTAAAAAAGAGCAATGAATTTGAATATTGTTACTAAATATTTCGCCTTTTGTAAAGAATTTTCAAAAATACATTAAAAACCTTGAAAAGAACTTTAATTTTTTTTTCACGAATTACAAAATTTTCGTACTCAAAATATTTTTAATTAAAAAAATGTATTTATGTCTTTAATACTATTTCAAAGCTTTCGAAACAGAAAGTTAAAAATTTTGTTGCCATTGAGTAAATTACTTTCTTTTTACTCCAGGAATTTTCAAATTGTTTAAATGTTTTAAATTATCTTTTAAAAATACAGATAAATATTTGGTCTTCGCGATTTCGCATATTCTTTTTCTAAATCTTTCTTAACTCGTTCCAGTTATCTGGATTTTTATTGTAATTTCTGTCGTTCTTTTTAGAGACATTCCGACTTGGTAATAATGAATTCAGGTAGCAGAAGTTAGTTTCAAAAGGTTAAAAAAAAAGTTGTACATGTTTCTGCTTTCAAAATAAAATGTTTGAAAAAGTTGAAGAATTTCTCTTGGCAAGTAATGCTTATAGTTTCTGGTTTAGAAAAAAGTGATTCTTTTTAACTCCAAAGAATGTATCCCTGAAATTCAGACAAGATTCTAAAATGCACTTTTTCTGTTTTATACAGCAGCAATAAATAGTTTTTAAACGTGTTGTCACCGCTCTTGTGGGAAAAATTTCTTGTTAATTTCAGAGTGCTTCTTCCTGAAACTGTGGAACGCATTTGCTCGATGAGTAGTACTTAAAAGATACCAAAAACATTACACTTAATGACTTCAGAGTACCTTAGTAGTCTTTTAATAAGTGTTTAGGAAGAATTTAGTCAGCTACCTACAAGACCAATGACTCTCAACCTTTTTTTCGTCACGGTATACTTTTAATAATTCAAAAATGTTTTGGCACTCTAACAATAAGATAAATCTAAAAGAATTTTACTTGGATAATTCATGGATGTACCTATAATACAGGGTGTTTCAAAATTAATTATCCGATCTTAAAAAAATCATAACTATTCATCTTTTAATCCATTTTGATCGAATAATGTATAGACAGAAAGATGGAAATCTCGATTTCATGCAGTTGCCGGCAAGTAGCGCTAACGCTCTTCCTTCGCCCGCCACTTCAGTGTTTGTAAAGATGGCGACTGCACACAACAGAAATCATTTTGTGTTCTACGCTTTGCGAAGTGTGAGTCAGTAACAACTGTTCAGCGTGATTTTCGTCGACAAAACCCTGGTACAGTAGACTGAAGTTCCTACCTCTCACAGCATTAAGCGATGGTATAAACCAGAGGTGGAGAACGCGCGGCCTTCATAAAAGCTAGCACTTGTATTAATTAATATTTAATTTTATAGATGTCTAAAATTTGCAAATCAATGGAATTAAATAAAGAACGGCCTGAATGTATGTACGCAGGCTTTGCGTTACGAAGCTTGATCCAAATATTCAATTACTTTCAAGCAAGAAACAAATGCAAATATCCTACTAGCGTAAATTTTCCATCGGATTTTAAAATTATTTTAGGAATTGTTGCTATGTCAGTTATTCATAATTTAATACTATTATTTTTCTATTGCATTTCTTTATAATGTTAAAATTATTTAAAAATACTTATACTTTATTATTTTTATTTGAAATGGTATTTAAATATGTAGTTGTTTATTAAAAATTTAAAAAAAATCTGGATATATATATATATATATATATATATATATATATATGTGTTTGTGTGTGTGCTTATATAAATAAAAATACCAACAGTGAAATATAAAAAATTACAGTGGTATCTATGAATCTTATAATTTTATAAAAAAAATAATAAAAAATGATTAATGTTATAACAAGTTTTTACCCTTATGTGAATACAAAAATATTTTATATTGTAACTTTTTAAGTCAAATAATAAATAAATAAGGACATAATTTTTTGTTGTTATTTTTCTATCTAATGCACCAAATTGTTAAAACTATACCTAACTATAATAATTTCATAAAAGTCGCATTTATAGGTTCATGAACTTATGCGGCTTCCTTTATTACTACCTAATTTACATGTGACCTCTAATGGTAAAAAGGTTTCCCACCTCTGATATAAACAATTCCAAGACACGGGTTGTATGTGTACGCATAACAGCCGTGGAAGCAGTGTATGCAGACATGCTCGCAAAAGTTTGGGACGAATTTGCCTACCGTATAGAAATATGTCGCGCATCCAAAGGTGGGCGTATTGGGCACCTTTAATTTGGTTTGAAAAAAAAAAACTTTATGCTTAGCCATGTAATATAAAATTTATTTTAAGTTTCTATGTTCAATATGTTTCATAATATACTCATTTCTAATCGGATGATTCTTTTTGAAACACCCTGTATATTTTGTAAAAATAGCATACGAAATATGTAATTTTCATTGAAATATAAAATGAAATTGCATTACAAAGTAAAAAAAAAATATTTTTTTAACTACAAATTACATTTAATGCGACATTTGAACTTGTTGTTTTTTGATAACTTCAATTATATTTGTGAGCAAAAGTGATAATGCTACTCTCATTTCGGGATCCATATTTGAAAGTCCAGAACTGTAATAGTCCAGAGTTACCGGTCCAGAACTGTAACAGTCATGCGTATTGGTTCAGCCAGTCCCCGCTAGGAAGGTAGAACTGATTAAGCTACCTGTCTGACGTCGCTTATGTATGGGTATTCGCTTTAGCAGCACACTTCAAGAATCTCTCACAGTTCTCCAGTGACGTGAGGAATTGTCCGTTGATGAGGAACAAACGTGCGGACAGAAATGTTCCTTAGTCTCACTATACGCAACCGCGAAAGTTCGTGGAGAGAAGCCTAGTTGGTTAAATCCGTGGAGACAGCCTCAGTAAAGTTGATTTAACAGCTTCAAGGAACTTAAGCGAGAAATTCTGGAGATGTAGAGATACCAGTTCATCAGATATATATAAATATACTAGAAGAATTATCTGGAGGAGGTGAAAATCAAAGAATCAGCAGAATACGAAGACTTCAAATTACCGGGACGTCACTGATGTAGATACTTCAACGAACTACTAAAAAATTAACTTCAGTTTGGCCGAATTCGTACAGCGTAGTACAAAACTAGTGTTGTCAAATTTTCAGGATTCTTCACTGCAACATCATCTTAATGGTCGGGAAAGGAAAGTTAGGAAACAGACTAAAATAAGTTGCAAGTCCGTTATAATGATTAAACAAATTTTTTTATTCTTTATGAAGCATTGAGCCGGTTCTTGAATACAATGGAACAACTATTTACAGCGTAAGATAATCTCAGTTCACAACATTCGTAAAGTAAAAAAAGGAAGCTCGAAGTTTACAGGAGCTCCTATGTTGGATGACCGTTTAGGTCAAAAGTGAATAACAAAATAATATGATAAAAATAGCCCCCAATACAGTCGAGGCCAGTGGCCAAGAACTGAAGGGGTGCTTAAACGTATACCATTTAAAGAGAAACTTCTCTCTTAGGAAAAATAAGGCCCACTGATATTTTTTTTTCATCTCTGGACAGAAATGCGAACTAGGAGAGCGAGGGTTACAATAATTTTAAAATTACCGCCAAGTGAAGCGAGCATATGGAAAATACCCGAGAGAAAGCCGTACAGGAACGGCACAGACGAAGCGCGCGCTGGGCAGAGAGCTGGTGAGATTAGAAAGGGCGATTCACCGCCAAAAATGAAGGAAAACTTGCGCCAAGCAGGAGAAGGGAGCGGCGAGCACAAACCTCATTAGTCAAGCATAAAGTGACGTAGGAATGCGCGAACATTCAATTGGATGAAGTTTAGACAGAGGAGAGCCAGGCGAGATTCTACCACGTGGCTGAATCAAATACCCGCCGAAAGTTGTTATCTGAAAATGGAGACAGACCTGCTGGCGTTATTTGTTAGCTACAGCCAATTTACGGTGCAATTAAAGTACCCCCAAAGGAGCGTAAATACCGGATAGATATATCCGATGCTTTTGAAAAGAGAAAATACAAAGAAATACAATTTTACTTGACCACGGGGCAACGTTTCAGAGAAACGAACATACACTGCTGGCCACTGTAAATGCAACACCCTGAAGGAAACATGCAAATAACATGAAATTTACAACATGCATTAGCGGAGGTGAGATATGCAAATGATTAGAATTTCAGCGTAGACGCACATCACGCGCGCCTGTGGCGACTTCAAAGCGCTATTTAAGGCTTGGAGATTTCGACGATTTCAAGTTCGGCAATTGTGTTTTTCTTGCGGTTTTTTTAAAAAAAACGATCAATTATGCCTCTTTGAAAACAGCGATCATCTTTTGATCAAGTATCCGAGTTCGACAGAGGAAGGATAGTAGCCTACCGAGATTGTGGATTATCTTTCAGGGAAATCGGTAGTCGTGTTGGACGAAACCAAACAACTGTAATGCGGATATGTGATCGTTGGATGCAGGAGGGTACGACGGACCGGCGTGTTCGATCGCATCCACCTCAGCGCACCACTTCACGTGATGACAGGCAAATTGTGCGCATGGCAGTGACGGGTCGCTCAGTCACATCACGAACCATAGCACAGCACATGCAGTATGTAACGCATCATCCAGTGTCTGCGCGTACCATTCGACGCCGTTTACAACAGAGTGGTCTGTCCGCAAGACGTCCATCGCCACCAATGGTGCGATGACAGAAGGATGTGGACGGCAGAATGGAATGAAATTGTCTTTACTGACGAGTCACGCTTCTGTCTGCAACACCACGATGGTCGCATTCGAGTCTGGAGACACCGTGAAGAGAGGATGCTGAACAGCTGCATTATGCACCGCCACACTGGTCCTGCACCGGGTATTATGGTATGGAGCGGTATTGGATATCACTCTCGCACACCTCTAGTACGCATTGCCGGTACTTTAAACAGCCAGCGCTACATCTCCGAGGTGTTGGAGCCAGTTGTCCTTCCTTACCTTCAGGGCTTGCCCACAGCCATATTTCAACAGGATAATGCGCGACCACACGTGGCACGCATTGTCCAACGGTTCTTCAAAATCGCCAGATTGAATTGCTTTCCTGGCCGCCTCGATCTTCGGATCTTTCGCCTATAGAAAACATGAGGTCCATGGTTGCTCTACGATTGACCCAGATTCCATCCCCAGCTGCCACAGCAGATCAACTTTGGCAACGTGTGGAAGCTGCTTGGTCTGATGTACCCCAAGAACTCATCCAAAGTCTCTTTGAATCAATGCCGAGGCGTGTGGCAGCGGTTATCTCCAACAATGGCGGCTACTCTGGCTACTGATTTTGGCAGGAACCACACTTCCCAGAAGTCTATAAATTTAATCATTTGATACTTGGTCAACATGTTATCTACAAAATAAATTTTGTTGTGATATCTCTTGTCTTTCTTGGTGTTGCAATTTGGGTGGCCAGCAGTGTATTTTAACAGGCTATTTTCACATGCAGAAGAGCAGATGTGGCGATTTTAAATAGATTGTTCCTAGAACATCAAAAATGGCTTAGAGATAAGATTCCGAGACCTCCCAAGTTATCGGGGAACTAGTAAAAATTAAACCATTCAATTTTTCAAGCGAAACCTGCCAATAGCTTAAGCAACCCAATTACAATTCGGAAACATAGCTAATAATTTATTCTTAATTTCTTTAAGTAACATTTAACGTTAAAAAATTGAAACACAAGGACTATAACGAAATTCCTCGTTATAAGCATGAAATTTCGCCAAAATCTGTTTCATTTTAATTTCTTACTAATTGAAAAATGTAAACTTAACCTCTTTGTTTCATTAGCTATCATGTATGTACTCTAAAATGGATTTTTATCTCGTCCATGAAATCATTAAATACCAATTACGCACACACACACACATATGTGTATATACATATTATATATGCATTATACACCGTATTTTTCGAAACCATGAGACGCAGCTTTTTACACAAAAAATGGACTTAAAATGTGGGGGCGTCTTATTAAAATAAAACATTAAAATAAAATGAATATTTTATTATATACAGGGTGATTGTTTTTAAACTGACAGTACTCAGAGCCATCTGTAGCGCGATCTATCAGCCGGGATTCCGCAAAAATTGATAGAGGGACTAAGGACGACATGGGAAAGAGTTTTCCATGAAAAAAAAAATTAGTTCCAAAAGTCGCAGATAAGGAAAGATATAGCGCTCTTGTTGTTGGCGCACCCGAGAATTTGCATAAAAGGCAAGTAAAACATCAAAATACAAATTCACAACTATGTAGTCCTCCCATAAATTTGATGTTCGTCTTACCGTCCGGTGGTTATTATGGTCCGAAAAATACAATGCACGCACACACACACACACACACACACACACACACATATATATATATATATACATACAGTCAATTCCGGTTAATTGGACCACCGGTTAATCGGACCAGCCTTTTATTCGGACCGAATCCCGTCTTGTAACTTAAGGCATGTTCGTTTAATCAGACCAGCCGGTTATTAGGACCAAAATGATCGCGTCCCGATGTGGTCCGGTTAATCGGACCAGCCGCTTATTCGGACCGAATCCTTTGGATGAATCCCGTAGTATTATACGGACGAATCCCGTAGTCCTTTGTATCCCGTCTTATAACATAAGGCATGTTCGTTTAATCCGACCAGCCGATTATTAGGACCAACATGATCGCGTCCCGATGTGGTCCGATTAATCTCGATGTGGTCCGATTAACCTGAATCGACTGTATATAAAATTATTTGGCTTATTTATTTATATGCTATGGTGATTGGTACATTATTTTTTTCTTATTTCTACCTGTATAAGGTTATTCGGGTTTACGACTTGAGAATTTAAATCAATTAATAACCTAGAATAACGCTAACATTTTCCTCACAATTGATATCTAAAAAGAGATATATCTCTCTCAGATCTCAGAACCCCAAAATTCAAATTTCATTATCTCATAACCATGAATAAGTGGCCTTAAGCTAGTTCCTCTACCGTGGGTCTAATCAGTTGCTTCTACTTGCTTATTCTGCGAGTCGCACTTGTTCTCCCGCCTTAGATATTGCTCGCATTTACTGCTGGCGAAAAGTTATTGTACGTGACCCTACTTTCTTTAATCGTGCGTAAGCGACAGTTGCGAGAAACATACCGAAAGTCTGCGAATTTATTATTCAGTAAACTCATTTATTCAGTATCTCACGGGTCTTATCTAATAAAATGGAATGGATGTAGTGTAACACCTGCCTATAGGTCTCATTCAATGTTTTAATAAAGATAAACAGGCCTCGAAATCTTTTCAGCTGTATAAACAAGACAGTTAGGGAACACCAGCCCACGAACTAAACTTACTGCACAAAACGTTTTAAGTGCGGATCAATATTTAAGATAAACATTCTTTTTTCTTCCTTTTTTTAATAAATTAAAACCCTTGACACTTTGACAAATGTAGATGCACACGAATCTATGTTTTTAGAATCTTTCGGGAGACGTCAGTAAAAGGTACATTTCTTTTAAGGGGACAGTGGACCTTCAAACCTAACTTTTTTTGTTTTCAATGGATTTGCTTGAAATTTGAATATGTGATTAGTACCAAAGATATGTCAAAGGGGTTAAAAGATGAAATATTAATAATTTATGAATTATGAATTATTAATTATATCAAAAATTAGCCTAATTAAAAATGTTCGATGCGCATTTCTTTTGCATATGATATGGTAATTTTTATTTACAGGATACCTTATAGAACTAACAATGAAACTTATTGCTTATTTTAAGAATTCATTAAAAATATAAAGAGAAAAAAATAATAATAGTGAAAGCACCCTTTTTATTGCACAGAATACCTATAAATCATCTTTTCAAGTACAAAATTTTGAAATTCTGAGCTACGAAGCATAATTACTTTCAGTAAGTTTTATTTGACATACAGTTAAGTATATAAAACTTAAATTTCAAAGCAATACGATAATTAGAAATGCGCCTGGAGCAGTTTGAATATTCGTATGATGTGAAAATTTTTATTTTGGGAAAAACACATTTAAAGTTATTGCTATTAGTAACCACATAATATCTTTAATTAAATACAAATGCTTATAACTAGGAAAGCAATCACAGAAATTAAAAATTCTTTTTGCAACACATTCCTACTCGTCCGTAGTTTTACAATTCAATAAAATATAAAAATCGAAATTTTGGGCAAATTTCCTAATTTTGAAAGTCCACTGTCCCCTTAAATACAGGAAAATATTTCCAGACACATATCAATTCATTTATCCATGTAAATGGGTAAACAGGAATTTCCATGTCACCAAAACATGCCGCAAAATTGAAGCGAGAAGAAGAACGTTGCAAGAAACAGTATAAAAATTTGAAAAATACTTCCATACCGAAATAAATAAATCTTCCAAAGCTGTCGAACGGTTTTTCGAGACGGAGCAGTTCTGCCAGCTTCACACTATGAGTAATGTTAAAAAAAAAATAAAATTCCCTTCAACTAAAGAGTTTATCTCCAAAGTTCCGCGAAGTTTTTGAGATGTATTCCTTTCCTGTTCTGAACAGCAATAAATAATTTTTAGAGACTCCCTTTTATCAAAATTGTGCATGCATACCCAAATTGTGGTTCATTTCAGAGGTGATTTTGGCATAAAGCTGCGATGCGCATGAGACTAGATGAGTGCACTAGATAAAAGGGCATAAATTTACGTTTAACGGCTTGCAAGAGGGAGAGCACCGCTCTTGCAGTCTTTTGAAAAATTATATGGAGAGGTTTTTATGAGACCATAAACGTCGTTTCATATGGTGGAAACAGCAACAGAGGTGAAATTTCATGCCGCATAAAAACGTGCACAACTTTACAGATAGCAGATAGGCGAGGTACCCGCAGATTGAATTAAATAAATGCTTGAATGCCACATTTACTAAGTTTTATGGAAAGAGTTTTCCATGGGATTTTTTTTTTGAAATTCTTGAAACATGCTAAAACATGTAGGAACGCGACAAAATTCACTAAAAGACCGCTTGCATTATTTTGCTCAAGGATCACCTCACCATGGCGGGTTCTTATGCATTTTGACATCCTCTCGCGCTGTAAATTTTGTACCACATTTCGTCATAGACAACGGTTCTTTCCAAAGTGACTTCACTTCGTCATTCACCAGTAAAAATTTAGGGGGTGTTCCGCATTTGGAATTCCTTTCCTTCCAGCATGCTTATGGGTCATACCTTGCTGAGGAATGTGTAAAACCTAGGTCCAAGTCAACACCCCATAAGCTGAATATATATATTTTTACATGCAGGAACCACCACATAGTTTCGTAAATTCTTTCGTTCAAAACACTGAATTTCAATTTTACGCCGGTCAAATTCAAAGACGTGGTTTTAGTTCAGACACTGGAGTATCAGTTCGGAATACCGAATATGGAGGGCTCGATTTCTAGCCCACCAGTTGTTTAGCCCCTGTTTAGCTATTTATTTCTAGCATTTTCTCACCTCACGTTTTTTTGGCCTTTTAAATTAATGAAAATTTTTTTTACAAAGAACATTCCTATAAATCCAGAGGACAAATTATTCAGAAACTTTTCCTATCCACAAAAAGGGAAAAAAGGAAGTAGACTGGTACAGCATATACATAAAAAACTAAGCATGTTTTCTGTTTGGAATTTAAAATGTTTTAAAAATAAAATTTTAAATTGTTAAATAATTTTTTCAGGTGCATAATGATCTTTATCTCTCTATTCTAAAAAAAAAGTAGAATAACCCGCTGCCGCTGTCAAAAGCTTGTCACGCCTCCGATACCGCTGGGTCGAGCAATACCAGTGGATGCAGAAAAATGGGGGGGGAACCAAAGTAAGACATGTCTCATCTTCGTCGGACTTTAAGTTTTTTAAATTTTATGTTTTGTGGGAAAATATTGACTTTTTCATCTTCAGATTACGATAACTCGCCAAAAAATGATCGTAGAATTTCGATCTTTTTGCAATCTAAGACTACAGACATTCCTCTTTCAAACTAGACCTCATTTGTTTAAAAATATTTTAAAGCAGACTAATATTTTCCTCAAAAAATTAAACACAGTTTTTCAAGAAATATCGTGCCCTATGTGGATGTAATATCGATGCAAATCGAGTTTTTATCTTAGAAAGAAAATATTTACATCATCTGGAAGCTGAAAGCTTTCTTATTCATATAAACCTCATTTCAAGTCTCTATCTTAAAATTTCGATGTTTAATTGAATTTTAAAACTGATAATTCAACAGTGATGAAAAGCCCTTTTCATAAGGATGACATCAGTAAATCGATGGAAGCTGTTACATTGCCCGAGAATCACCCCTATGTATCTTGCTATTAGCCCTAACAGAGGAGCGAGCGTAGTGAGCCTAGGGGAGAAGCCCCTAATATATGAAAAAGAAAATCCCGACATATGTGTAAATGAAAAATAAAATTTCCTGTCCGGGATCCTCGAAAAAATTGGGATATAATATTACAAAAGAAGTGAGAGATTTCAGGATATTAAAATGCTTTGCATCAACTGTCAAAGGCTGCTGTCCTATTGGATTCGCTCAGCTCAATGTTCTATATACCTACCTAAGTAACACACATTGCTAGGCCGAGAACAAATTTTCGCTACATCGTTGGGGATTGGTTGCTGTTGGCAGAACTTTCAGAAACAAATATGGGCGAACTGCAAAATGAGTATACTGGGCTGACAATTATAAAAAGTTGTAGTCCCAACTGCAAAGAAATGCTGTTGGAAAGAAAGACTGCTGTATGACCAACAGTTATAAAATGTAGTTGTCCCAGCTGAAAATAAGAGTTGAACAGCACTTCCGACGGTTGGGCAAACTAACACCCAACCGTTGGGTCAGCCGCAGTGTGTTTCATCATAACCCCAACGGCCAAATCTAACTGTTGGCCAACTATCCTAAATACGGTTGCCCAATGGTCTTGTGTTACTTGGGTAGGGTTTACAATAACTCAGGTAGAAAATGCTTTCAATAACAGTCGACTTGGATCTGAAATTATTTTAAAACTGTACTCTGAAACAGAGAAAAATAAATTTTTACTCGGGTATGTTTTTAATTCTTCAAAATAAACGCACATAATATTTTTAAATTTGAGAGATTCGGGGGGGGGGGGGGGCGTATATTGTGTTTTAAGGGGACAAAGAACCTTCAACCTGAAATATTTTTTAACTCTGAATTTTTAAGCTATATACAGAATGAGAATAATTAATATTCTTTTTTAGTACAGTGAAGACCTTTAGTATTGAAAATAAGAATTTTCTGGCAGAATAATACCTATTTTTCAAAAATGTTTTTAAAAATTCTAACATTATTCAAAGTGCTCCATGCGTATTCTATATCATTTAAAAATCTTATTTTTTTAATACACCTATACCTCGCTATACGGCCGCTCTTTATACGGCATTTCGCTCTAACGACCTTTTTTAATTATGGCACTTTTTCGATTTACGGCCCACAATGTTTCGTTATACGGCCACAACAGCGGAAAGTGATGTAGGGATGAGACATCGATAACAAAACATCGATGTTTTGAAACATCGATATTCAATATTAAAACATCGATGCTAATAAAACATCGCCCCAAAACCATCGATGTTTTTAAACATCGATGTTTTAGAACATCCATTTTTTAAAACTGGTTTAGTAATCTTTAACATTAATGTTACTTCGGTTAGTCGTGGGGGGGGGGGGGTGATTTAATTTAACTCTCTGATTGGGCTGACACAAATGGCAAAAACTTGGTTGCTTTTGCTTTGGGCTACATTGATGACTCAAAATTATCGTTGTAAATATCGTCATGTTTTGCCTTCAAATGTCCAGATAAATTCGTGGTATTGCCAGAAGTTTTGGGGGACTTAAGGCAAATATTGCATTTCGCCAATTTGTCAGAGATTTTGCAAAAAATATTTCCAAACGGTACTTTTGGGAGTCATCTTATTAATAACATTAACGTCAACTTATATAAAACCAGAACAAAACAAAAACTTAAATGCTTGCTCTCGTGTATATACTATTTGTAAAATAAAACCCCATGGAAGGTTCTGGAGTGTCAGGAACATTCCAAGCGCTCTGATTGGTTCATTGGTTGTTGATTGCCATTTGTTTGTTTGCTAAGGAATCGTTCCCCCTTTCGTATTCGTCCTTTTCAGATACAGACTTTCATTTACTGAGTGGGTAAATTATGCTACGTGGTAATTTTTTTTTTTATTATGGTACTATTTCATTAAAAAGAAAACATCGAGCACAAAACATCGATGTTAAAAAAACATCGGCTTCAATAACTCGATGTTTAAAACATCGATGCTTTTACCAAAACATCGATGTTTTGAAAACATCGACATAGATGTCGCATTCCTAAAGTGATGATGGCAACATATTATAGCTTAGTGATTGTTCATGTTAATGTTCGTCATCACATTAAAACAGTTTTTAAACTTTTTATTATATGTATACATATGTGCATATGATTTCTTTTGCTTTATGTTTATATGTTTATTTTTTGAATTTCTGTTTATTACATTGTTTTGTACTTTTATTTTTATGTAAGCATTTTTATAGGAAACAAAATAATAAAATGCTTTATGAACTAAAAATATATTATTTATAAAAAATTGGAACAGATCCAATTAAATTTGCATGGGTTTGTATCAAAATAATTGATTCGTTTTACGGCTTTTCGCTTTACGGCCAATTTTTCTCGGGACGTACCCAGGCCGTAAAGCGAGGTATGGGTGTATAAGTTTACCATATGATTATAAACATAACTGTGCATTGATTTTTTTGTATGAATCTAAAGTCTTGAATGACTTTTAAAAAAAAAATTCTGACTGTTATTTTTTATGCTTTTTAATCTTTTTACTTTATTTCATGGTCTATAAATTTGAAAAATATTTGAGGTTTCAAAGAACTATGAACAGTATCATGATAAACGCTTCAACTGACAGTATTGAGAAATTTGAATGAAATCAGTAAAATAATTACAAGATAAAAATAACTTTTTATATGCCATGTTTTTGATTTTTTTGTTGAATCATATAAACTTGACAATTGTATGTATTAATAAATACTTTTTAAAATTTTTTGATGAATTATCCCATCAACTTGAAAAAAAATGAAGTTAATTGGAAATTAACTTGCGTTTGACTTTTCGTTCCCGTCCCGGCGGATAGATGGCTGCACCAGTCTACAAAACAAAATTAACTGAAAAATAATTCAATTCTACTTAAAGATGGCAAAAAGCATTAAAATAATGCATTGTCATCGTGTTCTGAGTTATTCTAAAAGTTTCAAATGTCTAGCTAGTCGGGAAGTTAGTTAAAAATCGATTGCAAGATTTGTACCCGACAAACACACACACACAAACAAACAAGAAAGCGTGTTAATAAAAACATGGTAATAAAAATAAATGCGCAGGGAGAATTTTGAAGAGATCTAACATTTTTTGAAAGATTTTTTTGAAAACAAGTCTTTTTCCTCCACAAAAGGGAACATGAAGGTATTTTGTGTTTTAAACGTAAATAGTTTCCTTTGTCGGACGAAAATTTTAAAATGACTAAGATGACAGAAAAAATTTTTCCTTTCTAGAACAATTTAAAAAAAAATAACTAGTTGGTACCTGTCAAAACATGATGGCTCGATAGTAAATGTACTAATAGATAAATTATACTCAACACATCATTGCCAAATGTTGAAAATCTTATTATTAAGAATAGAGAAATGCACTTTTGAAAATGACTATTGAACCCAATAAAATGAAATGAGGTTACTCAACAGCGCGAAATAAACAATTTCCGTCAGTTTAATCTCATAGACAGAATTAAAAATTAAAATGGCAGAGAGAGAGCTAGAGAGATTCCTCGGAATAAACAAATTAACAAGTTTATGCGGCCTCGTGATTAGTAAGTATCTAAAGCCAGATTTAAACATGTCACTGAGCATGCGCAGAAATTTTTTTTTTTGATTGTCAATTGTCGCTAATGAATAGAAATTTCAGTTACAAAAACCAAATTTGTAAATCTTTCGTTGAAGCCCAAAATGAAGTCAATGGATGCAGCAGTTTTCTCTCACGGACTGCCCAAAGAATCGGCTCAACAACTTAAATGCAGGGTCACCGAAAGAGGTTGGGCACATTTCGAAAGCTCATAATTCTAAAATGAATTGAGCAAATGCAATAATACTCTTTTCAAACAACTTGGCACGTGTCCAAGATTTCTAAATGTAACTGATACGTGACGTTGAACGTTGCGCAGAAGCGATGTGAGGTAGAAGCGGTCTTCGTTCGGCTTTCCGTCAGTGCAATGGCGACCGTTCAGGATAAAGCTCAAGCGGTGGTTGTTTGCGATAAACACGACGGTAATTTCGGTGAACTGTTTTAACAGATTTGTACACCTCTAACCACAGCACACATTGAGCTTTCTCCTGAACTGTCGCCATTGCACTGACGGAAAGCCGAACGAAGACCTCTTCCACCTCGCATCTCTCCTGTGTTATGTTCAACGTCACGGCTGCGTACCAGTTACATTGAGAAATCTTGGACACTTGCCAAGTTTTTGAAAAGAATATTATTGCTTTTCTTCAATTTATTTTAGAATTATGAGCTTTCGAATTGTGTCCGACCTTTTTCGATAACCCTGTATATAGATCTATAAATCCAAGTGGACAATCATAGGAAATAGTGTTTTCTCCATAAGTTAACGCCGAGCTGGGTGAATCCATTATAGTTATTACAAGAAAAATATTGTTATAGGAAATCAATAATACAACATCAACTACTATGAAAAATTGTTACTGTCGTGGATGCTGCATTCGTACATGAAACGTCATTCCAAGTTATAAGATTACGGAAGTTCTCCATTTTATTGGAGGAACGGACGTTGAAACCCATTTACGTGACGTAGTATGATAAATTCAAAAGACCATGTACGCAGAGCCACAACAACTGCCGAATTCGAATAATAGAAAAAGGGGGAAAAGTCAATTGAAATGAACGATGTGAAACAAAGATTGCTTGACTTTCGGCCAAATGGAGGTATTTGATAAATGCTTATTCGATAAGTGTCAGAAATGATTAAGCTAGAGGTTGCCCGCTCACGCCAGATTTCTTAACTTTTTACCTCTCCTACAGTGCTTAAAACAGACAGTAGGATTTAATATAATTTATTTAGAGTTTTTTTTTTAACAAGAAGTCATACATCTTGATTGAACACCGTGTTATCTTTCCACAATAACTTTTCTTCGTAATATAGCATTTAGATTTTGTCATTCAGTAATAGGAAAAATTTTTGAATATGACTCCCTCACAAAATCGATTTTGATCATCGACACAAAACAATTTTTTTTGGTACTAGGAAATAACATAATTACTGACTGTATCAACGAATGTTTTGTAACATTTCTCCACCAACCTTGGTCTAATTTGGAAAGAAAATTTCCTCTTGACCTATTTTTAATTAAATTGAAGTTTTGAAAGTAGAATTTAAACTTTTCCACCCTCCTAATGTTTGAAACAGCTCTTTAAACGAATATTTTTTTTTCACATTTCATTTGACTTCGTAATTTAGATATGAAGTTAACTTCAATTTGTTTCTCGATATACCCCGAGGATTGAGAAACGAATCAATGAGTTATGAATCTGTTGATTGGTTTATGTTCAAATCTGAACACAGATATCTGGCAATGATTAAGAAAAGAGATTCGTGTAGAAATTTCTCTCTTGGCCATTTAATGTGGAGCAGAAAAAAAAATTGAAGTCATCTCAGAGCATGCAAGAAATAGAGGGCATTTATGGAAAACAGCAAATATTAATAAAATTATATGACAAGCGATTATTTTAGCCTTTTATTTGTATGTAAGACAGAATCTCTTAACCCTTCAGCGGGAGCACCAATTTTTGGAACACCAGCAGGCGCGTGGGGTACAAAGTGCAAGTTTCTTTCAACTTTAATTATTCCTTTTGTAATAAACTTATTTTTCCAAATTGAAAATAATAATTCTGCTTTTTATGACAAGATATAAAATGTTTATAATATTGAGATATATGTATAATTAAAGGCCACAGAATGCAGATACAATCGCCTTATTTCAAAACTGTCCTGTTTATTGAATCTAAGGACAACTTGCAAATGGATTCCTATTATGTCCAAAAACCTAAAAAACAATGAGATTGTCCATCTTCTTGATCTGCGGGATACCGCGAAATAGCTGCACATTTAATCGACTACATCAACTCCTGCTTTTGTCGTATTGTCATCCAGTATAATCGCTGGTTTACCACGGTTAAATCACGACTAACAATGAAGGGAAAGGAATGGAAGGTATACCTGGAGGTATATAAGGAAATCCTACCTGTATTAGAAAGGGTGTAGCTATAAATACAAACTGTTTAGAGCATTCAACTTTTACATGTTAAAACAAACCATTGAAAATTGCGAAAATGTTGCACTCTATACCCGGGCGCGACCGCTGAACTGTTAAAATACCTTCGTGAAAAGACGGCATATCCAAAGATAGATTTTGAATCTTTACAGAAATGTCTGTAAAGAAAGATAGCCTCAACTTAAGCGAATATAAAAGACAACTAAATTGAATTTCTAACCTGTGTTATCCCGAGACTAAAATTTATTCCTGCGAGTTTAATGCCCTTTAGCTAAGGAAAAACGATTGTCCAACACACTTATATACTTCATAGTGAAGTTGATTCCGTTTTCATCCACATCTTTCTGAGAACTGACATACTCAAACGCTTGCTATTAAAACAGGACTCCATCTCGAAGTCAGTCTGACATTAAATATTTCAAACGGAAAATCAAGATAGGACAATTGGATCAAATGATAAAAAGGTCGCATTCATTTTAATAATTGGAATTTTCGTTTAACCATTTGGTAGCTTGAGTACTTTGCAGATAATACGTCAGTATGAAATCGGCACGATCTCCGCCTCCCCGCAACTTGGTTTTTACATCCATTAAAGCAGGGATTCCCAACGGGGTCCAGGTGGACCCCTTGGGTGTCAATGGAAGTTTAAAAAGGGTCTGTAGTATTCCAGGGGTCTATTGAGGGTCTATGATAAAGTTTTCTGCATTACAATTTAATTTTTTAGGGAATGTAATTATTAGATAATAATATCCGCTTTAATATGTATAAATACAGATTTGCATAAGCCGGAGTGGTCCACGTATCTAAGTCGAATGTCATGACGCTTTTGTACATGCCTCGAATGCCGCCGTCGACTTTCATTTGGGTACCAACACTAAGCAGAACTGGGGAAATCGACTGGACCTTAAACAGCACATGGGTTCTCCCGATGCAACCAGTCAGAAGCAGTTTCGTTTTTTCTCTCGGCGATGTTTGTGCAATTACAATCTGTGTTTCTGAAATCTTGTTTATGCTTGTGAAATTAAAAATGAAAGTAGTACGAAAATAGTAAAACACAAAACCTAATGAACCCCTTTTTCAAATTTTTTGTTCATATTCTTAGTCAAATTGTTGTCTTTAAGCGTTTTATGTCCAATTACTAGCATTAGAATTATGTTGTATGCTGTATATTACAGAGAAAAATGTGAGGGGGTCGATGAAGAAAATCATTCTTTTTTAAAGGGGTTGATATAGGAAAAAGGTTGGGCACCCCTGCATTAAAGAAACCTGGGAGACCTCGGTTGTACTGACGTAATCCGATCCTATATTCGGTTTTCGGTTGAATCAGACTGGTGTGTAGCTTTCTGTAAGTGAGAAATCGATGGGCTAGTCACCTTAGGTAAACACAACGCTTTGCAGACCCAAAGCAATCACTATTAAGTTAAACACTGAGAATTGAGGATCTTAATGAACCTGTTAGCATCCCTGAGGAATTGTGCTAAACCTTTGAAAATCCGGAGTACCTGCAACTGTAAATATTAAATGAACTGTATTTGGTATCAAGATGCCTAATCACAGATGAGTGAACACGGGACTGCTCCTGGCTCCGATTTGAATTTCTCATAACCTAAATGAGAGAGAGATT
Source organism: Dolomedes plantarius (assembly GCA_907164885.2). Classification (NCBI taxonomy): domain Eukaryota; kingdom Metazoa; phylum Arthropoda; class Arachnida; order Araneae; family Dolomedidae; genus Dolomedes; species Dolomedes plantarius. The sequence goes on along the minus strand of OU015496.1, from coordinate 32,493,603 downwards.
TGAAGAAGAATTTTGATATTCGAATCTAACAAGAATGGTAGGCAGGCGTTTCCTAAAAATTTCCTCGTTCATGCTATTGATTTTCACCGATGGTTCGACGTCTTAGCCCGTCTACACACGGAGCAACTCAAAGGAAACTGATAACCCTTCGACGGGTTTGAAACCAGTTGCGCCATGTGCGTGGCTCCATTCAATTACATAGGTTACGACTCATCACGGACTGGTTTGTGATTTGAGTCAGTTATCAGTTTCTCTTGAGTTGTTCCGTGTGCAGACGGCCTTATACTTTTGCCTGAAAAGAACGTTCTTTATGCTAGAAACTTTTAATTACAGAACTCTCTCAAGAGAAAAAAAACCTTTTGGACCCAATACAGCTTAGAATTACCGAGTCGAAGTACTGAAGACTACCAAGAGACAAAAAAAATGTTACTCAATACTCTCTTGAATTTCTCTCGAAAGATTAAAAAAAAAAGGAAATAATTTGCAATTTATTTCCTAGGTTACTAGAATGTAACTGCTGACAGTTTAATTCCTTTCAAAAACTGCTTTAAAAAGAAATTTTTTCTTTACTCGGAAACTACAAAAAAAAAAGGTTAGTATTAAGCAATCAAAAACAGGACGTTAATTTATTTCTCGACCTGGCATTTGACATTTAGAAGCAATTTTTAAAACGAGGAGAAACTAATAGTGAAAAAGAAATTAAAAAAAAATACTTACAGTTGAGTTTTTCTTCTACTGTCCCCCTTGTTGTAATAGAAATGGCGAGTATAAATTCTTTGAAAGTTATCACACCGTTCTGAAAAAAACAAAACAAAGGATATTAATGGAACTGTGAAGAAGAATGAAGTGAGAGAATGCAAAATTAAGAAATAACAATTAATTAAGAAATAACAATGTTTTCGAAAATTTCAAAGACTTTTTCAAAGTCTTTACATTATCAGAAAGATAAATTATAAAAGAACTTTATTAATTTCCCCTTTTTTATATCAAAAGGGGATCGCAGAAACCGAAATTACTTTTGTTAATTGTAATCTGTAGCTAGATGTAAAAATAACTCTAGACGAAAGCTTAAACAGTCTCTTAATTAACTTTTCTTGATTTTTTTGAACAGCGTTAAGCTCTGTCGACAAACACGCCAAATTATGTTGTCTGAAATGTTCATAATAACTTTAAATTATCAGGTTTATTATTCGATGTTGAAGAATCCTTTGATAAAACATTGTTCCCAAATTTTCTAAAGTTGATGCTCTTTTGCACTCAGGATGAACAAAGTAATTCTTTAATCCTTCAGACAAGGCCAAATAAAAGTAAAAAATGCCAGTTACATCTACAACTGTGGGATGATAAATGGACTTTCAACTCTTATAAATCATTGATTTCTTTATACGGCTTAACCATTTATGTCAATATCTTGAGAAAGTATAACTTCCATCAAAGAGGAAATTCCTTTGCTTGCCAAGTTAAAAAATCAGAAGTGAAAAATTCATGCTTCACGAAGGAATAAAACCGAAGTACTGAACACACCCATTGACTTTTACCAACTTTTGCAGAAGTCATCATAAAAACAGATAACATTTGATAAGGTTAAGAAACACAATCGTTTTATTGCACGTTAAGTGTATTATATAATCATGATTCTGCAAAAAATAATCTAGAGAACATCTACTTATCAAACGGGAAAATTGGTTTGTCTCTTTTAAGGTAAAGGAATTCAAAGGAATAAATTGTTCCCCCAAGAACAATTTCTGTCATAAGAGATAAACGATCTTCAGATATAATATGTGATCACTTTATACAGAAAATGTGAAAGTACATTTAATTTTCGCTTGCAATTGATTTAACTCATGTATATCTAAGTTACCCGTTTTAATTCGAGAGCTAGAGAAATGCTTAAAGTGTTCGAGAGCTATTACAGATACAGTTGAACCTCGATATAATCTAATTCCTTGATAAATCGAAGTTTATTCATTCCCCTTGAACCTGCCTAACACTCCCATGTTATTTTTACCTCTACATATCGAAGGTCTGGTCAGGAAGACCCCGATATTTCGAAATTTAGTTTGCCTTGGCTTGGCACCGCACTTCTATATATCGAAGTTTTTATTGAAAAACCTCTATAAGGATCGTCCAAATGAAAGTAGCACTGCCGTTATTGCACCATCGTTTTAAGATACAGAAGACTTTGCATGCCCCTATAGAGGACGCTGAGTGCTGGGAAAGCATGCCATATCGTCAGATTACGACAGATGCTTGTATGAAAGCGTAGGAGCAAGATCAACGGTACCGTTCGTATCACGGATGCCTCCAAACGTTGTCAACGTTCAGTCGTGCAATTTTTAACGGTGGAAAATGTTAGTGCTTGAGAAATTTATCTTCGCATGCAAAATATGTATGGCACAGATTGTATGTCACGCAGATCAGTATTCAGATGGTGTAGCGATTTTCGTAATGGACGAAGCAGTACGGACGACAGGGCAAGACCCGGTCAAGCGCATGTGGTTATCACCCAGGAAGCAATTGCATCTGTGGACAGTCTCGTGAGCAATAATCGGCCAATCACCACTCGCGAGATAGCGGCTGGAATGTCTGTGAGCGAAGGAAGTGTTCACACAATTCTGCATGGTTCCACTGCCAACTTCGGAGTTTCTTCACCTAGGATATCCATCATCTCGTGGACCTCTGGGACACCTGTTTCAACCTCCAATGCAATTATGTCCAGCATATATGGTCTTTATGTATTTCTTTTTATTTTGTATACTAACTTACAGCAATACCATAAAACCATTCGTCACACCAACTGTAGTGCCACTTTCATTTGGGCGACCCATATACATGTCGAAGTTGTTTTGATAAAAATAATTTTGCTAAAAATAATTTTGATTTCTAATCGCAGTGAGTATACAATTATTTTAGCAAGAACCTCCTATATATCGATGTCAGTCAGAAATCACCTCGATAAATCGAACCTCGGTATATCGAAATCCTCGATAATTCGAAGTTTTCTCCTTCCACTTGAGGTTCGATATATCGAGGTTCCACTGTATATCCAATTCTAAGACGTGTGATGACGACATCCAGTTTCCTGGGATATAAATATCCCAGGAAGCTGGAAACAAAACAGAGATGGTGGGTAAAAATTATTGAACTATCTTAGAAAATGGTGGATGGCATCATTTTTGGTTGTCTTAATAAATTGTGCCGAATAGTAATTTGCTGACGTTCCATATAACTGCAATAGCAAAAAAGTAAAAAAACATTTTTATTATATCAATAAGAATTTATATTTCAGGAGTTTAAATTCTTTCTTGTCATAATACAACAGTGAAAATCATGAGAATTTTACTGGGTTCACTCGTGACTCCAGTGAGACTCAGTGATACAAACACCAGTTGTAGAAATAGGTTAAGAATCCCCTCTGAAATCTTTTGCAGGTTAAGATCCTAGACTACAAACGTTATGATCAGAATCGAAGCTATGTATTCCAAAGTATGATAAAATGCAATAAGTTCTGAAATTATTTTCACTCTGGGATTCTTTGTCAAATATCTTGTTTCACAATTGATAAACAGAAATGACATTTAAAGTTCATCTTTTAAATGCTTCTGCGAGTAATCTTTCTTTGGATTTTGTTTTAATATGTCGATGTGGGAAAACAAACGACGATTCCTCATAACTGCCTATTTTAACTACATTTTCCTATCCAATACGTTTTGCAAAGCCCGAAAAACAAGATCGTTATATCAGTAAACGTTAGAATAGTGGTAGTGTGAGCTGCAACATGGGTTTTTGTAGATTACCCATGTTGTTAATGCATTACATGTGTGCGACTAACCTTATGGGGAAGCTTTACGAGGGAAAACCCAAGTAGTTTTAGCTGTCTAACATAATTTGCATACTCATTCTGGATTTAAGAATGACCACGCTGCTACTATATTTAAAAACAAAAAGTTTATTGACAGCCTAAATGAAACAGAGCACCGAAAGCACTGTTCAGCAGATACCGTGTTTTCCCATTGTTGAGTTAAGACTAAGCATTTCTTAGCATTGTTAATCATCAGCAGTATTTCACATTGTTATAACAGAACTGCTACGCAACAAACGATTTCTAACGTCGCCATTTTAAACCGAACGCTCATTTGTGACGGTTTAAGCGTCTAAAACCTCGTTGAATTTTCTGCTGTTTTATATATCAGTGCTTTCAATTTTTATTATATTTTGGTGATTATTTTGATTTATTTTAGTTATTCACAAATACATCATCCGTGATGCTATTTCTTGTAACGGCTGTGTTTTTGTACGCTATGTGGGACGCATATGGGTTTTTGCTTGCAGGAATTATAATCTTCCATCTGTACACTTTTTTCGGAGAAAAGAAAAGAAAAGTGAACATTGTAAAGGATGCTGGCCAGGATCTTGCTGAAGATGAGTCCGATCTTTGTTACGAAACTGCCACACAAAGTTCTAACGACGAATATTTCATGGCCAGACCTCCGAAACCTCCACGAAAACCTCCGAAACCTCCACAAAAGCCTCTTAAACTTCCCAAGCGTCGGTACTCGCTCATGGACCGGTTCTTAACCGACTGTCTTGACTATATCCATATCGAAGACGTTCCGGGGACCTCGGATCTTTGTATCAGCCTCCAACCTGAGGAAAAGGAAATGAAAATGGAAAAAGAACTAAATTTCCGACTTAGGTTCAAGAGACGAGTCAAGCGTCTCCTTTTCGGCTGTATTTCATCTGGAATTAAGGACTAACAAAATTTGCGTACATGGACAAATCTTTGAAGACATTTATTGAAAAACAAAATTTTGAAACAGCATATTTTAACATCTGTAATAAATCACTGTCCGTTTACAAAACTTTGCATCTCAGTACAATTTATGGTTTATGATGTTTTTGCTTATCGCTCCTTTCAGTCAGTTTTATCATCCAGCAACTCGAGATCAGCAGTTTCAGATGTCTTTCACTGTAACTTATATCTGACTATCTACTTTCCCGTCACCATGCTGAAGCCATCCTCTTCTAACAAAGAGCCTTCAACATCAGGCTCAAATCTTTCTCTCTGCCACAGCCGACAACACCGGGCTGAGCCATCCTCTTCTCCCCAAGAGCCATCAACATCAGGCTCAAATCTTTATCTCTACCACAGCCGACAACACCAGGCTGAAGCCATCCTCTTCTCCACAAGAGTCCTCAACATCAGGCTCAAATCTTTCTCTCTACCACGGCCGACAACACCAGGCTGAAGCCATCCTCTTCTCTTCAAGAGCCGTCAACATCAGGCTCAAATCTTTCTCTCTACCACAGCCGACAACACCAGGCTCAAATCTTTCTCTCTACCACAGCCGACAACACCAGGCTGAAGCCATCCTCTTCTCTACAAGAGCCGACAACATCAGGCTCATACATGCTTGTCTCTCCCAGAGCCAACATCATCGGACTCTAAAGTATAACCACCTTAACATCGTGCCTGTCATATCATCAAAAAGGCGAGAAACACGCCAGCACAACACCATCGTGCTGCGCGGATGGTCTCGCTGTAAAGGGGAGAGTTAAACAGCCTACCTCCCAGTGGTACTCCCCGGGCAACGTTCCTTCCTCGTAAAAAAGAAACGACTAAAGGGCTGATGCAATATTTTATAGGCACATCAAATCGAAAAGGAACTTAATCTGTTGATCAGAGTGAAACATTTCACACAGGACTTCCTCGATGAATCATCGATGATTTCTGAAATATCAAAGACCAGTTTCTTTTCACGATAGACTCTTTGAAAACACCTTTACTAACTGCAAGCCGTTCTTTTGTTTTCATTGTGCTTTTGATAAACATTGTGTGTATTGCGTATACTTATCAGAAATTGCAAAAATAAAAGTTTTTGTACGTTTGTAATAGGTTTTTGAAGTGAATGAATTTTTGAATGCTGTGCTGCGGAAAGTTTAGACCCACGTCATAATAAAAATAAAGAATTTAACGTAAAAGTAACTTTTTATTATTTTTTGAGGGAAAGGGGGGGGATCTAGAAAGGACAAGAAGCGCCAATATAACAACAGAATAACTATTTATATGAAAAAGTGTCTTTTAATCACCGTAGATTTCAACGGTAGTTAAAATATCTGTGAAAGTAAAAAACCCAGTGATATAATATAAAGATCACAACAGTGAGTGAAGATGATAACAAAATGACAGACTTATAAAAAATGTATTAAGCAACACTAAAATATGAGTGTGATAAAATTACTGATTTGCAAAAGTGATAAAGTCATATGCAAAGGTGATAAAGATAAAATCAAAAAAACCGCTGGTTGAAATTTCCCCATCCAGATTGCAGTCAAGCACTATAAATCAATAGAAACAAAGGTAAAAAAAAAATACATCAACGGATAAAAACCAGTTTACTTTAAAATCCGGAAAAAAAGCAGGTTCAGGTGTCGTTTAACTTGATCGAAGTAGAACTAATTTTTCAGATAAAAATTGGTGACTCCTGCACAGTCAGTTAAAATGTGACGAATAGTGAGGTCACGGTTACAATGGTAACAAATTAGAACACTCCATCATATATCTCTGAGTAACCCTTGTACAGTAGAACCTCGATATAATCGAATTCCTTGATAAATCGAAGTTTTCCCATTCCCCTTGAACCTGCCCGCCCAATACTCCCATGTTATTTTTACCTCTACATATCGAAGGACTGGTCAGGAAGACCTCGATATTTCGAATTTTTAGTTTCTTGGCTTGGCACCGCACCTCTATATATCAAAGTTTCTTATTGGAAAACCTCTATATATCGAAGTTGTTTTGATGAAATTAATTTTGATTTCAAATTGCGGAGAGTATAGAATTATTTTAGTGAGAACCTCTATATATCGAAGTCATTCAGAAACCACGTCGATAAATCGAACCTCGGTATATCGCAATCCTCATCATTCGAAGTTTTCCCGTTAGGAAAAATATGTATGCATTAAAAAGTTTTATTGATTTATAAAACAGAAATTTAAAAAATGATAGAATATATATATATATATATATATATATACAGTGATTTCCGCTTATAAGAATCACGTTTGTTATTACTGTTTTTGATTCTTATAAGCGGTGGATTCTTATAGCCGAAATTTAGGTTTTTGAACAGGAACACATACACCTATATATACATATATTAGATAATTTACCATAAAATACTCATTAATTTACATTAATTATCTTTTATTAAAATTATTTTTTATAGTTTTAAAAATACAACTTAATTCTTAGACCTATAAGTAGATACACATGATTATAGTAAGAGAAGAAAAAATACATTTGTTACAAGTTACAACATACCTGCTTAACAGTTTTAACATTTCAATTACAGGAAGGGAGCAAGAAAAAGTTTTCTACGGTAGTTTGACGTAATGAAGTTTTCAGGAGGCTGTTTATACCTCTTTAAATACTTATAGTCTCAGACGAAGATTCACCTACTAGCTTACATCTCTCGGTTTGATAACGTGCTGAATAGACTGATGTCACGTTTGCCTGAATGATAGTGGACACTTCGCCAAAGATTTATGTGTTTTAGGGTCCAGGAAGCCGCAACAGGGATGTGGGAGGAGGGAAAAAAGAGTCCCTATTTTTGTTTATTAGTGGAGAAAAGTGAAATCAGACTCGGACGGGTAAGATGCCCCCGCGTCAAGCTAATAGGACAGTGTTGTGCTAAAGCGTTTAAGGGGAAACTATTATGTTTTGTCTAATAAAGAAAGGGGTGAATTTTACGACTATATTCCATCCCATCTTATCAATCTATCTTAAAAAAAAGAAAGAACTTCGTGCCTTTTGAGGGTTTAAGTAGCTTTTTTGGAAAAATGAAAGGAAAGCGAAGAGTGTAAAATGATTCCTAAAACCGGTGGATTGATTCTTTAAAGCGAAAGTTTTAACATGGAAATAATACTTTTCTTTTTGTTTTCGCGATATTGATTCTTATAAACGGTTGATTCTTATAAAAAGTGATCACTATAAGCGGTGGTTACTATATATATATATATATATATATATATATATATATATATATATATATATATATATATATATATATATATATATATATATATATATATATATATATATATATACTAGCTGAAAACCCGCACTTCGCTACGGAGTACATTCAAATTAAATACAACGATCAATGTATGCAATTAAGGCCAAAATAAATAAATAAATAAATAAATGTATATATATATTATTTATAATAAGTACGACGATCAATGTATACAATTGATATAAAAGAAAAACAAAAAATATATTTATAAAAAAATCCTAAGGGATATTTTTATACAAAGAATAATGTAGAAAAAAATATTCAAATTAAATCTAATAGGACATACTAAAGAATATTGTACAGTTAATATAGTACAGTTTGAGGAACATAATATCTTTTATTGTATTTTAATATTTTTTTGGATAATGTCCAATCGTCTGCCGCATTAGCAAGAAAAAAAAGTATTTTTTTTGTCTATTTAGTTGTTATGCACGTGAAGATAAATTTATTTAAAGTACCAGAAAAAGAAATCACGTGATCAGCATTTAATAAATTAAATTCTAAAATTAATCTTTGAAAATTCCCTAAAAATCAGAAAGGGGAGGTAAAGATTCGAAACAGATTTCATTTTGAAGGAATTTTTATGATCTTTCTCGTGATATAAATTTTATAACCCTCAAATTATTATTTTAAATGCAAACTTAAAAAAGTTACAAAAGCAGTTTAAAAATTTAATTTAAAAAAATCTAAGAAGAATTTTTCAAAAATCTTTCTTAATGCACCCCTACACTTTAAGAAGAATCGCCATACAAAATTTCAGCTTTTTAGGTCCTGCGGTTTGGTCTGTGCCTTGTATGTCAGTGAGTCAGTCAGTTACGGGAATGTTTTATATATATATGTATATATATATATATATATATATACAGTGGTACCTCGACTTACAAGTTTAATTCGTTCCATGACGGAGCTCGTAACTCGAAGTACTCGTATCTCGAATCAGTTTTCCCCATTGAAATGAATGGAAATGCCATTAACTCGTTCCGGGCTCCCCCAAAACACCGCAATTTTTTGTTACATGTTTTTAAATAAGAAAAATGCGCTTATAAACGACGAAGATTGCATAAAAACTCAATACAATAGAATGCACTGCATTAAATTTGTTTTATTAAGTGCAATGTACAACATTGACCTTGGAGATCAGACTTGAAGATGCTGATGGAAGAGGAGGAGAAAGGCTGAACTGAAAAATTAAATCTTATTCGTTGATTTTTGACCTTTTCGTCCCGCTTTCCTCACTTTCGCTTTTATTACCAGCTACTCTTTTAAACTGAACGAGTGAGACACGGAAGCTGGGCGGTTCTTGCATCGTTCACTGTGGCTGTAATGACCAGATTCTTCTTTCTGAGAATCCAAAGAACGTTTTCTCAGAATCCGTAGATGAAGGAGAGCTTGCGATCCTAGGACCAAGGTCATCCCATCCCTTAGACCCCATGGGGAGGTCCAGTATAGAGGAGAAGCTATCTCTCTGCTAGAGGGGTTGGGCGCTGTTCGGTTTCAGAGGACGACTCAAGTTTGTTTAGAGCAAGCAGCCCCGGGTGGTAATTGTTCAGTGTTAATCTCTCAGTTTAAGACTGGATAATAGTCTCAGAATAATATGTATACAATTGTATAATAATTGGACATAAAGGTTGTAAATATTATATGCTTCTTGTGTTCTCTTTTGATGAGGACGTAACATGGCATTCGCTGCTCAAACTAGCGGTGGGATATCTGAAGCTTGCGCGTAACCCGAATTTTAGCTCGTATCTCGAAGCAAATAATCTACCGAGAGAATGCTCGTATCTCGAAAAACTCGTGTAAGTTGAGACACTCGTAAGTCGAGGTACCACTGTATATATATATATATATATATATATATATATATATATATATATATATATATACACATAACCTGTTTACATAAATCTGTTTTTAAGAACATTATTGTAAATCAGCTTGTACGTATAAATAGGCTTTGTTCTAAAGACAATAGGAATAAGCATATTTTAGACTTGATAGCTGTGCTAACACGTGATTATTACCCTGATAGTCTTTACAAGCACATAATTACTAGTTTTAGATTTCATGAATAGTTAGTTCTGTTGCAACTAATAAGTAAAATAACAAAATAAGTAATTAGAGAAAATAACTACTAAAAATAAAATAAATGAAAAACAATAATAAATAAAGTAAAAATAAAAATAAAACAATAATAAATAAAGTAAAAATAAATATAAAACAATAATAACATACTCTTAGTAATAATAATAAAAAAGCTAATGTAATTAAGGTTAAATAGTCCTGAACACAGTCTTTAAAGTAGGACAGCTGTGTTTCCACTTGCTCCTTGGTAGCAAGTTTTGTGACGTCAGTCATCTTGCGGTTACTTATTCTTAACTTCCACTCTGTCTGGCGCCAGGCTTGGTGTTCTATGGTTGAGTGGATATATATTCAATTCTACAGTTACTCGTGGATTGTACGGTGTCTGAGTATGTTTATTGTATAGATCATACTTATTTGAAACAATCCATTGGATTTTAGACAGTATTGACACCGCTGATGATGAAATATTGTCAAAAACCTCTTTCAATCTTATCTTTTCATGTTTTTGGTTCCTGGCTGTGGTAGCTTTAGTGCTCATACTGGTTTTTCTATTTCAACTTTATCTTATATATATATATATATATATACAGGGTGTCCATAATTAAAGTCCCACTTTCAAAAGGCTGCAAAAAAAGAAACACTGGTCAGAATGACTTCAAATTTGAACTGAATATACTGGAAGAAGGGGGAAACGATTTGGAATAATAAAAAAAGTTCCAAAATGTATCAATAGATGGCGCTGTAAGCAGTTGGAACTTTTTTTAAAAATCGTTTCCCCCTTCTTCCAGTATATTCAGTTCAAATTGGAAGTCATTCTGACCAGTGTTTCCTTTTTTGCAGCCTTTTGAAAGTGGGACTTTAATTATGAACACCCTGTATATATATATATATATATATATATATATATATATATATATATATATATATATATATATATATATATTTATATTCATTCTTGGGCCCGTCTTCTTGGGATACATGCTATGCCACCCCGTAAGGAAAAGGTTAATAGGTGTCATTTTGGCACGTCTTTCAATTTGGCGCCTTAGGCGGTCGCCTCACCTAGTGTGGGTCAGGCCCTGTATAGATAAATAGCCGAAAAGAACCAACCTTTCAGGCATGGAGAATAGAGGTTCTGTGTCGTACAGTATTTGAGACAAGCAAGCTTTAGGGCCTGTTCACATAGGAGTCCGTTGCGTTGCGTTAAGGAAAAGATGACGTCGAGACGAAAATAAGCCTCCAAACGATTAGCAATGAAATTTTTAACGCGTATGATTGGTTTGTTTTCGTCTCAACGTCATCTTTTCCTTAACGCTACGCAACGGACTCCTATGTGAACAGGCCCTTATTCTGTTTCACGAATGAGTAACGACTGGAAAGACCCGAAGGGAAGTTTTGAAAATCGTTTCTAAATGATGCGTCTGAGAGGCACAACTATCCAACCTCCCAAAAACAATTCATCCATTTTCTCAACGTAGCATAATCTGTATTCCGCAACCTAATGGTTACCAGAATTAAATGATCCGTAAAGGAAGTAAGCATGTGGCAGAATTTAATGATTCGTTCATTTTCCATAAAAGTAGAAATCATTTTGTGAACACTTCACTTTAAATGTATTCCCCCAAATTTATATTCTTTTGCTTGGTTAAAGCTACGAGAGTCCCCCGCAGTGATGAAGGGGCAAAATAAACGCAAAGTACGTAGTGAATAAAGAAAGAAATTTTCAGTGTTCATGTCTCAAGGCTGGGATTCAATACTGTTTGCCTTACACAGTTAAAATCCTAATTCTTCCCGCTATGCGTTTAAAATTCTCATCATTGTGTATACTGTGCCATTTTATTATTATATTTGTGATCTTTAAAATAGGCACTTTAGCATAGTAAAAGTAATTAGAATAATCTTTCAGTTATTAATGGAGAAAAATCATTAAAAAATAATAATATTTTATTATAATTTATGCGCATTTAATATAACACATATTTATTTGTTATAAGTAAATATATATATATATATATATATATATATATATATATATATATATATATATATATATATATATACATATATATATATATATATATACATATACATATATATATATACATGTATATATATATATATATATATATATATATATACATATATATACATATATATACATATATATATACATATATATATATATATATACATATATATACATATATATACATATATATACATATATATATATATATATATATATATATATATATATATATACAGTGGAATCTCGATCTATCGTTTTTGAAGGGACCGATTGAAATGAACGATAAATGCGGGAAAACGATAGATGCGGAAACATAACAAAGCAGTATGATCGTTGGGACTGGATAAAATGAACGACACATACGGAAAAACGATGGTTCCGAAAACGATAGATCGAGATTCCACTGTATATATATATATATATATATATATATATATATATATATATATATATATATATATATATTTATATATATACATATATACATTTACATAAATAACACATCTAACAATACACACCTTATGAAACCTTGTTCGACAAATTCACTGTCACGATCTAAGCATCCAGAAAATAATCCCAGAAAATGCGTTCATTTGCAATCAAAACGTGTTTATTAAGGCGAAATTAATCAATTTTAAAAATCTTTGTATCTCCAGTTTAACTGTTTGAATAACAAACGCATAAACCCATAAGTATAATGCTAGCCTCAAGTCTTATATGACTCTAAAGGCGTTATGAAATTTTGAAAATGCAATCAATTATCCTGATGTGCCAGCTCCTAACTTAATTGTAACTAATCAAGCGTATTTAAAATGAATTGTTTCAGACAAAGGCTTGTATAACATTCAATTGAAATCGTATAATGGCAGGATTTTAATTATTTCATTCCATGTAAAGTTTAGATTTCCGCCCTAAGACTTCATTTCCAAAGATAATGGAATTAGTTTCGCATATGTTTTCTCGGGCGTCATACAATGCCCATCATTGATTACAATTTTGTCTTTTTCTTACACTGAATATATTTAGTTATAGGGATATAACATATATAATATTAAGTTTTAAACATTACGGATTTTATAAGATACGTTCATTAATACTATTCCATAATGGTCCTAAAAGATTAGGCTACGTATGCGAAATAAGTTTATTTTTCATTTGCTTCTATGCAACTTATCTAAATATCTCACAAAACTTATCTACAGTTACAAAAATTACCTTTAAATTCATTCTCTTAGAAAGACTGCAATTTAAGCCTGGAAAACAGAAATTCCCTACTGTAGTAAAAAGGAGGGCTATATGTTTCGAATTAATGAATTGTTCATCTTCAGGCCGATGAGCATTAGGCAAGGATTGTCACTAAGAACAATCGAAGATGCTAAAAGAAACGGCGTGGGAGGTGGCAGAACGCTCGAAAACTAAAGAAATATATTGTGTGTGTGTGGGGGGGGAAGGGGTATAAGACAACATTTCGACCTTAAAAGTTTTTGTCTAGATATTCAGTGCCTCCACTATGTCTGATGTCATCTGTTCGCAAACAATCATTTTTAAAGGGTGAAAACCATTCAAAAATGTTACAACACGATAAACGCTGTTTACTATATGCTTACTTTCACATTTCATGCATTTTCCTTTGTGGTTTGTTAATGTAAAGAAAATTTTATGAATATCCACAACGTTTTGATTCTTAGCCAAAACGTATCCAATAACTTTATACATGTATTACCAAATGTTATGTGTTCCCATGTGTTATCATGTGTTATCATGTGTAAACATGTATTACCATATGTTATACCTAAAGAAATTGTTTTGAGAAATTATAAAGCTTATTTAAAATAAGCTTCATAATTTATCAAAAAAAAAAAAACTTTTTTTTATGTAAAGGAAATTTGGTGCATATCCAGAGCTTTTTAATTCTTAGTCAAACGTAACCCAAAACTTTATAAATGTTTTGTATAAACACTATAATTTCACAAAGTAATTTCTTTAATTGGTGTTTTTTAATGCAAAGCAAAAGTTTGATTAATATCTGCAGCATTTTAGTTGCTAGCCAAACGTATCCAATAACTTTATAAATGTTTTGTATAAGCACTATCATTTCACAAATCGATTTATTTAATTGGTGTTTTCTTCATGCAAAGAAAAATTTGATACATATCTGCAGCAATTTAGTTGTTAGTGAATCCTATCCAAAGAATTTTGTAAATGCAATTTTTGTAAATGTTTTGTATTTTTTTAACTGGTATTTTTTTAAGCAAAGCAAAATTTGATCAATATTCACAGCATTTTAGTTGTCAACCAAACGCTGCCAATAACTTTATAAATGTTTTACACAGGCACTGTAAAGAATTATATAATGTAATATTAAAATAACTAGTTGGTGTCCGTCAAAACATGGCAGAGAGGGTGGCAGAGAGAGGCATAAAAAATGGCTGAGAGATAGCTAGAGAGATTCCTCGGAACAAACAAATTAACGTTCTATGCTGCCTCGTGCTTAATAAGTATCTAAAGCCAGATTTAAAAGTTGTCACTGAGCATGCGCAGAAACAAATTAATGTGTTCATATGGCCTCGTGCTTAGAGAGTATCTAAACCAGATTAAAACATGTCACTGAGCATGCGCAGAAAGCAATTTTTTAATTGTAAATTATCGCTAATGGATAGAAACTGCGGTTACAAAAACCAAATTTGACACATCTATAGATTAAAATCTTTCGTTTGAGACCAAAGTGAAGTAAATTGATGCAATAGGTTTCTCTCACGAACTTCCCAAAGAATCGGCTTAGCAACTTAAATATATAGATTGTATAAACTTTCGCCGATAATTTATTTAACATTTTGCATTTTTCCCGTGTCTCCGAAATTAATAAATGGACTGCCCATTACATATGGGTGTAGGATTTTATCGATGTTAAGGCTACTGATCAAGATGTGAGTGCGAATAAATTATTTTGATTTCCTTCGCGTGTTGATTGCTTACCTTGGCTGCGATTAACTTCATCGCCCTGAATAACTGTTTTCCACATAAACGTACCAATTGAATGAGTAGGTGTGAGAAAGTATTTTCAAACATCCGTCGGGAATTTTGAATTGAAGTTGGATCCTTAAAAGCTATGTCTTAAACGTGAATTACATTCTTTGAAGTCAGTCCCTCAAGTACGTATAACCACTTTTTTTGAAAGGCGAATATTGCAAGAATGTTGATACCATGTCTCTAGGACAGCCATACCTAACCTTTCTTTTCTCTCTCGGGCTACATGCATATAGTTGCTACATTACGCGGGCCGCAACTTACTAATACACTCTACAACATACTATAATAATATGAAAAGTCGAACTCAAAATCTAGACGGATTCAAAACGTTTAGTTAAAAGAGAGTGTGATTTTTTTATGTTGAAACAAACTTTTGACAAAAAAATAAAACTCACAACCTAAATGGATTCAAACGTTTATTAAAAGAGAGAGTGATTTTTATGTTGAGACAAACTTTTGACACAAAAAAATGAATAAATAAAACTCAAAATCCAAATGGATTCAAACGTTTAGTTAAAAGAGAGTGCGATATTTTATGTTTAGACAAGTTTTTGCCAAAAAATAAAACTCAAAATCTAAATGGATTCAAACGTTTATTTGAAAGAGAGTGTGATTTTTATGTCGGGACAAACTTTTGACTAGTTTAGACAAACCAGGTTTATCTCCATATGTCTTCAAGGCAAAAATCAGTACTCTGATTTCCATTTAGCATGTTTCATTTCGTAATTCTTCGCATATTTCATTTTGTAATGGGATGATACACAAAGATACGTTGATACTGCTCAAGGATTTAGTTGCAGTATAGAACGCTGTTTTTACACGTTCTTAAAAATGATTATTCATTAAGAAAGAGCCCCAAATAAAAAAATTATTTGAGGTAAGGAAGAAAGAAAACCGTGTGACCAATGGTCGTAAAAACGATGGAATTGAACGGAATTGTTTTCATGCAATTTATGAGGGAGAGCACGTTTTCTCATATTTAAAGTATGGGATGAATTGTTTATGCTGGTACATGTATTAAGAGACGAAATACATGTACCAGCTGATTGCAAAGGTTTGCTTAGCATTTACCGAGGATTGATCTTCAATAAGAAATACATAAGTATGTAAAAAAAGTAAATTAATATTTGACGTTAGGAAGAAAACCGTTTTTCAATGATGTCGGGAAAATTAATGTGATACAACTGAAATGTTTTCATGCAGTTTGTGAAGAGACCACACATTTTCAAGATAAAAGTTTGGAAGAAAAAAAAGTTTGGCAAGAAAGGAATTCTTTTTTTTTTCTAGAATATAAGCGTATTGCTTGCTAAGACGATTTTCTTAGAGTTTTCCAAGGGAACTCGTCAATTTTTTGTAAGAAATAGACGAGCTTCTGCCAAAAAGTAGAAAATATGATCGAAAATGCTGCGAGAAAGATGAAATTCAATGGAAATATTTTTAATTCATACTTTGAAAGATCATGCATTTTCGCGATACGAGTTTGGAAAAAATCAGTTTTGAAACTAAGGTCTTTTAACAAGAACGGTGTCATGATCGATAATAAAAATATTCTGAATATATTCCGCATTCGAGACAAATTTTTTTATCTTCCATATACAATATAACTTCTTGTTAATAAGGGCGCGGTAGCCCAGTTGGCAAGAGCAGCGGGCCAGAGATCTGAACGTCCCTGGTTCGATGCTCGTCGCTGCAAATCTACCGCCGTGTTCACTAATGGTGGCCGGGGCACGTAAAATAAGGCGTGGTCCTCCAAGTTCTCAAAGCTCTCAAGTCCAAGTTCTCAAAGTTACCTCTGGAGATGCGCGGTCAAGTGTTCCGGTCTCGTCACTTGACTCGGTTCAAAATTACGGGACCGGTCCTTTAGCCAAGTCGGACTTCCACCCTTGTGGTGCTAATTCAAAACAGGAGTCGCACCTTCTTCGCCCATAGCCTTCGGGACTTGATCTGAACTTACTTGTCGGTCAAGGGGTATAAGCAACAACAACAACTTCTTGTTAATAATTTAAGGAAAAGATAATGAAACACTTTTAAAAATGAGAATTTCTCACACCGCCAGCATAACTCACCAATGAAATCACCGACCTCAATCTTAAAAGACGCCCGTTCGACAATGAACCTAGCAGACTGTTTTTTAATCAAACCATGGATTAAAAAGTTGTTTCGTTACTGTCGAAAAGTGTTAAAAAATCAACAAAAATTCTTTACTAAACAGCAGCATCCGTCACTCAATACTCGCAAACTATTTTTCTCAATCTCTAGACATGGCCGTCAGAAATACCTCATTATCAAACTAATCCTTCTCAATTTATCAACAAAATACCTCATCAACACAAACAAACTATGAAGGCGACCCTTTACACCAGTTCTTCATCATTCAGAGACGTGACGCGTTTAAAAGCCATCACAAGAGGCGATCCATAAGAATTTATGCAATAAAGTTGTCGGGAGGTGACGTGCGAGAGACACGTCATCTGTCACCAAAGAATGGAACCCATTTCCTCCTTTCTTACTAAGACGAGGAGATTTTTTTCTCTTAACGATTTCTTGAATTTCATCGATAAGCTAATTTCATTTTAGCATTTCGTCTTTTGAAAAGGATTCATAATAATGCGAATCGTTTGAAATCCGTTGAAATGTAATAAAATCGTTTTGAAGTGCACGAGGCGAGATTGGAAGGCGTAAAAAAAAACCTTCTACAAAAGTGGGATAAATGAAATTTTGAGTTTGAAAATATTTATCATAATAGAGTAAAATCACACTATTTTTGTCGAGAAAGACTATTTGAATAAAGTTTAAAAGTGGATGTTTAACGTTCGTTTTCAAAAGATTTTCAAAAGACTGACGACCGAAATCATATTTAAAATTCTCGATGTCAAAGGATGAGTATTAAATATGCACTTTTGAAACATGCTACTTTTGAGATATTATGTAAATAATGCTCCATAAATAAATATCTATCAAAAACGCATACGGCTAATGAAGCGAAACCGGGAATGACGATGATGGGCAACTATACATATTTGTCTTAACTTTATTAAGAGGTAGATAATGGATTTTAGACGACACACTTGTTTCCCTTTTCGTAAAATTGAGAGGCATCTTGGGTTTAAATTAAAATGAATAGTAAATTATGGCAAGATCATAGCGAGGGCAATGCGTGGCGAGGGAAATTTTTAGAAGTTTTGCCTCCAAAATTTCAAGATAGTTAGAAAGTTTATCTTAGAATAGGGGATTATTTTCATTAAGTTCCTAGTACATTAAAAGTATTTCGTGACCTCGAGATTGTGACTGAGAGTGCTTCCCCTTGGCCCATCTATATATGAGGCGGTGAAAGGCAAAGTGGTGTACGTCAGTAAGTCAAGTGGTGTAAGTCAAAAGAGTTTAACTGCAAAAACTACAAAAAATTCAACCATAAATTGAACAAATTATAATTCGTAACAATTATTACAATATTGCAAATAATAACTATTTACAATTCCACTCTAAATTGAACATGGAGATTACATATTTGCCCCCAAATGAAAAAAGTTGAAAATGTGACTTACACCACTTTGCCTTTCAACGCCTCATATTTAAGTTGCTAAGCCGATTCTGTTGGGCAGTCCGTGAGAAAAAACTACTGTATCAATTTACTTCATTTTGGTCTTAAACGAAAGATTGTAATCTGTAGATTTGTCAAATTTGGTTTTTGTAACTGTAATTTCTATTAATGAGCTATAATTCACAATTAAAATATGATTTCTGCACATGCTCAGTGGCCTGTTTCAACGTGGCTTTAGAAACTAACTGTTTCTGCGCATGCTCAGTGACATGTTTCAATGCCGAGGAGCCTCTCTAGATCTCTCTCTGCCATTTTTATTTTTATGATAATTATGTTTGTGAAATATAAGATAAAACCTGATTGAAATTGCTTATTTCGCGCTGTTTAATGAGCGATAATTTACCATTAAAAAAATTGCTATCTATGCATGCTCAGTGACATTTTTAAATCTGGCTTTAGATACTCACTAAGCACGAGGCCGCTTAAACACATTAATTTGTTTCTGCGCATTATTATGATTTTCAACATTTGGCAATGATGTTTTGAGTATAATTTGTGTATTAGTACATTTATTTACTATCTAGCTGTCATGTTTCGACGGGTACCAACAGTGGCGCCGGAAGAGTCAAATATAGAGGGGGCAAAGTAAAATAGATTAAAACTTTTACACCTTTATTATTAAAAATACATATATACGGATATAAAAAATACACTTTTATGTTATTTTTCTAATCGGTGAAAAGTAATGAGAGATTTCTTCCGTTTTGAGAAAATCTATTAATTATTTTTTCAATAAATGGTCTTTATTTTTACTCACAGATTCTCTGTGAACGCTAAGTATACAGAGACCAGAAAGTCTCTCTTGAGACATGGTTGATCTCAACCAGGTTTTTACCCGTCGGAGCGTACTAAAAGATCTTTCAATTGTTGTTGTAGTAGGAGGTAAGGCTAAAAAAATTTGTAACACTTCAAATTAAAAGTAAATGGTAGTTAATATTTTGTACCTGAAATTGGCGATTAATCGCTCCTGTGTGTATGGAATGACGTTTATCGCACTTGCTTTAACGAGTGTGAGGTTGCAATTTAGTATTCAGTTTTGTTAGGCTTTATGATTTTAAATGAAAATTCTAATATTTTACGAGCGCTAGCTAGGTAGAAACAAAAAATTCAATTTTCTAGAGGGGGCAAGAGCCCTCCCTTGCCCCCCCCCTTTCCGGCGCCACTGGGTACCAACTAGTTTATATATTTAAGTGGCTAAGTCAATTCTTTGGGCAGTCCTTGAGAGAAAACTACTGCATCCATTTACTTCATTTTGGTCTTAAACGAAATATTGCAATCTGTAGATTTGTAAAATTTGGTTTTTGTAACCGCAATGTCCATTAATTAGCGATAATTGACAGTTAAAAATTGCTTTCTGCGCATGCTCAGTAGCATGTTTAAATCTGGCTTTAGAAACTCACTGTTTCTGCGCATGCTCAGTGATATGATTTAATGATAAATACGTTTATTCCGAGGAGTCTCTCTAGATCTCTCTCTGCCATTTATATTTTTATGATAATTATGTTTGTGAAATATAAGATTAAACATGATGGAAATTGTTTATTTCGCGCTTTTTAACTAGCGATAATTTGCAATTAAAAAAAATTTGCTTTCTGCGCATGATCAGTGACATTTTTAAATCTGGCTTTAGATACTCACTAAGCACGAGGCCGCTTAAACACATTAATTTGTTTCTGCGCATTATTATGATTTTCAACATTTGGCAATGATGTGTTGAGTATAATTTGTGTATTAGCGCATTTATTTACTATTTAGTCGTCATGTTTTGACGGGTACGAACTAGTTTATATATTTAAGTTGCAAACCCGTTTCTGTGGGCAGTCCGCGAGAGAAAACTACTGCATCCATTTACTTCATTTTGGTCTTAAAACAAAAGATTTTAATCGAGATATGTGTCAAATTTGGTTTTTACAACCGCAATTTCTATTAATGAGCGATAATTTACAGTAAAAAGATGGATTTCTGCGCATGCTCAGGGATGCGTTTAAATATGGCTTTAGATGCTCACTAAGCATGAGAACGCATCGACACGTTAATTTGTTTATTCCGAGGAATCTCTCTCTGCCATTTTTATTTTTAATTATGTTTGTGAGATATGGAGTTAAACCTGGTGTAAATTGTTTATTTTGCGCTGTTGAGTCACCCTAATTGTTTTCATTAGGTTAAACAGTAATTTTTAAAGCGCATTTCTTTCTTTTTAATATCATGATTTTCAACATTTGGCAATGATGTGTTGAGTATAATTTGTGCATTAGTGCATTTATTTACTAAGGGTGTGGTGACCCGGTTCGCATAGGCGTCCTGCCAGTGATCTGAGGGTTGCGGGTTCGATGTCTGTCGCTGACAAATCCACCGCCGTGTAAACCAATTGTGGCAGGTGCACGTAAAATCTGACGTGGCTGCGATGTCCTCCAAGTTCTCAAATTTACCTTTGGAGGTGATGGGTCAAGTGGTCCGGTCTCATCACTTGTCTCGGTTCAAAGTTACGGGATCGGCCCTAAGGGGGGGGGGGGTACTGCTGGTCCACCTATACGATGCTCCCAGAAATGTGGACAGCAAAACCGCGGTGTCATATGAAGTTAAGGATAATGTTCAAGATTACCGTCTTCCGCATTGGAGAAAAAAAAACCCATTTATTTACTATCCAGCCGTCATGTTTGGACGGGCACCAACTAGTCTTGGTTTAAGTTGAGTTAAATAGGGGGGAAGGGGGCGCCACATGTCGGGGGAAAAAAGTCACCCCTAGGGGTGCTTAGTCATACTGGAGGTGGCATCAGGAGGTGGTGTCGGTCCACCTATACGGTACCCTTATTGAAAACAAACAACGATTCTCGCGTAATAAGTACGAATGTCTGTTGCAAACAACAACTACATCATATACTTTATATTAATTAGAGAACCAACCATCAGCAGCTGGAATTTTCAATTGAATGCTTTATTAAGCGCCAATTATCTCAGTTTCAGTGTAGCGTGGTTTGGTTCATTTAGCATAACACTGTCCAGTAGAGTGGAGCAAAAAATGCAATTTTACCAAATTCTTTCTTAATAGCGAAGATAATTTGACCCAACCGTTCAAAAAGCGCATCGTAAAACATTTAAAATTTATTTTGAGTCTATCTACCGGCGCATTTGATTTGAATTTCTCCAAATCTGATCCAATTTCTCTTTGCAATATCATTTGCAACCGCGAAAGAGCGAGAAAGCAAAAATCAATTAATTAGCCAAAGAGCGGTTTTTTACAATCATATATGTGTGTTCGGGTCAGTGTCCTTGGGCAGTCATTACTCTTCTGCCCGTGCGCATGTGCAAGCACACGCGCCATACACACTTCTTTGGTCAAAATCAGTGATTTTCAACGATTATTGTTCACAGTTCGGTCGTAACTATAGTTTCGTTTGCTAATTGTTACAGAGTTGATTATGGATAAAAAAATGAAAAGCTTCTAGTTCTTGTATTTTTGGCAACATTGAAGAGGTGAAAGGTAATATATTACCTACGTATAGGGAGGTCATGAAATTTTATTATTTTGTAAGATTTCAGCTAAAGCTTAAATCGGATACTCGAAGGGAGCCAGCTGTTTTACATATTGCGGAAATTGTTGCGATGAGAATCGAAACTATATGGCAAAAGCTTCAATTCCAATCGTATACCTCACCCGCATTATGCAGTTGATAAAAGCTTACCATTCGAAATATAAAAAAATGATAAAATCTTGGAAACGATTGACTGACGATAAAAAGATTTCCATACCCGTAGGTAATAAACTATTTGATATATGTTCTTGTAAGTGCAAAGATTTTCTACAATGCAGGTGTCCAAAAGGAACAAAAGTAGCGAAAGAAGAACAAACTTTTTTGACTGATCAGAGGACTAAAAGAAAAATGATTATTGGTGGTATAGACTTTTCACAAATGAAAAAAATACAAAAACGAAATGGTAGAAATAGAAAGTTAGAACTATATTATGCTTCTGTGACAAATACAGAGAAACGCAAGAATATAGAACTTTCTCCACGAAGTTCTGTTATATCGGACGAGTCAGAGGATACAATTGATATAAGCGATAATTTAGAACCGTGTTCTTCAAAGCTCCAAGTGCCCCAGAAAAAACCAAATCTCAGCTTGCCGTCTTTGTCAAAAACGTGTGATCAATATGGCCTATCTGATAGAGCTGGTGCAGCAATCGCGTCTGCAGTTCTTCATGATATTAAATCTTATGTCGAAATAATAGACAGATCAAAATTGCGCCGTGAGAGAGCAAAAGAACGCACAGAAATATTATCCAAACATCGAGTTTTTAGTGTTACAGCTCTATTCTTTGACGGCAGAAAGGATAAAGTTTTAACGATAGTGATAAAGGGTGTCAAAAATACCGCCAAGTGATGGTAGAAGAACACATTTCAGTTATCAACGAACCAGACTCTGTTTATGTCTGCTACGATGTCCCAAGTACTGGGACAGCTAAAACCATAGAACTTGCTATATGTGACTTGCTTTCTTCTAAAACCATTTCAATGAGAGAAACTGTAGCGGTCGGATGTGATGGAACAGTTACAAATACATGAATAAAAGGTGGTGTTATACGGTTGTTAGAAAAACGCTTGAATCAGCCTTTACAATGGATCATATGCCTTTTACACACGAATTAATTGCCTTTTAAGGCACCTGTTTTCATACTTAGATGGTGAAACTACTGGGCCTACTTCCTATTCTGGTACTATTGGAAGATTACTAGAAAAATGTGAAAACAATCAGGTTGTACAGTATGAAAAGATGGAAAGCATGTTGCCGGATATTCAGTCGGATATCCTCAGAGATCTAAGTTCGGATCAACGTTATTTGTATGATACTGCATCAGCTGTAATTAGTGGCGATTATTCTTCCGATCTAGCAAACAGAGCTCCAGGAAAAATGTCGCATGCTCGATGGTTACCGAAAGCCAACAGGATATTAAGGCTATATATTTCTACGAGAAAACCGTCTGAAAATCTTAAACATCTTGCCACGTTTGTTGTTAGAGTTTACGCGCCTGTTTGGTTCCAAATTAAAATGCATCCGTCATGCAAAGATAGGTCTAGACATTTTTGGAAATTGGTTTAAGATTCTCTATACCTTCCACCTCAACTAAAAGAAGTAGTCGATCCTGTCATTCAGCGGAACAGCTTCTTTGCACATCCTGAGAATGCTCTATTATCGATGCTCTCAGATCCTGAAAAACACGTTCTTGAACTTGCTGCTAAAAGAATCTTAAAAGCAAGACACGCGATTCATGGACTGTTTCCTCGTGTTTTTGAGGTCCCTAAAATAATTCTTATTGCCAAATCTTACAGAGACCTTATAGATTGGCAACAAAAGTATTTCTAACCTCCCATTCTTAGAGACGTCAAGGATGAAGATTTGTTCTCGATGGTGGAAACAAAAGGAAGTGAGAAGATGCCTTTTCTAAGATTTCCATGCAATATCCAAGCCGTAGAACGTTCAGTAAACACACTAACGGAGGTTTCTATGCAGGTATGTGATAAAAAGTGCAGAGAAGGTCTCATGAATTCCAAAATTGAGTCAAGAAAATTTATGCCCAAATTCGACACCAAACGTGATTTTAAAGTATCCTTTGACTAGTTTTATATGTTTTATGCTTTAAGTGAAGCTTTTTTTTTATTAAATTAGTAATCTTTTGTTCCTTGTGAGTCGTTTTATTCTTAATAACTAATAGTTTATACATAATTTAGAACAATATCCTCGTTCAAGTTTCATCTGTATGCTAGCAAAAATGTAAATTTTCAAAGCAAATGCGCCGGTAAAAGGAAAATATTAATAAAAAAATTGTAACAAATTTTTTCTTCCTCTATAGGTAGGTCAAACTTTTATCACTATTAGAAATGAAAATTTGAAATTTTTTTCCCCTATACGAGCGCTCCAACCTACTGTCCAGTTGAAAATGCATCATTTTGAAAATTTAACAAGTGAGACTAGACTGGTTCACATCTTCTTTATGGGGCTCGAGACGGCCTTGCGGTAGCGCGTCGGCTTTCGGTGCTGAGGGTGCTCGGATCGAATACCGGTGCGAGCCGTTAAATACCTCCATGTCTAGGCCAGTTATGGGCACGTTCAATCAGTAGAGTGAAAAGTCTCTCTGGGAAGGTCAGTGAGTGTGGAAAAGGGTGCGATCTCCCCAGATGTCGCCCCTGGGTGTGCTCGTTCAAAATGTAGGTGGCAACTAGCTAATACGGACTCCGAGTCTTGTGGTGCTAATCAAACAGGAGCCACTCTCTTTAGCCCGAAGCCCTTTATGGACCTGGTCTGGAACTTCCAGCCGGGGGACATTAGACTTTTCCTTACGGGGTGGGATAGCATGTATCCCAAGAATGAATATATATACATATATATATGTGACATTATAGTTTTGAATCTCGTCTATTTTCTATAATTAGGGTCCCCACATCTGTTTAAGATAGGCCCCTTTTTTCAGAATAGCCCAACCAACAGCAAATGAACATCTGCAAGTCTCAGAAAAATACATTCAGGCAGATAACCGCAACAGAAGGTGAAAAGTATGGGATAAACACCACTATAAATGCGAACCAGTTGATATAAATATAGAGCCGTACCGCTCCAGAAGGATTAACAAAACCCCATCTCTAGTCATCCAAATCCCCAGTTCACAATATCTCAGAGATAATGGCTGCAGGTGCCAGATATAAAGCGATCCAAAGTGTCAAATACTACCATCAAGATAAAACGCACCCAATATGCTTCTAAGAATTGTACCAGCCTACCACCCACGACAAACATCTGTGTTTACGTAAACAGTCGCTGACTTGTTTTGTACAGCCCCTGGCTAAGAGAGCCAGACATGCATTCTGTTGCTGCCTTTGTCTGTGAGCACTTGTATTTCCCGCATCATGCTAGCAGGACGCACTGTTCTCCGCCATCAACTCTAAAGAAATAAAGGACTGCAATTTTATAGAACTCTGCCTCGTTATTTTGGATCTGGTGTTTTATTATGGAACGTCCTGTGGAGAAACGGGACACACACACACACACACACACACACACACATATATATATATATACATAGATATATTTATATACATATGCATACACACACACACACACACACACACATATATATATATATATATAACCCCTTAATGGCCGTTCTTATAAAGGGGTATGAAATTTCCCGTTCTAAAGAGGGAATTGGAGAAATGGGCCCCGTAAGCTAAAGATTAGAAGCAACGTGTTCTTTATGAACACATTTGAAAAACAATAATTGGATTTAAATGCACCGCACATTAAACTAGATTCCAGTTAGTTTTACGATCGTTGCTACATTGTACTTTGATGACAGCTCTAAATGAAGACATTTCTGAGCTAACTGCTCTATTAGATAATATATTTAACTATGTTTCTATTTATGTTTACTTTTTTCTGATAAAGCAAACAAATCGTTTCACATTATAAATTTCTGACTCTTTAATTATTAGATTAAAAAAGGGGATAAGAAATTTAGGTTTGCCCATACCTTGTCTATGTCGAAGACGTTGAAGACGTAGTCAACAAAACGAGTAGGATCTCCTGCGGGGAAAAACTGCCCATAGATGTGCTTGAATTCCTGAAAAAAACAAACAGAAAATCATCTTTTAGTACTAATCAGGAAATACGGAACATACATTTATTAGAATTAACACAAAGAGGGAACATAGGAAGGTATGTAGCTTGCTAGGTGTTAATTGTTTCTACTAAGTACAGAAAATTTTGATGCGCGGTTGAAGCTCCAAACTGAGCTTTCGCAATTCATAAATCCTGGAAAAAAAGATAAAAGGAAAAAAATTCACGTTCTTGACAATGCAATGCTGTAATCATCAGTGAATGTTTATCCATTTCTCTAGAACATTTTTAGCCTAACCATCAGTTAGTTTGGGGATACTTCCTGATAAACACTAGAATATCTAAAGTTCGTTAAGGAAGGTCATGAGATGGCTTGATAATATAATGGCCAACACTTCTGCCCAGAATGCAATAATTTGATGTCTCAGTCAGTTTGTTTTTAGCCAAAAGTATTAAGGTGAGCAGATTATGTAGATGAATGGTTAGTTGGTTGGTTGTCGTGTCCATGGACAATCAAGCTAGATGGATACCGTGGGCGGTCCACACAGCCTCAGCTATCTGGAGGCAATTGTCCTCATAAAGGTCCTCATGGGGACAATCACTAATCTGCTGTATTACTGCCATTATTGCAGGGAAGAGAAAACATGATCAGGTCCCAGTTCGGTAGATGAATGGTTGATAACGTAAAATGAAATGATTTCAATTTAGGGGGAGGGGGTATGGGTTTGAAGTTCGTGACTTCTTTAGGGAGACCATGACGTAGCGACAGAATAGAAAATTTTGAAGAATGTATAATAGTCCAAACACGGGTTCAACGGTTTAGAGAAATGCATGCCTTGATGTCGAACGTTTAGCTTTTGGAGCTGTAGGGTCATATTTTCCTACGCAGTGAGGACCAAATAAAGCTGTACCTAAAGTTTAGAAATGACTTCAAACGGATGCAAACACCTGAGTATATCGCAGGGGGCTCGAATGTCCGGTTTCTGTAGCAAAAGTCAGCTCCCGATTCGTTTGGTTCTCATCTTGGCATATTACCAGGAAAAGGTAATGCATTAATTATTACGGCCACCCCCCACTTTGGTGTACAAGCCACTGTCAAACTGAAGACCTTTGCTGAGCACCAATTCCTGCAAACGCAGCCGAGGGTTGATTTACCCTGTTCGGTGGTGTTCCTTATTGTCCTGGGCGCCGGACAGACAGTACAGATCTGCCGACCAATTTGGGCAACCCGGGGCCCCCAAAAATAGGTAAGGAAAAGGTAAGGACTCCATTCGTGGGTTAGCCTAGCTATTTTTAAGGTAAAAGCTCAAGTATTCAATATTTGGGAAAATCATCGTTGTTATCAGCGCAGTTCACTTTTATGCGAACAATCGGGCATGATGTTTGTCCCAGGGGAAACTATTTTAGGGCAAGAAGACGGATATGATAAAAATAAACTGCATATAATGGGATTTTTGAAAATGTATTTTTGGTATATACAGGGTTCCCACCTATATCCGTTACACCCCCTTAACTTCTAAACGGTGACAGCTTAGGCCATAAAGTTGGTGTCTAGATATAGTAAAATGGCTATGCGCTACACGATGAAACAATTTACGACGCCATCTATCGGCAAACTTTGGAATGGGCGTTTTCATCACAAAAACGGTACGAGATACGGGATAAAAATCAATTACAAAGTTGTTCAGCATCATCGATTTAGTAAGCAAAGACACCTTCCGCACACTGATACTTAAAACAGGATTGTCATGTCATAAAGAGTGGATGTTGCACATTGTGCAGCGAGAAATCCAGTCCAGAGTGCAAATGTGTATAGTGGCTAATGGAGAGCATTTTCAGCAACTTAAATGACTGATACTGAAGAGAGGGAAGTTTCTCAGTTTCTTTCTTCCATTCTTTATGTCATGTCAACTTTCGAAATCGTGACCAAACAAATGTTCATTTTCTACATTCTGTTTTAAGTGTTAATGTGCGTAAGGGGTCTTTTCTTACAAAATCGATGATGCTGAACAGCTTTGTAACTGACTTTTGCCCCGTATCTCGTACCGTTTTTGAGATAAAAACCCTCATTCCAAAATTTGCCGATAGATGGCGTTGTAAGTTGTCCCATCGAGTAGTGCACAACCATTTTACAATACCATGACACCAACTTTATGGCCTAAGCTCTCACTGTTTAGAAGTTAAGGGGGGTATAATGGATATAGGTGGGAATCCTGTATTTCTATTGGTATTAAATCTCAAAGTGATATTAAGGAGTTTAGAATTTCCTACTTTTACAAAAATTTCCTAGGCATCGAGGGAAGTCTCCATGGAAGAGAAAATTAAGTTTAGAATTATCTTCGCTTGATGGATATGTTATACAGTTAAATGGCATTTTAAAGTCTAGAAATGAAATATATGACAATCTCAGATTTCGTTATGAATGAAAAAGAGATTTTGTAAGACGTGATAAAAATAATTCAGGAAACAAACATAAAAACAAACAAACAAAAAGAAAATTTTAAAAACAATTAAAAAAAATAAACAAAAATCCACTAAAAATAGTAACGCATGAACTAAGTAACGTTTCTTTATAATTTCTCCACGAACTAACCCATCCATCTTTCCCAAACTTTCGTTTGACAAGCAAGTTCTTACTTTTTTTTTGCCGTTAAGCTTTAAAACTACAGAAAGCATGCAAACGCTCAAATTAAAACTTTTATACTGTTGTAGTTTTCACAAACTGTAGGTCACATAAACTGGCATTAAGATTTGCTCGTGTAACCGTACATTAACGTGTATTTTTTTTTAAGACTTATTTTTATAAGCCTTTTTCGGAGGAATCACGTTCGTAAAAGTTAATTTCTTTGATGTATAGACACCGTAATAGCTTCTTAGCCTAAAACCAATATTAAGTAATTTGCGTCTTTAAGACTGAATTAGTTTAGAAAAATTTACCTTTGACCGTTGCACGGCGTATTTATACAAGCTCTACCTTAAAAAGGGCGTACTCTTCGAAAGTTGTCATACCGCGAGGTTTTATAGACAACACGTATTTGAATTTCTTCGTACGTGCTCTACATATATGTTTTAAAAATTAAAATTTTATTTAAAGGAATTGTTCCCTTAGGAGCATTACGAGACTATTTTTAAAATACTTTACGACAATGCCGGCCAATCACGATCAGTCAGGCAATAACTGCAAACTGTTTGCAATTTGTAACTAAAGAAACCAGTTTATATTATGTTCACTTGCCTGCCAGGACCTTGAATTGAACCCGGTGTTAACCTCGTGACCAGCGTTTTACCCAATGAACTCTCTCGGAGATGTAAGGAATTCTCAATTCTTGAAAGCCCCTTCATTTTTTAGTGAATGGCACAGAATGATAGGCAGTACCTGAAATTTAATTTTATTTGTTTATTTATTTAATTATTCGATAGATTGAATAGTTATGATATGTTTCCAAATTGTTCATAATGATTCTTTCCTACCGTCGAGCGGCAGCGCTAACGATTGTCAGCAATGACTGGGGGATGAAACCCTAGTCTGCTGATCTAAAGGGTTGACATGAAGGGTCTTTTACCCATTGGACTACCTCTAAGATGCGAAGTGGTTATATTTTATAAATTTCGTCCCTCAGCTCTCACAGATTTTATTAAGGTAAATAGGGTAAACATTGTAAAAAAGTAAATGATATATGTGTTATCTCTGCCCAGGGCTACCTAGTGGTTAGCACGTCGGGATTCAGTAGTGAGGGTGCTAAGATCAAATCCTGACAAGTGACACTGAATGCCCTCCTGTCTACGCCGGGTATGGGCCCGTCCCTACTAATGGTTTGTAGGGGTGGGAGGAGGACAGGTGCTCGGTCTCAAATGGGGTGGCACCAGGAGGCAATGTTGGCTCACCTACACGGTGTTCCCATTACGAGAAAAACAATTTTTGAGGTGTTGAATGGGCGAATGGCGAAAGAAAATGCGCCTGCCGCGTTGCAAATATATATATATATATATATATATATATATATATATATATATATATATATCTCGCCCATTCAACACCTCAAAAATTGTTTTCTGTAAAAAGGATGAATATGTATATAAATCTCTATGGGTATTCACCCTTCTTACAGAGCACCGACGATATATATATATATATATATATATATATAATACGTCGTTTATAGTAAAAAAAATGAAAATATTTGATCATGCCAAATAGTAAACGCACTTGACAAAGAACATAAAGTTTGGATCTAGCCATTCCCCCGTTATTTTTAATCGGTTCTATGATTTCTGCTTAAAGTAAACTGTTCTCAAATTTCTAAAGTTTAAAAATGCAAGTAATTTAAATTAGATGAGTCCTCCATAAAAAAAAAACTATTCGCTGATACGCCAATTAGGAAATCCCCTTGTCTGTAAAAATACAATATTAATTTAGCCCCCCATCCATTTTTTCATCGGGTTCGTTGAACTTTTCTTTCAAATTTCCAAAGTAATTTTAAATTTTATGAAAGTCGTTTATGAAACTAAGTAGTCACACACAAAAAAGGCTGAACAAATTGTACTCCCCCCAAAATAATCACGCAGTGAAATTAAATTAAAACAATTACTTCTTTCGTCATGTAACCAGAGGGACAGTCTTGAATAAAATCTTTGTACCTGAAAAGAAAAAAAAAAGACACTTTAATGAATATCAAAGAGAATTTACTAGAGAAACGAGAAATAATAAGTTTTATGCAATTTATTTTCAAAAACGAAGCTAATGATATGTTATTTCATAGGCAAAAAGCGCAGGAAATTCTTTTTGTGTTTTAGATTAATCTAAATGTATCAAAATGAATTAATAAAATTTTACTTACCATTGTCTTAACTGTTTTGCATTGACTGAGCAGCATTAAAAAAGAAAATAAAAGGAAATGTGATTACCATGTTTAGGAAAGGAAACATGAAATAATTCTTTTATACATTGCATATTTGCTCTTGTGAAATATCATGCAGCTGGAACTAAATATTAGGATTATACTGGAATTAAATATTTTTGTATTATAATACGACAGTAATTGCAAAGAATAAGAGTTTTTCTTGACATTAATTCGAAATTAGAAAAGCGAACGGAAGGTGTAGTATTGGAGAAAGTAATCATTTACAATAGGATTACTTCAAAGAGAAAGGAGATATATCAACAGAGATTAATCCGAAGTACCTTATTTGTTGAATGATATATTTTTTGGCTGTTTAGAATAAGTATCAGGTGTATCGCGAGGTAAACTTTAATTTCAAGATATTTTGAACATTTCTTTTTAATAAAATTGTTAAATATATCCAGTGTTTATCAAACACAGCTAAATAACACTTTAGATGTCTTTCAACATAATTATCTCTTTCCCGTCTCGACAGAAAATGAACAAAAATATTTGAAAATTTCATGAAATTTTGACTTAGATTTATTTCTAAAAATAGATACTTTTAATTTCTTAATCCAAGTTACCACCTTCTAACTATTTTCTGACGATATGAGGAAGTCTAACACTATGTCTTTTCTCATGATTTTTAAGTATATCTCTGATAGTTTTAGGTATACTTCATCGTCTATTGAAATTGACCTTTTCCTTACGGGGTGGGATAACGTGTATCCCAAGAATACGGGCCTAAGAATGGATATATATATATATATATATATATGTATATGTATATATATATATATGTATATATATATGTATATATATATATATATGTATATGTATATATATATATATGTATATATATATGTATATATATATATATATGTATATATATATATATATATATGTATGTATATATATATATATATATGTATATATATATATATATATGTATATATATATATATGTATATATATATATATATGTATATATATATGTATATATATATGTATATATATATGTATATATATATGTATATGTATATATATATATATATATATATATATATATATATATATATATATATATATATATATATATATATATATATATATATATATATATATATATACTTACCTGTGGTACAAGAAGTGCCTAAGTCAGTTTTCCCCAAGATGACTTTGTTTGCTTATGTCTCTTTAAAAAAATATTCTTTTCAATGTAAGAAGTACCCAAGTCTGTTCAATGTTTTAAAAGTGTTAACTAAACCATTGTACAGACTTGGGAATTTCTTACATTGAAAATAATTTTTTTTTTAAAGAGACATAATGAAACAAATTCATCTTGGAAAAAACTGACGTAGGCCCCTCTTGTACCACAGGTAAGTATATATATATGTATATATATATGTATATGTATATATATATGTATATATATATATGTATATGTATATGTATATATATATGTATATGTATATGTATATGTATATGTATATATATATATATATATATATATATATATATATATATATATATATATATATATATATATATATATATATATATAGCCCCTTTAATGGCCGTTCATACAAAGGGGTATGAATTTTCCCGTTCTAAAGAGGGAATTGGAAAAATGGGCCCCGTAAGCTAAAAGTTAAACAAAATAAGGTCGGAAACAAGAGGCATAATATCTAACAGCTATCAATATACACAGCTCGCGATTCAGCGAAGTACCGTGTTGATGTCCTAACTTCCCTGTTTCCCCTTTGCCAAAGCACCAATGATTAACATTGTATATACACACTACAACATATTCATGCGTTTCTCATGTAATTTTAGTAACACATAATTTGATAATTATATTCAACGACTTTCTCTTCATCTACACATATTTTTTTCATAAAAATCAATTTAAAAGTAAAAACGATCTAAATTCGATAAAATTCATCGAATTGGCAACTAATTTTGGCCTGACAGGTGCAGATCTGGGAGCATTAGATGTCATTGTAATTTAAGAATGATAGAAAAGATCCGACTGCTAAAGTTCCGGACCCCTCACTCAAAATGATGCGACGGACACAAGATAGATGAGCTTTATAACGACAAAAAATGTAACTAGAGGCACACGTTTTAAGAACAGAAGAGATTAACTTCGTCAAAGCACTTTCGGGCTTTCATTTTGCCGGAATCGAATTTACCATCTTTGACATCCCGGATCGATAGTATATATATATATATACAGTAACCACCGCTTATAGTGATCAGTGGTTATAAGAATCAGCCGTTTATAAGAATCAATATCGCGAAAACAAAAACAAATGTATTATTTCCATGTTAAAATTTTCGCTTTAAAGAATCAATCCACCAGTTTTAAGAATCAGTTTACACTCTTCGCTTTCCTTTCATTTTTCTAAAAAAGCTACTTAAACCCTCAAAAGGCAAGAAGTTGTTTCTTATTTTTTTTAAAGAAAGATTGATAAGATGTGGATGGAATATAGTCGTAAAATTCATCCCTTTCTTTGTTAGACATAATATAATAGTTTCACCATAAACGCTTTAGCACAACACTGTCCTATTAGCTTGACCCAAGGGCATCTTTACCGTCCGGGTCCGATTTCAATTTTCTCCACTGACAAACAAAAATAGGGACTCTTTTTTCTCACATCCCGATTGTGGCTTCCTGGACCCTGAAACATATAAATCTTCGGCGAAGTGTTCACTATCACTTAGGCAAACATGACATTAGTAGATTCAACACGCTATCAAACCGTGAAACGTAAGCTAGAAGGTGAATCATCGTCTGAGACTATTTATATTGAGAGAGGTATAAACAGCCCCCTGAAAACTTCATTACGTCAAACTACCACAGAAAACTTTTTCTTGCTCCCTTCCTGTAGTTGAAATGTTAAAACTGTTAAGCAGGTATGTTGTAACAAATATTGGATTTTTTCTTCTCTCACTATAATCTTGTGTATTTACTTATAGGTCTAGAAAATAAGTTGTATGATTAAAATTGTAAAAAATAATTTTAATAAAAGATAATTAACGTAAATTAAAGAGTATTTTATGGTAAATTAGGAAAATATAGGTGCGTGTGTGCCTGTCCAAAAACCTAAATTTCGGCTATAAGAATCAACCGCTTATAAGAATCAGAATCAGTGATAACAAACGTGATTCTCATAAGCGGAAATCACTGTATGTATGTATGTATGTATATTATATATATATATATATATATAATATATATATATATATATAGGATGAAAAATCTACCAGCGGGCGCTGTACGCAGCGACGAGAGTGAACGTCTACACATCTGGACATTCGGCGAGTGGAAGCCGGCGCATGCGGATATAGCGGGCCGTATACGAAAGCTAGAACTATATCAGTGTTAAATACTAGACGAGTTTATGATTTATGTTCTATTGTAGTTTCATGTGATGTGCCAACATTTCTAATCTTTAAATAAATTATTGTCGGTAATCGAATGTTTAGTCTTTGAGTTACCTCTGGACATACATTTGGAATTTGTTTCTACTCCCGGGATCTGACATATATATATATATACAGTAGAATCTCGACCGATCGTTTTCGGATCC
This sequence comes from Dolomedes plantarius, assembly GCA_907164885.2. NCBI lineage: Eukaryota > Metazoa > Arthropoda > Arachnida > Araneae > Dolomedidae > Dolomedes > Dolomedes plantarius. The sequence goes on along the minus strand of OU015496.1, from coordinate 32,458,695 downwards.
ATCGTTTTTCCGTATGTGTCGTTCATTTTATCCAGTCCAAACGATCATATTGCTTTGTTATGTTTCCGCATCTATCGTTTTCCCGTATTTATCGTTCATTTCAATCGGTCCCTTGAAAAACGATAGATCGAGACTCAACTGTATATATATATATATATATATATATATATATATATATATATATATATATATATATATATATATATATATATATATATATATATATATATATATATATATATATATATATATATATATATGTGTGTGTGTGTGTGTGTGTGTGTGTGTGTCTGTCTGTACCGAGAGAGAGAAAAAAAGGGAGATTTAAACACTCAGAGAATGATATAACAAAGACAGAAAAACGAAAGAGCACGAGTCACGAATTTTCACGAGTTTTTGGAATTCTCGGACTTAAATTTTGAGTGGTTTTCCACCTACCGCTACAAAAGACAAAACTGTGTTTGCTTGAGCGTGACCATAACCCTTTTCTGACCACGAAATTCTGTGCATTATTAATACATGAACCAGAAATGGTTTTGCAGTTCTTTTGGAATTTCTCTCCGTTGACATTTAAACCGATGGAATGTAGCCAAGTTGACATTATTTTCTTTTTTCAATTCCAGAATTTATGACGTTTCTGATTCTCTAGGTAACTGTGTCAAACCGGAGGGTCTATAGTAACCGTTTCCAACATAACAGAAAACGTAGACCGCGAAAGTTTTCCTTTAATGTGTGACAACGTTTGCTAAATATGAATGTTTTTTTTTTACAAATGAAGTCCTTCGTTTGTATACAACTTCTGGAAACGTGCTGTATGCGTGAGGTCTGATTTAGAAGGGAATAAAACAACATGACCTTTTCCTCTCAAATTATATATAAGATGCTGGATTTCTAAGAATCTGAAGGTCTACACCAATATATATATATATATATATATATATATATATATGTGTGTGTGTGTGTGTGTGTGTGTGTGGGATGGAGTTAGCACTCCATCCTTTAGAAGTGAATCACTAGACGTTGATCACTTTAAATGTTTAATGAAACGAGACAATCTTTACATGACAGGACTAACACTTAGGATGAAATAAGAAAAAACGAAAAGCATCTAAAGAGCTATTTGGCGCAAAATCGGAAGCTTGCGGAATATATCCGCTTAGTATTCTTTCTCACTCCATAACGTTCGCACGTAACGTCCTTGGTGCTGCAGTAGTGAGGAGTGACAGTTAAAGTGGAAGTTAAGTCCGGTGGTGTTGCCAAAGCAAACTCACACACACACACACACACACACACACACACACACATATATATATATATATATCTGTGGCTATAAAAATATTATACTGCTTTTGTAACCCAAATTTAGTTTTATACCTGCCTCAGACTTCTATTTTCCTTTCTTATTAAACATTAATGCAATTTCGTATTTATAATTTCGAAGTAGGATGTACAATAACAAAAACCGGATAAAGTCAATACAAAAAGTGTAAAACACATAAGAACAAAAATAGTTCGGTTGGGAATCACTCTCTTAGCGTGTTAACATTTATTAGTAACACGCTTGTTTCAAAATATACCCGTGAACAGTGTCTCCCAATAATGGTTGGAGAATTAAATCTTTCATCAATATATTTCCATTAAACGTTCGTATTAAAAAAAATTTTAACTGCTCTTGTAACTCAAATTTAGTTTTATACCTGCCTCATACTTTTATTTTCTTTTCTTATTAAACATTAATGCAATTTCGTAATTATAATTTCGAAGTAGGATGTATAATAACAAAGACCGAATAAAGTCAATACAAAAAGTACAAAACACATAAGAGCAAAAATAGTCACAAGAGATGGAAAACTTATTGTTCATTGAAATAAAAATAAAAACTTTTCTTAATAGTTAGATGGATTAGCTCTTAAAACGTTCTTTTTGGCATGGATTCAACTAATTTTTTTTTTTATATTTCTGTCTGGATTTCGTTCCATTCATCATGCTGCTAGCTTCAAATATCACTTTGAAAAAAATTTTCTTTTCGAGTTTTAGAATAAATTTCTTGTTGATTATGTGCAAAGGGATTTAAATCTGGGCTTTCGAGAGGTTACGTTTAGAAAATTCACCATACAAAAGTCAAAGCTGCGCAAGCAGAATGGTTTAAATTATTGTTTTTGTGGAAACACTTTTACGATGAAAATGTCCCATTACTATTAAATTGCCAAAATATATGTGTTGATTTATTACTTTAGTGATAAATTACGAATTTTTAAATCCTGTAGACACACTTTACCATTATTCTTTCTCACCCCACTGCAGTATTAACACCTAACTTATCTTCTCGTAATTATTTCTTGGTTCATCTCTATACCATGATTTTACCGTCAAAACCAAAAATTCTATATATGCTTCCAACTACAAAAATAATCAAATACGTTCAGAATTAATAATTTTCATAGATTTTACAAAAGAGACTACATATCTTTTCCGTCTGGTCATGATATCGGATATGACTCATATGTTAAAAACTGATTCAGGGAGTTAAAAACTGATTCAGGGGGTTCGCTTCAGTTTGGAAGTTGTTAGTGTTTAAAAGAATTTCTGATATGAAGGGGGCAAGGGACCTTCAACTGACGAATTTTTAATTTTCAGTTTTTAACTGTATATATGGAATAAAAATAACGAATATTCTTTTTTACTACATTGTAGAATTCAAAATAAGGATTAATGCATTTAATGACCTGTATTTGTTTTAGATTTTAAGATATCGATTAGCTTGTAGTTCATTACACTTAGAAGGTACTTATGTACATAGGACAAAAATAAATTAATGTTATATGCATAATATTTTTTTTTTAGAGCTACAGCAGTTTTTGTAAAAATTTGCTAAATTTTGACCCAATTTCCTCAATTTTGAAAAAATTTGCAAAATAAATGTCTATTTTTTATCATTTTCGAGTTTCGGTGTTATATTCCTTCGAAAAATAAGGTAGAAATAAGGAAGTACAATTTTTAAAAAAAGGACTCCGAATGTAGTACCTTAAGCAGGGACGAATTTTTCTCTCACCATTTCTTTAATCACTCTCTAGAATATGCATTTTTAAAATTTTCTCTTACTTTCTTTTTCCCCCATTGTTTCATTTTAATGAAGACAGTAAAACAAATATCACGTGGCCCTTAAAATTAATTTTTTTCCTTTTAGGGTATTAAATTATTGATGTCTATCGCTTCAAAATCAAAATTACTTCCTGAAAATATTAAAAATAATATTATTTAAAGAAACCTACGCAATGGATTTAAAGTTTTTCCCTCCCAAATACAGAAAACGTAATTAGAAAATATGCATTAGCTAATCTGGGATGAAAAAAGTGCCAAGATGAAAATTTTCAATAGCCTAACATAAGAATTGGAGATTTGAAATGTCAACTTATGAACTGCATTCATTAAAATCAGTAATTTTTTTACGTACGGCTCATTCATAATATTATAAAATTGCGCGAGTTTTAGGAGAATTTTTTATTTCCTAAAGCAACTTCATTACGCAAATTCATTTTGGCTTCATTATTTCCCTTTTTTTCCCTAAAAAACTAGATAAAAAGAGACTAAGAAATTTATTCAAAGAAGAGTATTTTTATAACATAAATTTTATGCACTTTTCAGTTTTGACGCCATTTTTGAAAACTATAAGTACCCGATCAGCATTTTGAGGTTCGGTAAATACTGATAAAGATTATTTGCTTTATAAATGTGCACCTTAGATTTTTTTTATATTGCAAAAGCACTTGATTGTAAATCATTGACTCCCATGCATCAAAGATGCACGAGATTGGAGCATATAAAACAATAATTACAAGATAAAAAGAACTTTTTATATACCATGTTTTTAAATTTTCGTTGAATCATATAAAGTTGACAATTCTATGTATTAATAAATACTTTTTTAAAATTTTTTTGAGGAATTATCCCATCAACTTGAAAGAAAATGAAGTTAATTGGAAGTTAACTTGCGTTTAATTTTTCGTTCCCGTCCCGGCCGATAGATGTCTGCACCAGTCTACAAAACAAAATTAACTGAAATTGAATTCAAATCTGCCTAAAGATGGCTAAAAGTATAAAAAAAATGCACTGTCTTCGTGTTCTGAGCTATTCTAAAAGTTTCAAATGTCTAGCTAGTCGGGAAGTTAGCTAAAAATCGATTGCAAGATTCGTACGGGACAAACACACACACAAACAAACAAACAAGAAAGCGAGTTAATAAAAACATGGTAAAAATAGAACAGCTGAACAATACAAAAACAATAACTTAAAACAAGAACAATAATTGCATCAAAATTGCAAGCATGAACTACATAAACATGAAAGAAAACCAGTCGCTGGATGTGAATTTCATCAACTTTCTAGCCCGCCAATATCGACTGTATAAGTATTCTCCGTTCAATGAAGAACAATTTAGCAAATGATCTTTGTCCATCTCAAAGTTCTGGTTGCGAAAAGGCCACAACGGACTGCTTTTATATACCAATGCTGTATAGCTGTTTAGCAAGGCAATCATGTCCAGCTAAAAGCCGCCAATGCATGGGATCTTGGGGAGTTTGGGATTTTATTGATTGAGTCCCTCCATCTCTTATTCTTGATTTCTTCTAATAAATTGCTATCATAGTTTTTACTCACCACATTATATTATAATTCGTCCTTAGATCTTATAAAGGGCGTTTCAAATACGTAAAAAATAAGTAATATATTTTTTTAAATTTCACCAAACGTTTATTTCTTAAATATTGATTAAACCATTTTTTAGCATTAAAATATTTTTAGAGCTTTTTATTCAGAAAATAAAGACTTGACACATATAACAGTCAACTAAATAATGTTTATGCGCCAAAAGTGAAAATAAACAAACACAAGCGCAACGCAGTAAATCAGAATAAAAGCAGCTTACGGATCATGTTTGCACGATATTCCTCAAATTTGTCTGGAGGGAATTTTTCCGGATGCGGTTCTTCCCCGACGGAATTTAATCGCCTCGAAAAACTTCCGAAATATCCGTTGTGTGAAACCCAATTCAGTAATGGGATTTTTCTGCGGGAGAAAATTTAAATTTTTGACGGTCGGGATTATTTTCAGTAAAAGCTTTGTACGAATGGGAGAACTTTTGTCTTTTTCTCCATTTCTAAAAAAAACATTATTCTATAAAATATCTTATGTTCTTCGAGTATATTTTACATAGGAAGTACATTTAAAAGCTTCTTATAGATCACGAATACCACGTAGAAAGAAACCTCGTTTTGGCGTTACTAATATTTCGGATTTCCCATATCGGAAAAAAAAATTTCAGTGTAGGAACTTCCCTAAAATCTGCTGTCGGAACCGTGTAGTTGAGTAACTTGTGTATGGTTTCCATGGACACATAAACTACTTCTTCCTTACATATATACATATATCTGTTATTGTTGTTGTTGTTACTTATGCTACTTGACCGACAGCAACATGAGATCAAGTCCCGAAATCTATGGGCGATGAAGGTGCGGCTCCTGTTTTGAATTAGCACTACAAGGGTCGGACTCTGACTTGGCCAAAGGACCAGTCCCGGGATTTTGACCCGAGTCAAATGACGAGATCAGGACACTTGACCCCGCACCTCCAGAGATAAATTTTAGAACTTGGAGGACATCGCAGTAACGACAGATTTTACGTGCACAAGCCACCATTAGTGTACTCGGCAGTGGATTTGTCAGTGACGAGCATCGAACCAGTGACTTCCAGATCACTAGCCAGCTGACCTTGCCAACTGGGCCACTGCGCCCCCCACATATCTTGATTTATACATATATATTTATAGAATCTATTGAATATACAGAATCTATTAAATATACATATCTTGATTTATTCATATATATTTGCAGAATCTATTAAAGAACATTTCCATTATCAGTTAATCATTATCAATCATCGATCTGTCGAAAACCGGAGAAAGAATCCTAACTCAGGTCAATCTAAATAGACTAATCAGCATAGAGACTGGAAGCAAGTCCCATAGTTACATTTTCTCTTCCTCTTGGACCTCCTCTCTCTCCCTTTTTATTCCCCATCTTTCAGAAATTCCAGATCATTCTAGAGCTTCTGGATTGGCTTGGGAAAGCTCCTACGGCTTCCCGTCAGTTAGTGTGTTCAGAGCATCCGATCCGGTGGTGGCTGAAACTACTTCCCTTTGAATCCTCCGTCAACGACCTGTTTAAAGTACGCCGCCAATCTTTTCTTAAATTGGTCGCAAATGGAAAGGATTTTCCCAAATGAGAAAGGCCTCAGCACTACCAAGTGTATATGCCTCTGACATTTGCCATAATCAAATCCTTATTTTATTGGTCTCGTATAATCAAATCCTTATTTTATTGGTCTCATACTGATTTATAATTAGAAATTTTATAGAATTAATGCAACCCTACTAGAGGTATATGGATACACTAGCTGAAAACCCTTACTTCGCTATGGAGTACATTTAAATTAAATACAACGGTCAATGTATACAGTTATTGCCAATATATATATACACTGCTCAAAACAATTAGGGGAGCACATGGTTTTAACGAAATTACACAAATACTTACACCGATAAGTAACATAAAATAAATCATCCATAATTTAAAGCCTAGCAGGAAACAGAAGAAGATAACTTCATATGCAAATCAAAGTTCATGACGTCAAAAACCAGAAAAAGAACATATGGGCGGAAATCGGGATGTTTCAGAAACAACTGTTTCACTGCCTTAACTGTGAAATTCGACTATTCAGTTATTCTTTTTGAGAAAAGGTGACTTGAAAATGCCTCAACAACGTGATTTACGGGAATCCATGGCATGGCGTATTATAGGCAGACTTGAATCCGGGAAAACAAAACGTAGTGTCACGGACGCTGTTGGAGTCGCCAGAAGTGTCGTTGCAAGGCTGTGGAATCGATTCCAAGAAACAGGGAATGTTAGACGTCGACCAGGGCAAGGTCGGCCACGCGCCACTACAGCAACTGATGACCGGTATATACTGTTAACAGCTCGTCGAAACAGAACAAAGACAGTTGCTCTTGGCAACAGGACGAAGGGTGTCCAACCAAACAGTGCTTAATAGGCTTCATCAGGGAGGTCTCTATGCACGTAGGCCAATGGTCTGCATTCCGTTGACCTCACGCCACCGTGCGGCCCGAAGAAAATGGGCTGCTGGACATCGAGATTGGGAGCAACATGATTGGAGCCAAGTGCTGTTTACAGACGAGTCCCGATTCAGTCTGGAGTGTGACACCCGACGTGTTTTGGTATGGAGGGAAAGAGGCACTCGAAATAACCCCACATTCGTTCGTGAAAGGTCACAATACAGACGAGCAGGTTTTATGGTATGGGGTGGAATCAGCATAGGTGGACGTACGGACCTGCATATCATTCGGAATGGAACCCGAAGTCATGCAGACGAGATACTGAGACCTCATGTCATATCTTACGCTGCAGCCATTGGAGATTCCTTTGTTTTCCAGCATGATAATCCCAGACCGCATACAGCTCGTCTTGTGGAGAACATGCTTGAAGCTGAAACAATACAGCGTATGGAATGGCCAGCGTGCTCTCCTGACCTGAATCCAATCGAGCATCTTTGGGACATGCTCGGACGACACATTGCTGCGAGACCAACGCCTCCTTTTACTCTCCGAGACTTAGAGATTGCACTTCTTGAGGAGTGGAACAGTATTCCCCAAAGTCTTATCGATAACATCATCGCATCCATGGAAAACAGGTGTACAGCAGTCTTAGCTGTTTGAGGAGACCACACGCCATATTAAAAATCTTGCATCATTTGTAAACAATACTTTTTTTTATCGTTTACATGTAACCAAATTGTTGCCCTAAATCATCTTTTCATGTTTTTTCCATATTTGCAAAGAATTAAAGCTTAATTACAAATATTTTTGCGTCTTTTTTTCTGTATTGCGCATTGATACGCGTGTACTATCCATTTTATGCCAATACGTGGCTGTCTCGCACGGTTTTCTTAACTTCTTTGCTTGCTCCCCTAATTTTTTTGAGCAGTGTATATAGTATATATATATATATATATATATATATATATATATATATATTTATAATAAATACGACGATCAATGTATACAATTGATGTAAAAAAATATATTCATAAAAAAATCGTAAAGGACAAAATAATGTTTATAGACAAAATTTTTATAGACAAAATAATGTAGAAGAAAATATTCAAATTAAATGTAATTGGACATAATAAAGAATATAGTACAGTTTGAAGAACATAATATCTTTTATTGTATTTTAATATCTTTTTGGATAATGTCCAATCGTCTGCCGCATTAGCAAGAAAAAAAAGGATTTTTTTTCGTCTATTTAGTTGTTATGCACGTGACGATACATTTATTTAAAGTACCAGAAAAAGAAATCACGTGATCAGCATTTAATAAATTAAATTCTAAAAATTAATCTTTAAAATTTCACCATAAATCAGAAAATGAAGATAAAGATTCGAAAAAGAGTTCATTTTAAAGGAATTTTTATGATCTTTCTTGTGATATAAATTTTATAACCCTCAAATTATTATTAAAAAAAATTTAAATCACTAAAACAGCTTAAAAATTTAATTTAAAAAAATCTATGAAGAATTTTTCAAAATCTTTCTTAGTGCACTCCTACACTATAAGAAGAATCGCCATGCAAAATTTCAGCACTTTAGGTCCAGCGGTTTGGTCTGTGCGTTGCATGTCAGTCAGTGAGTCAGTCAGTTACGGAACTGTTTTATATATATATAGATTTAAGCTCTTGAGGAATGTCATGCCGATAATCAGGTAAATTTTCCTCTCTGACTTCCGAACGTAGAAATCGGTAGAAATACTTTCCTTGTTTATGCACCAAAGAAAGCTCGCAAAGTTTTGCACAAGGGAATAGTTGCCCATCAACGTAGCAGTGTCCCGGGTGATTTACCGAGAAATGATACCTCCGCCCTTTTTAGAATGGCAATTATGCACGATTACTAACGGAAACATCAATGCAAAATATTAAAAGAGGATTCTCTATGTCAGTGGAGCGCAAACTTGCTTCGTCCGCGACCCATTTTCTTTGGATAAAAAAAAAATCACGCAACCTCTAAGAAAATTTTTTTAGCAGTAGCAGCAAATTAAAAAAGAAAGTTAGCAAACATCGAAAAAAGAAATAAGACCGTAAATCATGGAGACCGTTTATTCTGAAACCTTTTCAATTAAAAAGGCAAACAGCATGCATTGTTGGTTTAGTAAACATTCAAATTATGTTCAAAAACAATATTTCAGATTATTCAAGTATTTTGTTTTTATGCATAGTTATTTGAACAAAATTTGAGAAAAATAATTAGTAAAAGCAGATTAATAAACAAAGGTATTCAGACTCCCTTAAAGTGAACTGCTTTTACTTAAAACTGACGTTCATTAATCACAACATAATAGAAATTACAATTTCAGATTCAGAATCTCAAATAGGTTTTAAGACAGGGGTGTCAAACTCAAAGGCTACATTGGGCGAAACAAACAAGGTTTAACTATAGATGTGCCGCAAAAAAAAATCAATATTAGTAGAAACGTAGGTTTATTTACCTAATTACAGTATATTCAACATAAATATATGCATTTTGTTTAATAATAGCAAAAAAAAGAGTATAATTAAAAAACATTTAGCGAATTCTTCCTATCTTATTATAATTCTGCGTCGGTCATTTTATTATATATTATTTATTGTGTGCCAATATATTGGCCGGGTCGCAAAAATGTTCGTCGCGGGCCGCAAGTTTGACACCCCTGTTTTAAGACTTCTCTATCAAAGGCTTTACGGCTACATTTGGTCTGGTATACAATTGTAGCATATTTATTAACATACGAGATATCGAACCAGACAGCTTTACGTGTCGGCACCAGAGGTGACCTCCGATGACCAGACAACATAGCAGACAGCGTGGTGTGTCCGCACAAGCTCCTAATTACAATTACTTTAAGGGTCAGCTCGATTCTGGCTACACCCACACTCGATCTCCACGTGGGGTCCAAGGGTTAGAGTACAGCTGTGCCAATCGTAAGCCACTTCCTCTAATTAACGGGGCAAAAAAGAGATGGGAATCTGATGACGTCACAAACCGGAAGAGGTTTTACTGGTTTATATCCTCGTAAGTGGAAAATTCGAGTATATTACAAGGTGCCCGTAATTTAAACGGTCACATTAAAATTTAACTACTTCTGTCTAGGACCATATTAAACACTCATCTATATATATAAAGCAGTTCTAAAACTGACTGACTGACTGACAGATAACACACAGACCAAACCGCTGGTTCTAAAGGGCTGAAATTTTGCATGGCGATACTTCTTATAGTGTAGGGGTGCATTAAGAAAGATTTTTGAAATATTCTTCTTAGATTTTTTTAAATAAAATTTTTAAGCTGGTTTAGTAATTTTTTTATGTTTGCATTAAAAATAACAATCTGAGGGTTATAAAATTTATATCACGGAAAGATTAAAAAATTCCTTTAAAATGAAATATTTTTCGAATCTTTACCTCCATTTTCTGATTTTTGGTGTATTTTTAAAAATTTATTTTTAGAATTTAATTCATTAAATGCTGATGACGAGATTTCTTTTCCTTTTCTGATACTTCAAATTAATTTTGCGTCACGTGCATAACAACGAAATAAATTGATAAAAAATATTAAAATACGGTAAAAAGATAAAAATTAACCACTAGTCTCATTGAGATGGAAGATTTTTAAGAATTTAATTCAAATGAATATGTTTTATGGATATTATACATACAAATTAATTGTATACATTGCCGTTGTATTTAATTTGAATATTTTCTTCTACATTATTTTGTCTAAAAAATATCCGTTGCGATTTATATATATTGGCATTAATTGCATACATTGATCGTTGTATTTAATTTGAATGTACTGCGTAGCGTAGCACAGGTATTCAGCTATAGAAAATAAAACTGCAATAGAGTGTTTTCGAACTTCAAAAAATACATTACCAGCTACATAGGCTAATTAAACAAAAAAAGATTAAGTAATAGGTAATGTAAGGCACGCACAATATGATGTGGAACAATGTTGGTAATATTCAGATAGCTGTAAAATTATTTAAGTTTACGAAATACTAAAGTACTGTGTTTTATAAACTGTTTTATAAAGTGTTTATCAGTCTTTAACGGAAGAGCCGAGAATAACCCGATTTTCGAAATCGAATCTTGGCAAAGTCGAAGTTCGGGCACAACCAACTTTTTCTTTGTTTTATCTTAACCATTTCCCGTAAAAGATAAATAGTTAGTTTAAGCATTTGAAGTATTTTATTATACATAAATCGAAAATATATTCTGCATCGGCAGTTTTGTTAGTTATTCAATAGATTGCGAAATAAGCATATAGTATCTTTTTGCCTTCCGAGGGCTATCTTTGAAAGCAATACATAAATTTCTCTTTCTTTTGCGTAACGTTGCAGAAACGCATTTCATTTTAAAAACAGCAAAGCATATTTTTATTCTGTGATTCATATTATCTGTTTAAGTTGCTTTTGTTGATAATGTTCCGTTGGCAACATACCAAATCCGAATTTCCGCAGATATTATAATTTCTCTTCTTCAATTATTTAGTTAGATGAGCAAAAAAAAAGGAGAGCCCCCTCTTAAAATCCATTGGCCATAAATTTCCTTTAAGTGGTTAAACATGTAAACTTTATTGCACTTAATAACGCTCTATTGTTTACTCCATATTTCATTCGGATGTTTTGCGTACTTTAAATAAAACATTCATATGATCAAAAGTCTCTTTTTTTTTACCTCAGTAACCTCAATTACATTATCTTGGCAAAGTTCTGCGTAATATCTCGAACAGAACTGGATGTAATGCATTGGTAGTGGGAGACAGATTTAAAATGTTTTCTGGGTTAGTTATGCTTTAAAAACACCAAGCCGTTCATTTCTGGTTATTAACTCCCAATTTATCTATATATATATATAAAAAATTTCCGTAACTGACTGACTGATTGACTGACTGACTGACTGATAACACAGACCAAACCGCTGGACCTAAAGGGCTGAAATTTTGTATGGCGATTTTTCTCATAGTGTTGGGGTGCCCTAAAAAAGATTTCTGAAAAATTCTTCTTCGATTTTTCAAAATTAAAATTTTAAGCTGTTTTTGTGACATTTTTTAAAGTTTGAATTTAAAATAATAATTTGAGGGTTATAAAATTTATATCACGAGAAAGATCATAAAAATTCCTTTAAATTGAAATCTCTTTCGAAAATTTACCTCCATTTTCCGATTTTTGGTGAATTTTTAAAGATTAATTTTTAGAATTTAATTTATTAATTGCTGATCACGTGGTTTCTTTTCTTTTTGTGATACTTTAAACTGATTTTACGTTACGTGCATAGCAATGAAATAAATTGACAAAAAATATTTTGTTTTCTTTCTAATGCGGCAGACGATTGGACATTATCCAAAAAATTATTAGTACAGTAGAAGAAATGTTCCTAAAACTATACTATATTCTTTATTATGTTCTATTAGATTTAACTTGAATATTTTCTTCTACATTATTTTGTCTATAAATATATCCGCTACGATTTTTTTATAAATAAATAAATAAATAAATATATATATATATATATACATTTGGCATTAATTGCAACCATTGACCGTTGTATTTAATTTGAATGTACTCCGTAGCGAAGCACAGGTATTCAGCTAGTTTCTAAATAAAATGGGAGAGAATGTAAATTAGAGTGTTCATTATATTTCGATATTCATTTCATTATATTTTCATGTTTGCTGTTCTATTAAAGTTCCTCTATTTTGTTTTTAACCTGTCAACATAACACTAGCACCTGAACCATCATTCATTACAGTATTTTCAGTTGAAGGTTACGTTCTTTTTATCACAAAATGTGCTGCAAGCCGTAAGATATTTTAAAATTGTTTTTGTGCAGAATAATTTATCATTCTTCTCTCACGCAAGAACTACCAAGACTGGTTAAATGAATGGTATTAATGGCAATATCAATAAATACATCTTAATTGTCGATAGAGTCGATAAACTAGTAATATTATTTATGGAACTTCTATGCCCTGTAGTAGCAAAAAGTTCATAACAATTATTACATGACACCCTGGCACCAGACGAATCGTGAATATATCTATCGTGGTATGAAAAAAGTTTACATCCAGTTTTCTACCTGCTATCCCTTTGAGCTTCTGCAATCTCATTGATCAGAATAATTTATTTTGTCTGCTGCATAAAACTAGTAGCTTTACTTATCACTAACGACCTATAATTATTTCCCCATTGACATGAGCGAAAGATATTTCTGCCGTTGTATCTAACAAACAATCAAATGGCTCCAAATAAATATAGTGTTCGAATAATCAGATAACCTTTGTTATGAGGTAAAAAAAATATTCAGTTTCTGAGGTGACGTAAAATAAATGATTACTATAAAAAGTTAAAAACTATCTTGGGAAGTGTTTAAACGTAGCCTTAGCAGTTTTAAGCTATGAAGAACAAACCTGTCTTTATTCCTATGTCGGAGAAATAGTTGTACAGTGGAATCTCGATTTATCGAACCTCGTGGGAAATGGAAAAACTTCGAATTATCGAGGATTTCGATTATATCGAGGATCCACTGTATTAACCATTTTCCCGTGAGCACCCCAATAAACAATAGCTCTAGAACGGTCAGAAATAAAACTGTTATACAGAGGCTGTTCGCACATTTTTTAGACGATTTTGGTAAGCGGTAATAAAAAATCTTTTTCTGCAAAAGAAATAATTGCAATTGTACTATGTTTTTAAAAGTCAAAATTATCGTCTGCGGCTTGAAAGTTTTGTTTTTATTCAAAATGGCGTTTTTAACAAAGCAGTGGTTCGAAGGCTACATTTATGCTCTTTCCGAAGAGAAATATGCATACTCCGTTATCCAAAAACGATGTGAGAGTCATGGTTTTGTGATATCTAAAGCGTCGATAGGTAATATCGCCAACAAGAAAGGAATAAACTTCAAATTGGAGCCTCAAGTGGGACAAAAATTCCAAACAAGTATCCAAGGAAAAAACGGACATCTTCGACTATTGCAAAGGTACATTGTTTAATGTTAAAAGAAAATCCCCCTAGTCAAAGAACAGTTGCAAAATCATTAAAATGCTCGGTGTCCACTGTAAACAAAATGATAAACGTTGATTTAAATCTTAAGAAAGCGAAAAAACGTAATGTGCATCGTCTTCTTCCAAATCATATCGCTGAACGCAGGACACGCTGCAGAATTCTATATGAGAAACACTTATCCAAAGAAAAATGGAAAACAATTGTCACAATAGATGAATCATGGGTGTATTTAAATGATTGCAACAAAAAAAAGCCATTTATTATCATAAAAGGGGAGAAAAAAATTTAAATACATGGTTCAAAGAATCGAAAGAAAGTTTTTCTAAGGGATTCATGATTGTTGCTGGTTTTTCTTATAATGGCAAGTTAAAAATAAAGAGAGTGGAAAAAATGTCAAGATTAACTCCAAATACTATGAGGAACATATTTTATCGCCAATTTTTCTGAATGAAATACCATCGCTTTACCCACAGTGCCATCAATCTGTGAGACTCCATCAGGACAAAGCTAGCAGTCACACATCAAAATCCACAGTAAATTTCCTAAAAGAAATGGAACAAAAAACTGGTATCAAGGCCATACCCTTCACTGATATCCCTACTAAATATCCCGATGTATCACCTATGGATTTTTGTGCTTTCGGACTTTTAAAATCTGCATTATCCAAACGTCGTCCCAAAACCCTTACAGGACTCTGGAAAGCTGTTCAGGAGGAATGGGATAGAATACCTCTTCTGACACTTCAAAAGGCATTATTATCCTGGAAATTGCGGTGTCGAAAGATAATTCAGAATAAGGGATGTCAAATAAAACATTTAAAAAACAAGAATTTTATGTAATTTAGTTTTGCGAATACAATATACATCGTCTAAAAAATGTGTGAACAGCCTCTGTAGTTGTTGTATGCGGTGGAACTTGTCAGGTGATTGAAATTCATAGTCTCCCCAAAATAACAAAGAGGGCATTTAGGTGAGACGGAAACACTAATACGATGTAAGTGTCCTTGAAGAAAGTCATGAACAGTAGGAAACCGTAAGTTAGCCAGATTGAGGGTTGTAAAACTAGTAGAAAGAGGCATGCCTTATGGAACAAGGAAAAACATCAAAGTACATCAAGATATTCCAATAGCACCTTCTCTATGTTTTTCACATAAAAAGTTGTGGATCGTCTTTGTTATCCCTGCAGGATGGTAAGGCAAAGCCCTTGATGGTAAGAAAAGGAATAAGTTGGTTCTTTGGCCTTACAGACATTCTTGACAATAGCAACTGCCCTCTCATTTCCTGGATTATCGCAGTGGCTGGGAATCCATCGCAAAGCAATTTCCCAACCTGAATGTATAGATTGGCGGAAAGAGCTTTAACCTCTCAAAATATAAGTGGTTATAGATCTTTGGAAAAAATTTATCTATAGATAACTTATCAAATTTTTTTTTCCAACGTGGTAAGCACTTGTCTTGACGACTTTCGCCCGCTCACACCACGGAATCTTGTTGGCTACTTTTTTTATGCGATCACATCGAGCTCATTTAGCTGAGCTCATTGAGATGAGCCAATATTACTCCCGTTGAGGCTATAACACGGGAACGCCCAAGCCTTAGTCAGTATTCGAACCCAAGCCCACTGGAAGCTCACCACTGGTCATTCTCCCATTCAGTAACATCGGGTTCTACTGACCATCGCAATGTGCTCGCTCACATATTAATACTGAAGGTTATATAAATAAAATAATATTTTTCTCGTGCGAGTTTACGAGTGTGTGTCTGTTTAAAACCATACTAGTAGCCTAGTAAAGTACACCGAAGTTAAAGCAAAGAGATTAAAAATCTCTATGTAATCAGATATGTAATCAGGAAAATTAACCCGGGCGTAATGGGATAATAAAATGCACCCGAATTTTGTGGGTAAAGTACATTTTGAAAATATTCTACAAGAATAAAAGTATATTTTGAATACAAAATGTTCATCAATTTTATGGGTAAAGGATATTTTGAAATGTGCATTGAAGACTTTTGTCTCCAATGCAGACATAATCTGACATGTAAAGTAATCTAAGGTAATCAGACTAACAAAAGAAAGAGTTTAAAAGAGCTCAACGTCTCAAAAACCAGAAAATGTAAAAAAAGATAGCAAAGTGCATGGATCTATAAAAAATAGTTAACATGTGACATACACATACTTATATATTGAATTACTTTACATTTATTCCAATTTATATGTATATATTCATACATAAACATAAAATTTTCATTTATTTATTTCGTATTTCTAGTTACCATTTCCGCATTCATTATTATCATGGTTAGGGCAAAAAATAAATGAACGAATAAACTTAAGAAATCCAGTTTCTGGAATCTTGTTAATATACATATGTTTTCGATGGATAGTAGTGCAGCTATCTAAACCACTAATAAATATGTCCATGATTATGAGTTGCAGAAAGAAATAGTCATTGGTTTTTCTTTCTTTTCAGTTTTTGGAAAACATATTCCAGAATTATGAAACATATTTCCTTTTCGAAAAACATAAAGAGGCTCAAAGTTTTGAAAATGCAAACATCCCGAGACATTTTGTAAGAGAAATGTGACACATGGGAAAATACATGCTAGCGGATTATTTTAGCGGATAAGGAAAAGCAAACTGAATTAAGTTTTTAACCAAGGCGGATGTCTCCTTTTTGTAGATTTTAATGTTTTATTATGTAAAGTTACGATGAATTCTCAACGAGCTTTCGGCATAAAATAAATTTAAGATTCTGCATGTATGCTTAAACATGTAAAATTTTAATGCGGTGATCCAGAAACACGGCGGTTCTTTTGAAGATTTTTTAATAATAAATGCACGGAAAAAGCATTTAGTTACGATGTATTTTCTCATGCTTTTCGTTGTTGGCGGTACACACATACACACACACACACACACACACATATATATACGTGTATACAATGTATATATATATATATATATATATATATATATATATATATATATATACTATCGAACCGCGTTATAATGAACTTCAAAGGAACAAATGTTTTGTTCGCTTTATCGGGTAATTCGCTATATCCGAATCGTTAAGAAAAATGCTTGAGTTCCCAAAATGTATAACTCATTAGTTGCAATGTGTATTCAATAATGATGTATTAAAAATGATAAAATCTATTAAAAATGATCATTGATGAATTAAATCGACTAAAATCGATTACATTAAACTGACACAATACTAATTACTTACAATAGGAACACGGCAGGACCAAAATTTTCGTTATATTCGTGAGTTCATTATATACCGGGTTCGCTATAACGGGGGTCGATTGTATGTATGTATGTATATATATATAAATATATATATATATATTTGCACTTACTTACTTACTTACTTACTTACACACACACACACACACATATATATATATATATATATATATATATATATACTTGAAACTGATAACTAGTTAATAAAACTGTTTAATAATATCACTTTGTGGTAAATATTATTCCCGAAATCTTAGAATTATACATTATGAGTATAAATTTCAATATTTCAGTTATAATAACCTCATTTTCAAAGTGTTGATTGTCAAAGCTTTACAGATAAAGTGCTTGCAATCATACTCCATGCTTCATAGTTTACGATTCTTCACTGTAACTTAACCTTTTATGTCTAGTGTTTGGGCGATGTGTATACAATAAAGGAAGCTGGATTCAACTGTTCTCGTTATCTTTCCTTCGTCTTTTGAAGGATTGTCCGATGATCAGGTATCTTGAAGGTGACAACTCTAGGAAACATTTCTTCGTGTTTTTATAATATTATTTTTATCAATTAATTTTTCTCTTGTTTCTTCATTTGGTTTGCCCTGCAAGTGTTGGTTTTAAGTTTCCTTTTTTACATATTTTAAATAGGAGGGTACAACCATCTGAGCCTTACAATCCAAGTATCTAGAATAACATTAATTTCTTGAAGTTTTGCTCATTGTTGTTTTAATCATAATTTTTTTTTCAAAGTTCTATAAATATGTAATAATAAAGCCCCACCCGCATTAATTAACCTGTAATAATAACGCCACGCCAGTTTTAATTCGATTCTATCGATTCTCTATTTTTAATATTGTCTTTCTTGTTATATAACTGACTTCCGCTTTTCTTCTTTATGGCGCCTAGCTGTATCTAAGCATATTGCACCACAGATCACGTGAACAATCGAAACTAAATTTCCTGTACGCTGGTCTGAGATCGAAATGCGCAGTTAGAGTTTGGATACGCATTAAAACAGCACATCACTATCCATTCTCTCTGCTCTTTGTAAATATGAAAATATCTTCTGCTATTTATATGTGTTATAATGTCTTTAAATACTAAATAACCATAATGCGCATAATGAATAAAAGTATTATCCCCGAATTGGATTATGTGATTGGATTCTGATGTACATAAGGCCCGACTATCAAAACATACATGCCCGTATATCCTTTCTGCAGTGTTTACTCATATATATATATATATATATATATATATATATATACAGAAATTTTGAAATAAAATCTTCTTAGCTTATGTTTCTTTATATCAAGTTCATTCGTAAAGGAGGGGATTTACACCATTTCTCCTTTAAAACTGAATACAATTTTGATGCGATTTCCCCCGAATATCTCATTCTAGCTACGGCATGCCAAAAAGATGAAAGGGAGGTTTTACATTGAATTGAAGGGTCCGACATTTCGTAAAAGAATGGAAACTTGCCAAAGTCCTGTATCATATTCTCGGACACGATGTACCTCTCACTTGCCCTAAGCAAATGGGGGCTTTTCGGTTGCCATGGGGATATTTGACATTCGATTACTTAAGAGTGAAACATAACCGTGAATAAATACAATACGATAAATATATCATAGTATTTTGATTTTCCCCATAGGAAGACAAACATTTTTTTTTAAAACTACTGTAGAGAAATTGTATATTGAGGGCAATATATAATTAAGCCTTTCTAAACTTCAAAAAGGTCTAGTTGAAAGTTCCAAGGTTGAACATTAATATTAGAAGCTTAAATGTTTGTGAGTCACGTAACAAATTATCGGTTTGTTGTCAGATATACTTGTAGAAACAAAATGGAAGTAGTAAATCAATTTCTCGCACCGTATTAGTAAAGTTAATTTTCAAATATAAATTAAATAATGGAACCTTCAAACAATATCACTTGCAGAACGGCACCCTTGCCACATATATCTTGAGGCGAGAAAAAAAAAATTATTAGGAATTACGTAAATACTTCAGAGTATTAAACAAAACTGCTTAAATATCTGTTTGATAGGCGGCTAAGCGTAGAACAATAAATACCATCAAGTTTAACAACTTCATGCTGGGACATGCCAAGTACGATAGATATGCTTAAATATCATAACATAGCAACGACGGTGTGTTTCCAGCAATTTTATCACTTGTTGTCTAAATTTTTACAGATCATGGAAGTTGTGTATAAGTGGGCTGGACTGACGACAAATTATCAGTCATCAGCAATACTTCATAATTATTACTCTTAAAATTTTATTGCTCCAGATAGGCTTATAATGCCAGGCATGCCTCGTGTATCCCTGAGCCTCGTGGAAACTCCTCATCTAGGTACACTTCTTCCTGTAGAGACTGGCATCTCTCCTATAAACAGTAGTATGAGTGTACCTCCCAGAACTATGCTTTGCAGGTATCCTATAGTAAAGACGTGCAATGAATACCAGACACCGGTCTTATTGTGGGATTCCGATTCTTTGAAGATTTTGTACTGGTTTCCGTTAACAAGACTTGTATTTTGGAATATTTTTCCACATTTAGGAGATAACACGCTGAGATCCATTAAACACTTTGATACCTTGTGTCTATGACTGTACTGACACCATTTCAGATGACGCCTTTCTGCCGTGATCAAATCTTGCTTATCAATGATATTTTCACCAGTTCGCTCACCAGTTTCTCACCCGCAAAAAACCGAAAAAGAGATATATAGAGTCGCAACATGTGTCTCATGTATGTTTGGACGGACACACACACACACACACACACACACACACACACACACACACACATATATATATATATATATATATATATATATATATATATAATAAAAAAGGGAAAGGGAGTTTCCTCTAGACTCGACTTCCCTAAATCCAATCCCCAGTAATATTAATTTATCGCTTTAAAATCCTTAGCCACAGAACTTCCCATGAATCGCATGCCCTTGCATTTCTACACGTGTATTTGACCGAATTCAGGAATGGAATAGCATTGCGAGTCCCTAAATCTAATGACCCTACAAATAATAGTCACATGTCTACCTTGCCCTCTCGCGTTTAATGTTGAAAGGTGGTATTTCGAGCTGTTCTTCTGGAATGAACGGATGTATTTTCGCTCTAATAAACGATTCGGCCAGACTGCTTCCAAATTTAATTTTAGTTCCTTTCAGGCTGAGTCTAGCTCCACCCATGTAAATATGAGCTAGTTTTTCCTTTTAGATTAAGGATTTTCCTTTTAGATTAATTTCCTTTTAGATTAAGGATTAATTTAAGGACGTGATGTAATGGGGATATTACTTACACACACACACACACACACACACAATATATATATATATATATATATATATATATATATGTGTGTGTGTGTGTGTGTGTGTATGTATGTATGTATATAGATCAATGTGCTCAGAGATTGATTTACGTGTGTACTTTGGGGTGGTTGTGTAAACTATATAGCTAGCAACATTTGGCAGTGTCACAGAGAGAAATCAAATTTAATTGCGCGGAGACACTTTCAGTCTTTTAGCTGTAAATTTCCGACGTCCAACTCTCGAAGGATCGATTGGTTTTCTCGCTTGTAGCGTTATTTTTTTAAGAGGTTTCCAAAAAAGAAAGTTTTGTCTCGAAGTTAATGAAAAAATATTGTGCGTTCATTCAAGACTGAGAGTGGTGACAGAAAGGGGTTAATGTTTTTCTTACTTTCGCATATCAAAGTGATGGAGTACATGACGTTAAACGTCATGTAAATTCATATAAGATTCAGGGAGCTGATGTATGTGTGGCAATAGTTTGTCCTAGAATTTGTGTTTAAAAAGTAATGATCTAGATAAGGAGAAAGTTTTGAATATATATATATATATATATATATATATATATATATATGTATATATATATATATATATATATATATATATATATATATATATATATATAGATGCTTCCATTTTTTTGCGAAAATAACACCAGTTCACACCTAAAACCATTAGAATCTGCAACAATGTGATGAAAGAGGTCTTACGGTAAGTTTTCCTACTTTTTCTACCACATACATTTTTTTATGATTTTATACCCCATGCAAAAAGAAATTCCGAAATGTGTTTTAATTTACTTTGTAGACTATACATTCAAAATTGTATTACTGAATTCAAATTTTCTCAGGCTATGAAAAGAATCTATTCATGTTCAATAAAATTTTCCCCCTAAATGGAGCGTTATTGTTTCTCCTGTATGGAGAACATAATCTTACTGTTGCAGATGTCACCTGATGCTCTAAGCTTTCTAGAATTTTCATGGCATTACTTATAAATGCCCTTGACGAAATTTTTGATATCTCGGGCATCAAGCATATACCTCATGAGAAATATACAAATTTTTATGTTTTAAAATGCTATTCAGACTCATCTACTTTATTTTTTTATATTACTCATAATAAACATTTATGAATGAATATATTTGAAAGGCTTGTGGTAACCAGTGACGCACCCAGGATTTAATCTTGGGGTGAGTTGAACGGATAAAAATATTTATAATGCAAATTCAATATTCATAATGCAATTTCTATGGTGGAAGCCAGGGCCCTTTGGCCCACCCCCTTGGTGCGCCTTTGGTGGTAACACACATACTCAAATTCTCGTCTGCGGAACTACGTCACATCATGCAAATTTCCAGCCTACGGAATAAAGTCAACACCGTGCACTGACTGAGCGTATGGACTCTAAAATTAAATACATATATCGTGCACAATTACTACTTGGACTTTTTGAAGTGGCTCGCTCAACTTTTCAACGTGTTCTTTGAGCCGACGTTGTTGTATTACCTTTTTGGTTATAAGAATAAATATGTAGTTTATTATGTTTTGGAGTGGGATCATTTACACCCATAAACATATTCGCCAAAGACATATTAGTAACCGAATTTACTGAAATCTTTTCTCGTGTTTATTAAAAATGCTTAATTTTTTCTTTCATTATTTTTAAATTTTTAGATGAGCTTCGACATTTGATATGAATGGACACTGTTAGTTCTCTCAGAGTAGAACACCTAAGGGTATTTTATTTACTTTTTACAGCAAAATCTTTCGAACAGAATACAAATGTCTGAAACATGTATTTCAGTTGTAAAATGATATGGTTTCTTCCTATTTTTGAAAGTGGAGAGCTGCCAAATTTTTTTTTAATAAAAAGCAATATTTACTTTCTACTAACACCGTAAGAGTGTATTTTTTGCTTTACTATGGCAACGGTACTCGATGTCCAAAGTGAATCAAGTATTGCTAGGATACGTGAACAACATAAAGGGTTATCTTTTGGGCAGAATAGTAAAAACAAAAAGTATTGTTGAGCCTTGCATGCAATTTAAACTTTGCAAATTGTCAGTGCTTTCATGATTCATCATTTCCACGTGGGGAAAATGTTACTTCGCCCGATAATTTACATTTGAAAGCTATCTCGTAGTGGGGGTTATAAAATGCTATTTCTGTATCGCCCATGGAGTATTTATTTTATGTTTTATATTGTTCCTGTTTCCAGGTAAATGAAACAGACTATCTTGAACACAAAAGGGACGGATTTATATCTTTGTCTCGTCATGGATGCTTCTGAGAAAAATGACAGCTGTTAGAAAGTGCTTGAGCTATAGGTTGTCACAGAGTAGCACATTTATATTTACGTCGTGTTTAACGAAACGTCAATGTATCTTACATAACAAACTAATAGTGTGTTTTATAGTCTCTTTTCGCCTCTCAAAATAACGTTAAAGCAACATATGAAATAAACCTATTTAGTTTGTTTCATATGAGAAATGAAACACGATATTAGCTTCTTTCATATGTTCTTTTGGTACATAGATACGTAGCAAGTTATTAATTTACACATTACCGGCGTATACAGCAGCCATGGACCTAGGATAAGCCCTATTTTGGGGGCTCCACAGTAGGGCATGGCCAACAAAAACGCTGAAGATTGCTCTGCAGTAACCCTATCTGATTAACCCAGTTTAATGTTAAACAACGGGGAGAATTTTTATAATGATTGCCTATTTAACTTAAAGTTGAAATTTAAAAAAAACTATACTCCACAGTAAAGAAAGAAATTTTGTACTCGGATTTATTTTTCATTCTTTGAAAGAAATGCGAATAAAATTTTAAAATTTGAATTTTTAGGGAGAAATGGGATGTACTTTGTATTCTGCGCGCATCATTTCACGTGGGGGAACAAATTTCTGTAATAAACTAGCTGAACACCCGTGTTTTGTTACGGAGTACATTCAAATGAAATTCAACTGTCAATGTATGCAATTAACGCCAATATATATGTATATGTATATATATATATATATATATATATATATATATATATATATATATATATATATATATATATATATATATATATATATATATATATATATATATATAACAAAAATTGTAACGGATATTTTTATAGACAAAATAATGTAGAAGAAAATATTCAAATTAAATAGAACGGTCAATGTATGTGATTAATCTGTATGTTTAATATCCATAAAACATACTAATTTGAATTAAATTCTTAAAAAAAATTCCATCTCAATTAGTCTAGTGGTTAAATTTTATCTTTTACTGTATTTTAAATTTTTTTTGTCAATTTATTTCTTTGTTATTCACGGGACGCAAAATTAATTTAAAGTATCACAAAAAGAAAAGAAATCTCATGATCAGCATTTAATAAATTAAATTGCAATAATTAATTTTTGAAAATTCACCAAAAATCAGAAAATGGAGGTAAAGATTCGAAAAAGATTTCATTTCAAAGGAATTTGTATGATCTTTCTCGTGATATACATTTTATAACCATCAAATGATTATTTTAAATGCAAACTTAAAAAAATGTAACAAAACCAGCTTAAAAATTTATTTAAAAAAAATCTAAGTAGAATTTTTCAAAAATCTTCCTTAGTGCCCTATAAGAAGAATCGCCATGCAAAATGTCAGCCCTTTAGGTCCAGCGGTTTAGTCTCTGCGTTATCTGTCAGTCGGTCACGGAACTGTTTTTTATATATATATAAGATAGCAGAGTAAAACAATTATTTCTCTATAATAGAGTACAACTAAAAAAAAATCTTTAAATCCTTGCCAGCAATCATCAATAAAACTTTTCTCTATAGATAACCTTTGAGATGAACGAATGTTATAGGTCTAACTAACAGCCTTACGGTGAAAGAATTCCAAACAAGGAATTCCATATTGTTAATTTGTTTTATACACTCTTTCGGTACGTACATATATAGCAAACTATCCCTTTGTTTGAAATGCTTTTCAGTCCTTACGCGTATATTATTATACAGCATTCTAGATGCAAATGTTTCTACCCATCAGTGGTTGTGATCGATCCATCCATTTAGGATAGACGGGATCCATCCATTTAGGATGGCCGGCGGATTTTAGGATGACGGGAGTTTTTGTTAGAAGGTGTTTCGCTGACTAAGACAAGCGCGAAGCCTGTTGTGCAACGACACGGACGCTCAAATCAGCTTTCTCAACACTATAACGGTATAGGGTAGTTTAGGAGGTATTTAAAAAATATACTTTAATTTCTGTTATGACCCCGGATTAATAGCTTTTACAGTATATAAAGACACACAGATTTCCGAGCTAAATTGTAGGTTTGTCGCCAATCGAGATCATGTGTTAATCTGATTTTGTGAATGAAGCGATCAAGACGTACACTGATACACAGACACACACACACATCTCACTCTCTCTCTCTCTCTATCTATCTATCTATCTATCTATCTATATCTATCTATCTATCTATATATACATATGAGTGTGTGTGTGTGTGAGTGTGTGAGCATTTTTTAGAAACATTAGAATTTAAGGGACAAAATGAGAGATTTTCTACAGAAAAACGGACTAAAAAGTTAAACGCCGGGATTATGCACGTAATGCGGCAAGCGCGTGTGTGCGGACAGCTAACACCGTGGGAGTTATTAATAGAACTGAGCAGCCTTGAAGAAATTGGCGGGAAAGGACTACGTTGAAAATTGGTGAGCTCAGCTTAAAAACTTCTCGGACAATCTAGATACGAATTCAGCGCGTGTTATTTCGATGTAGCGGGAAAAGAATAAGCAGACCGGCGAATGTATTCGATTATGGTGGACGCGTATTGAAGCGT
Source organism: Dolomedes plantarius (assembly GCA_907164885.2). NCBI lineage: Eukaryota > Metazoa > Arthropoda > Arachnida > Araneae > Dolomedidae > Dolomedes > Dolomedes plantarius. The sequence goes on along the minus strand of OU015496.1, from coordinate 32,433,095 downwards.
TCCGTGTTTTGAGATGGCCGGAAGGCCATGTTTTCAATATGAGATTGGAGAGTGGTTTAACTCTGAAATGGAACAATAAACCTAATAAAATGGACATTGTTGTATGTATTTAATGTGTTGGAGTCTCTTACCACGACGCCATGAACTTGTATGAGTACTAAAGACTGTAAAAACTATTTTAGAATAGCGAGCGTGAATCGACGCTTGTGATATATATATATATATATATATATATATATATATATATATATATATACATGAATGTGCATGTGTGCGTGCGTACTCAAAGAGGGTCTGAACCCATACCTATAAAGAAAAGAAATTTTGTAACTGAAATTTTCAAAGTGCTTATGGATTGACTTTTTTTTAAGACCTTTATCTTCGCATTATAAATCTTCAGGTAACAGAAAGTCCTTATGCATTCAACATATAAAATCCTTTATAAAAAACTTAGAATATAAAATGTATAATTTACATGTTCATTATTAGATGATATTCTTCCGACATAATTAATGCTTAACACGAAAAAATTTAGAAAGTTTTAGGATCACGCTAGTAATTTTTTAAGCGGGCGTTTCATCACAGTATCTGACGTTTCATCAGATTAAAACTCAACAGAATCCTCGGTAAGTGAAATGCATTAAAGGAATTAAATACTATCATTTGACGTAGGAATACATAACACAAGGGCTAGAGAAGACAGCTATCCGAGTACATTAGGTAATGACGGAGCTCTAAGATGAAACTTTCATACCTCAAACCTCTGGAGGAACAAAAAAAAATATGCCAGAGGCTTCATCAGAGCTCTTTATTTGAATCCCTGCCAAGAGTTTTGATAAGCTGACTTTGATTGTTCCACGTGGGTACCTCATTTCAGTGAAAGATTTGCAAGTGATTGGGAGATTTAATGAAAGTACTTTATGAGAATATCCCTTTGCAAGGGTCTCACTTAGGAATCAACGTAATGAACGAAGATGATAAATGACTTTTGCAGAAGGGTGGTTTTTTTGCCGATAAAGAATTTATGGCCATTTTCTTTGAATAAAAAGATGTTATAATTATTTTAAATCCTCGGCGTTTTGTGTTACGTAGTATGTAATGTGAACTCTACCTCTAAAGGGACCAAGTGTTTTGAATAACAATAGACAATTTCTACGCCAATGGCTAAAATAAAAACACTTAAATATATTCACGGAAAAATACAATATTAAAATTAACGAAACCATTCGTGACCAATTGGAGCTATAGACAAAAGATAATTCAAACTTATTTCAATCTCTCTCTCTCTCTGTCCCTCTTTCGAGTGGCTAAATGGTTGCGATTCTGATTTAAACACTTGAAATTTGGCACCACATGGGTCAAGAGTTCGCCTTTTACTCTGGTGCCACCATATTTTAAAAAGAGGGCTCGTAACTTATCCCACCCCTACGGACTTCTGGGACACAGATTTACTGTCCATAACCAGCGTAGACACGAGCGCAATCAGTGTCGCTTAAAACCCTTTGAGGGGCGCCGTTTGCACAGTGCAAACGCCTAAATCCAGTCCTTTTTCAACTTGCATTCCATGCATTCCAGTTAAATGAGCAGAAAATGTTTAGTACTGCCATCTGTTATCAGTTTAAAGAAATAAAAACATTTTGCAACCTTTAGTTGAGAAAATATTCAAGATTCTTAAGGTTAAAAAAAATCAGGAAAAAAATCAACACCGTGCAAACGGTGGAGATTGTTGTCCCTGACAGTGTTAATGGGACTCTAACCGAGTACCCTTAGTACCAGCTTATGATGCTGGATATATGATACTTCAGTAGCTTATGATACTTCAGTATTACTCAAAATTATATGTATATGTTGGGAAAATTGAGGATTTCAACAAATTCTTGATATTCATGATTAATGAATAAGAAACTTCTCATTTTTTAAAGTAGTCATATCGGACAGTACGAAGGGTTTCTTACATTTACGGCTTATTGATATTTCTTTTAACTCACATAGTTTTTTTTAAAAATAAAAATAGTTTTTCTGGTTAATAAAAGATTATTCGTTAAGACGAGTATTGAAATACAACAAGGAAATTTTAGAGCAATGAGATGTGACGGTACTGAAAGTTGAAATGTACCCATCCTTTATCTAAGAAGTAGAATGAATCTATATATATTAAGCAGTTCCGTAGTTGACTGACAGACTGACAGATAACGTACAGACCAAAACCGCTCGACCTAAAGGGCTGAAATTTTGCATGGCGATTTTTCTTATAGTGTAAGGGTGCGCTAAGAAAGATTTTTAGAAAATTCTTCTTAGATTTTTTAAAATTAAATTTTTAAGCTGCTTTTGTAACATTCTTTAAAGTTTGCATTTAAAATAATAAACTGACTGTTATAAAATTTTTATCACGAGAAAGATCATAAAAATTCCTTTAAAATGAAATCCTTTGTGAATCTTTACCTCCATTTTCTGTTTTTTGGGGATTTTTTAAATATTTATTTTTAGAATTTAATGTTAAATGCTGATAACGAGGTTTCTTTTCTTTTTGGGAAACTTTAAATTAATTTTGCGTCACGTGCATAACAACGAAATAAATTGAGAAAAAAAATATTGAAATGCGGTAAAAGATAAAATTTAACCCCTAGACTAATTGAGATGGAAGTTTTTTCAGAATTTAATTCAAATTAGTATGTTTTATGGATATTAAACATACAAATTAATTGCATACATTGACCGTTGTATTTAATTAATTTGAATATTTTCTTCTACATTATTTTGTCTATAAAAATTTATATATATATAAATTAAACATTGATTAAATTTATATATATATTTTTATATATATATACATATATTATATATATATATATGTATATATATATATATATATATATATATATATATATATATATATATATATATATATATGTATATATACATATGCATATATATATATATATATATATCTATATATATATATTATATATAGGCATTAATTGCATGCATTGACCGCTGTATTTAATTTGAATGTACTCCGTAGCGAAGTATGGGTATTCAGCTAGTATATTATAAAAAAAAGCTGTTGTTTCAGGCAGCTACATTTCAAGTTTGTTTCTCTTATTGAAGGGGGGGGGAGTACTCGATAAATTTGAATTTCATTATTGTTTTGAGGGTGACCAATAAATACAACAAGCAAAAAATATTCTAACCTAAAAAGGCTCCAAAAGGTGCTTAATTGGAGCTACAGCATTGTAAAAAAAATTGAAATTCCTAAAGCGAATGTATGGAAGTACATTTTTTTCTATTTACGTTCATTTCAGTGGTAATGAATTCACACAAATATGGCTCTGTCGCGTGCAGTTTTTGCTACCTTGGAATAAAGAACAACACACTTGGCATTTTAGCATTATACAGATAAATAATTATGGTTCACCAGCGAAACTTTTATAAATATTTTAATAAAATGGCGTCAAAAAGTTAATCCTTGGTTCCACTTTTTTTACCCGCCGTATAATTAATTTTATCTGCCTGCAGTCCACATTAGTATTTAAAAGCCATGTGCGGGAAAACAGAATAATTTTTTAGTTGTGAAATAAAAATAAGTAAATAAATAAGTAAATTAAAAATAAGTAATAAATAAATAATAAGTAAAATATAAATAAAAGATGTTGTTAGAAAAACTGATTTAAAAAAATGTATAAACAAAAGTGTTATAAGAAGAGTAACTAAATGAAAATCAAGCCATATCCTTAACTGATCTCCTGATAACTTCGTTTGTTTATTTAAAAAAAAGTTTCACTTTTTTTAAAAGTTCAAATCATATCACAGATGATTGTAACCAAAACTAAATAAAATATAAACTGATTGTTTATTTGTTAAAGCTTAAAAGACCTAAGCAACAATTGAATTCACAAAGAAACATGACATATGTGAGTCATATCTGTCGCTGTTCGTTTCATTTAAAACAATAAGAGTTTTTAATTTTATTGGACGCAACGAGTACATAATAATATTCAACCACAGCCAAAAGAGATCTGAAGCATCATTAAAGTTATTTTACAGACCTTCGGATGAAAGATCATTTAGATATCTTACAACAAATTTGCAAAAAGAAATAAAGAACCGTTTATGTTACCAACAAAAGAATAAGTTTCAAATAACCTGTCAAAAATTTCCTTTAAAAATAAATTGGGAGATAGAGAATTTTCTTTAAAACACAGTTGCATACTGAAGGTAAAAACGAGAAGAAAAGATTACTTTTTTTCTATATTATATCTGCAGACGCATGAAAAGATATTCTGATAAAATTCACGATGCATTCAAACACATATCTAGAGAGAAAGCAACTATCCTCGGTTTGATTGCACCTATTCCGTTCAATATTTTATGACTTCTTTTTTTCTCGTCGCTATTTTCTGCTCCGAAAGATAAAAGGGCGTATCATTTGACTTCAGTATGATTCAATAAAATGAAAAGGCTCAATATTTTACTTGACTCGAGTGCTGCATACGACTGAGGAGCCGATCTATAAATTTTCCTCCTGGAGCCGTATTCCACTTGATGATTTGAAAGAGAAAGTATTATCCGAATTTAGCGCTGAATAGTTTAAGAAACGGAAATTCAAAATGCTTCAATTTGATACAAGTCGCGAGTTTTAAATTGCCTTTTTGATAAGGGTTAGAAAGATAAAATTACTTGAAGAGAACCCTAGTTTGGGTCCTAATAAATACAAAAATGGACATTTCTAACAAGTCCGAACCTATGTATGTGGTTGCTATTTTCAATTGAAGGCATTTTAATCGAAAATATATTTGAACAAATGTAATGCTTCAAAAAAACAGGATTGTTAATGTTTAGATCAGGGATTCGCAACGGGGTCCATACTGACCCCTTGGGGGTCGACGGAAGTTTAAAAAGGGTCTATTGTATACCAGGGGTCTATTTGGGGTCGATGATAAAGTTTTCTGTTTTAAAATTTAATTTAATTTTTTAGAGATGAATTATTAAATAATAATATCCGTTTTAATATGTATAAATATATATTTATATTAATCATGTCAGTTATTGTGACTATTCAATGATAAGAAATTTCAGGCCAAACATTAAAATTTTTTTATCAATGCATCAAGCACTAGCACCACATTAATTGAAAACGAACTTTTGTGCAACTGCAATCTATGTTTCTGAAATCTTGTTTATATTTGTGAAATTAAAAATGAAAATAGTATAAAAATAATAAAACATAAACCTAATGAATCACTTTTTCTAATTTTATGTTCATATTCTTAGTCAAATTACTATCTTTAAGTGTTTTATGTGCAATTATTAGTATTATAATTATGTTGTATGCTGTACATTATAGAGAAAAATGTGAGGGGGTCGTGGAAGAAAATCATTCTTTTAAAAGGGGTCGATGTAGGAAAAAGGGTAGGGACCCCTGTTTTAGATGATTGTAGATTTAGTACCTCAGAATAAATTACTGATGGAATTTGTTTCGGGCAATAGGTTCATATAGAACTTTAGGTTAACACCACATTCTAGCTTAATATCTCTAGGTAAATATTTAACAATCGGTTAATATTTGAAGGTAAATGTCACACACTCTAGAATAATAGCTCTACATTACCATCACACTCTAAGTTAATGTCTCTAGCTGAATATTGCACTCTAGATTAATATTCCTAGGTTAAAATTAAATAACAGGTTAATATAGCTAGGTAGATATCACGTTCTTAGATAATAGAGTTGGATTAATATCACACTCTAGGTTGATAGTTATAGCTTAATATCACACTCAAGGTTTATATCTCTAAGTTGAGATAAAACAATGCGTTAATATCTGTTGAAAAATGTCGCACTCTAGGTTTATATCTCTAGGTTAAGATAAAGCAATACGTTAATATCTGTTGAAAAATGTCGCACTCTAGGTTCATATCTCTAGGTTGAGATAAAACAATACGTTAATATCTGTTGAAAAATGTCACACTCTAGGACTTACAAGAAACTCGTGGAAAATGCAAACACTAGAAAAAAAATTCCAGGTAGTCTCTTCTAACGAAACTACCGCAGGTTATCAACGTAGGATTACTTATCGTTGCTTATCCCTTTTTTTAACAATAAAATTCCTAAATACGAAGGAATACTAATATTCTGCATAGGGATGAGTGATAACCCTATGCAGAATAGGTCAATGGTAACAAAAGTAAGTTACACATGTCTACTCGGGCCTCTCTTGATTTATAACTCGCAACGACTGTTTTAGCGTCATAAATTTTGTTTTACCGCGGACCGTTATGGAGGAACGTAATCCTACGTTAAAACAACTCTAATTACATGGTGAAATATAAGAAGTGTTTTCCTGATCACACTCTAGGCTAATAGTTAGAGGAGTTGGATAGTTGTCATTTTCTTTACCTTACGCCTAAGTTGATATTGTCCATGAAGAGATTGATAAAAATAAACCAGAATATTTTCTGAAGCCTGCAACAAACATTAGATGTACAATAAAATACGTTTTACTTCAGAAGTAGAGATTCGTATTCACAGTACATACAAATTCAATATTAAGCGTTATATATATATATATATATATATATATATATATATATATATATATATATATATATATATATATATATATACATATAACCCCCTTAATGGCCACTCTTACAGAGGGGATATGAAATTTCCCGCTCAAAGAGGGAGCCGGAAAAATGGGCCCCGTAAGCTAAAGGTTAAGCAAATTCAATATATAAGCATATTTGTGTAATTAGAGCCTATTACACGAATTTCCGATAAGTTATCTGCATCCAAATTCCTTCATTTTTAATGCGTTATGTCGCCTTCTTACACAAAAATCAATGAATGCTGCCAACTCTCATCGCAATTCATATAAATATTCTTTTTATAAAAATTCCTCAAATTTTATAACGTAAAGGTACACCATTATATTACACGAAACATAAAACAATGTCGTTTTATAATATTTCATCCCAGCCAAATATACTACATATAAACTTTTCTTTTTAAACAGAGCACAAACTTTCATTGTAATTCATGTTTTCGTCTATCAGTCGAATCACATTTATCTTAAAACACGCAATAAATCATACTTGTCACGCAGTCATGAAGGATACTCCCTCCACTGTTTGTGAAATGCATTGTCCTCGTATATTTACTCATTCTTATCCGACTCTTATTTGCTCGCAAGATTAATATGTCTCGGAGTTTTTTTTAGAAGAAAAAAAATCTTCTCTAGAGTATTTCAATTTAAAAGGCTGAAACGTGACAACTTTTAATCAGTATAATTAATTTGAGGTCGCGACAAACTTATAGTGGCTGGTGAAATTTATGGTATATTTGTTTACAGTCGGTCTGATATCCATTTCCTTCATTTTAGGTACTCACGCAGAAAAGGTTTTGTCAGCTCTAATGGAGACAAGTAATAAATCTTATAAAATATCCATAATAATAAATCTTTCACAATAAAATGACGTTCTTATATATGTAGGTTATATTGAAGTGTTTTTAATGCGACTTTATAGTGTGTTTAACTACCAAATTCCTTGAAGTAAAATTCTCCCAGCGGTTGGAGAAAAAGTATTAATTTCAGAAGAGTTACTTTGGAGCTTATCCGCATTCATTCAGAGTTTACTAAACTAGAAGTTTGGATATGCAGTGAAATTTCTCTATGGCGGCCAGAAATGGTTCCGAAAAAAAGTGAACTTTTTGAAGGGTGACCGGAGAAAAGAGATCGAATAATATTGGCTATATGGAGTCTTAATCCGTTCTAAAGAAAGTGGAGCTGTTTAGAGGGTTGGCCAGTTAGAGAACTTTCCCTGTACTAAAAATTTAAAATATTGAAACTTTCAGGAAATAGGTTTCAGCAGTAGATATTTTGAGTTGTTTATCTATCTATATATAAAAAACAGTTCCGTAGCCGACTGACTCACTGACTGACTGATTGACTGATTGACATACAACGCACAGACCAAACCGCTGGACCTAAAGAGCTGAAATTTTGCATGGCGATTCTTCTTATAGTGTAGGGGTGTACTAAGAAAGATTTTTGAAAAAAATTTCTTACTTTTTTAAAAATTAAATTTTTACGCTGTTTTAGTAACTTTTTTTACGTTTGCATTTAAAATAATAATTTGAGGATTATAAAATTTATATTACGAGAAAGATCATAAAAATTCCTTTAAAATGAAATCTTTTCGAATCTTTACCTCGATTTTCTGATTTTTGGTGAATTTTTAAAGATTAAATTTTAGAATTTAATTTATTAAATGCTTATCAAGTGATTTTTTTTCTGGTACTTTAAATTAATTTATCGTCACATGCATAACAACGTAATAGACAAAAAAAAAATTTTCTTTTTGCTAATGCGGCGGACGATCGGACATTATCCAAAAAATATTAAAATACAGTAAAAGATATGTTCCTCAAACTGTACTATATTAACTGTACTATATTATCTAGTATGTTCTATTAGACTTAATTTGAATATTTTCTTCTACATTATTTTGTCTATAAAAATATCCCTTACGATTTTTTCATAAATATATTTTTTTTTGTTTTTTTACATCAATTGCGTACATTGATCGTTGTATTTATTAAATATATATATATATATATATATATATATATATATATATATATATATATATATATATATATATATATATATAATATATATATATATATATATATATATATATATATATATATAATATATATATATATATATATATATATATATATATATATATATATATATAATATATATATATATATATATATATGTGAGGAAATAAATGGGAAAGGAATGGTTAAACTAAATTTAAAGGGGGATTAGTAATTAATTTAATGTTGTGGCGTAATTCGCCACTATTCGGATATCTATTTCGAAACGCATCGAGAAAATCGGGGGAATTCCCTTTGGATTTGATTGACATCCGTAATCACGCCCATGGTTCATCTTCGGTGTATACGTAACGAAGCTCTTGTGGGCATGCGCGATAATTTTAGATGGTCTAAGACAGGGGTAGGCAAGTAATTTTAAGGGGGGTCCGGATACTATTGAAAATTTTATCGAGGTCCAGAAAAAAAACTTATAATACTTACTAGTTTTAAATTTTTATTTTGACTCATTTAAGTAATTATATAAAACACAATAGGTAGGTATTCTTAAAAAATAATGCGAGAAATTGCACCTGCGGTCTTGAGCCAGTTTTTTATAGTTTGGTTCACGCGGGGAAAAGCTAATGCGAAGAGTGTCTTCAAGGTGGGCGTCCGTTAATCTTGAACGATATTTGTTCTTCAAAAAATTCATTTTTGAAAAAGATGATTCACTTACATATGTGGAGCCAAACATAGTAAGCAGGTTGATAGCTAATTTTTTTGCAATTTTCATACTTTTCTGAAACATATTTACCCCAAAATTCTTCAGTAGATGCAGTTTTATGCATTTGCAAGGAAATATCTTCTTGCAAGTCAATCATCTCCATTTGAAGTAAAGGCTTTGAAAGACTGAACAACGTCGTAGCCACGTTAGTGCATTCTGCCGATGCAGTAACTTCATAAGGCGATTTAAGGAATTGAGAGAGCTTCCCTATCTCTGCAAAGTCTTGGAATCCTGCAGCAAGTTCCTTCCCAAGATCTGATATGAACCTTAAAAATACTGCAATGTATTCTTCGGAGTCCTTCTTTTTATATTTAAGAATTGTTGGGAAATGAATAAATTCTTGACTTGCAATATATTTTTCAAAGATATCCAGCTTGCGACGGAAAGCAGACACACTTTGTATCAGATCACATATTAATTTTCCGTTTCCTTTTACTCGGTTTTGAGCACATTTAAATATTTCAGAATGTCTTTCAGGAAAGCCACAGCTAGCATCGTTTGTTATGCGCTCGTTTATTATGAACTCCAAGTAATTCCTTGCTTCCTGCGTATCCAAGTTTTGCAAGAAGAAGGTTATTTGTTCCTTTATTTGCCAGAAACGATCAATAACTTGACATATTTAGCAAACGAACATTGTTGTGTTGCAGTAAGTCAGAATACACTGAATCACATTCAGAAAGAAACTCCTTGAACAGTCGGTGCTGATGAGCAGAACGAGACCTCAAAAAATTTATCAACTTGACCAAGCTGTCCGTTACTTCTTTCAGAGTAGCACTAAGTATCCACAAAGGACTGTCTGATGAATTATGCACTGATAAGATGTATTAGGCCTGCATTCTTATCCCTGATTCTCTTTACTAATCCTTGTTCTTTGCCAGTCATCGCTGGGACCCCGTCACTTGAAAGGGACGCCATTTTATCATAACTAATATTTGATTTTGTTGTGAATTCCTCAAAAGTCTTGAATAAATCTTCTCCACCAGTCTTACCTTTAAACGGCAATATTGCTAGCAATTCTTCCCTGGGCGCTTTACTGTCAATGTCAAAAAATCTCGCGAAAATAGACATTTGTTCATCATCAACAATGTCACATGATTCATCAAGTGCTACGGCGTAGCAAGGTGCCTTCTGCAGAAGTTCGAGCAAACAACTTTTGTTGCCAGCAGCTAAAATTTCGGTTCTTCTTGTACTTCTTGCCAACAATGGAATACTTTGAATTGCGGCGACAATATCCTTTTTCTCTTCAAAAAGTGCCGTGGCCACTTCCAACATGCATTCTTTTACTATCTCAGAGTCTGAAAATGGCTTCTGGTGTTTATCAAGCGTCCAGCACACACGCAATGCTGCTTCTGTGGATTGATCTTGCTCGCTCATGCAGCGAACTAGTGCTTTTTTGTAAGAAGTTAGATATGCTTGGAGTTTTTCTTTACGAGCTACACTGCCAAGAGGAAAGTTTTTGTGGAACTGCTGATGAGTTGTTTCGTAGTGTCGCTTTAAATTGGCACTTTTAACAATAGCGACAGTTTTGATGCATATGAGGCAAACTGGAACCGGTTTAGGCCTATTAGGTAGCGTAAAACAATATTGTTCAGTCCGCTCAGTCAGAAACTTCGTATTATCAATGTCAACTTTTCGCTTTTTAGGATCCATATTGATGTAGGTACGAAACGTTTTAGTACACAACAAATTATAACATAAATGAACGAATGCTCCTCACAAGATAGCAACGGAACTACCTAATAACTGACGACGTGTCGAAACATGCCGGCCAGTACGCACCCTCGCACTCCAACGCACTCTCTTGTGCTACACAACTTAGCATAGCAACAGGTATGTATCTACCTACTAAAACTAGTTATATAAAAATATTAATTAAATTGAATAGGTAGGTAAGTTATTTAACAAGATTTGGCGGTCAGAGTTTCGACCTTCTGTGGTTCGGATACGGAACGCGGTCCGCCTGTTGCCGACCGCTGGTCTAAGACAATAGCATTTTCGTCAGACGTGGGAAATTCTTGATTAATACGGTCACGAGACGCGAGGGAACGTGATGAATTCTGGAATTAAATTATCAGATTGAATCGGGTAGGTTAATATTTGGAAATAAACGATGTTATATGTAATTACTTGTAGTTCTTTGCAACCGACCTTAACCTCATTGACTGCCATAACGTTGATAATTAGGTATGAATATATTAAGAAGGAGTAAGTTTGAATGTAAGATGCGTAATGGGAAGGGTGTAAGTAACGAGCGCGTCATATATATATATATATAAATATTTATATTAATATATATATATATATATTATAAATAAATATATATATATAATACGCACCCTCATTTTGCGGACTAAAATATGAAAAAAAAGTGCGTATTATTCTCAAGATTTTACGGTAACCACTGTTCTAGAGTACCTAACTCGATGATATTCAAAAATTCCCCCTTTAAGAATGAAATCTTTTGTAAAACGTTAGTATCCATATCGAAGAGAGGAGAAAGAGTTAAAGACACATTTTAACTCGTTTGTCTCGCAAATGATACTTTTGGTTAGAAATAAAATTATACCTTTCTGGTTCAACTACAATCATGGGATAAAAAGTTTCTGGAACGAAGCCCTTTCAGAGCGTTCGAAATTTGTGCATTTATATGTCTGCATTAAAATAAATGCCAAGGAAAGGAAGATTTTAAACAAATAAGTAGGAGATATAGTAATTATAGGTTGTGTTTGCGCAGAGACACCAAGCTTTTTTAAAAGTATATTATAATGGTGTACGTGTTTTGAATTTTGAATTTATCCTTTTTTTCCCATTGAACGTTACCTTTTTATGCCTCACTTAAAAGTGATGATTATTTTATGATGATCATTTTTGAAGAATGCAACCCTATATTGTGTTATCTTTATTTATTTCCGTCTTTGTAAAAAGATTTAATGCATATTAAATAAACTTGCTTTTAGATAAAACTTTCATTATTAAACCAGTAAAGTTTTCTCTCGTTAAGTGCGAATTAACTATATACTAAACTTCGTGCGAATGGGAATTTGTTGACGTGTTAGAGCACTAACAGACGGATAAATGGACGATAACTTTAATTTCGATAATGTAATAATCTGTCTAGACTGAAACATAAATTATAAAAAAAAACTGTCCCGATTACAAAATTTTATTTCTGCAATATAAGGGTGCGTAAAAAAAGCATTGCCTTAAGGGCCTAATGGCTTTTCAACCCAAAATTCGCATCCACCGCCATCAACGACTATCCATTCTCTTGTCATTGTCTCGAAATGAACATCATGACCTTGACGCTTTTTATATCCTCCTAGCCTTACTCATTATAGACAGCTGGCTTTAAACTGACGTGTGGAAAATAGATTGACATCAGTACATACTGCACCACGCGACCAATTACGAGAAAAAAAATTACGGCTCAGTTTTAAAAAAAGTGCAATTGTTACCTTTAGATAGGGGCAGCAGTTTTACGCGTAAACATATGTTTGAAACAGCATTTAGATCAGTGGTTCCCAACCTTTTTTATGTTTAACTCCCCGTCCCTCTGAATTTCCTTACCCTACACCCCCGTGGTGGATATATATATATATATGTGTGTGTGTGTATGTATATATATATATATATATATATATATATATGTGTGTGTATATGTATAAATATATATAAGTGTGTGTGTGTGTGTGTATATGTATATATATATATATATATATATATATATATATATATATATATATATATATATATATATATATATATATATATATATATATTTATTTATTTTTAACGTAAGTTATCCTAGTAAAATTCGTTCTTCACATATTTTTGCTAATCATCCGTGCTCCCATTCCACCCCCAGGTTGAGAATCACTGACTTAGATCCGATTTCAAAGAAATTCTCGTCCTATGTCTTAGTTAAAATTTTGTACTGTATATCCAACATTTCCTAAAACCAAATTTATAATTACTTTTTATAACAAAATCAACACTCAACAAATTACTTACAAATTACACCAAATATCCTAAAATCATCTTTATTATTACCCATTGCATTTCCTATAATCAACAATAACATCTACCTCCTGAATTGCAACATTAACGCCACTGGAAGATCCATAAATTGATTTAATATCTTGGGAAATTTTTTATAAAAATATATCAAATTTTGTAGCAAACGTCCTAATGAGTATACAGCAAAGATTTGAAAGTGAGATTTCATTGGATTTCTACTCAAAATACTAATTTTTTTTTAAAGTTAAATGAAAGAATAAGCATTAAAGGCGGCATGCGAATGAAGCGGTCTTTTTCGCGGTTAACAGAGTTGAGCGATTATGGAAAGACAATAATCCTTGAAGATCTAAAATTACATAAGATAACAATCCATATAATGATTCAAAATGAAGAGTTGAAGTGTTATGGATATACTTTTGCGCCAGGCAATGAAAGCAACGAATACCTCTTGAAACATTAAAGCAGTTTGAGTTGAGAAAATGTTATAACTACCGATTCAAAACTTCTTTCTTCTTCGTAACTCTTATATTTCCCATTTCAGGTGATACATTTCAGTTTCTGTAACAAAGCATTTTATAATTTCAAGTAAGTAAAAGTGATAATTCCAACCACTTATCGTCATCGCTTGTTCCATCTTATGACTCATTTGTATCCGTTATTATCACCAGAATTTTTTTTCCCGTGAAAGCAAATTCTTTCAAGACATACCAATCGAACCTCAAAATGCATGTCCCATTCATTCCTTTTGCAATTACAACAAAATGATACACTCGAATTGAGGCTTTTATGTGCAACATCATACTCAAACAAGGTTTTATAAGCGTAGCACAAAATCATAAATATAATTCCACAGAAATTTTAAAGTGAGAAAATGAAACAGACATCTACAGGAGAAATTGTTTAAAATGGATCTTAATTACTCTAGGGAATTTCAGGAATGTTTTCTGGTGCAGTATGTTCTGCCGGGGTAATGGGCATTCCTTTTAGAATGGTATCTGCCCTCCCCGAATTTTTTTCCCCTAAAGTGCCTGCTAGTATTTGAAACCGGACTAAGCGAGTAACATTTCGTGTTCAAAACGTTTGAAAAGTTTTAATCTTTTGTAGAAATTAACTTTTGTTTATTTATTGTTCAGATAAAAAATATATTATTTGGCCCATAAATTATCTTTCAAATGCTTCCAAGTTATCTTTCAAAGTTATCTTTCAGATGCTTCCAAGAGCAATTACTTATATGCATTTAACGTACTTGCTTAACCCTTCAGCGAGCGCCCGTGTATAAAGTGCAACATTTTCGTAATTTTGAAAGGTTTGTTTTTACATGTAAGGTTCAAATGTTCTAAGCAGTTTCTATTTACAGCTACACCCTTTCTGATACACGTCTGATTTTCTGCCCCTTGTATTCCTTTCCATTCATTGCTAGCCGGGATTTAACCGTGGTAAACCAGCGATTATAATGGATTACAATAAGACAAAAGCAGGAGTTGATTTAATCGATCAAATGTGCAGCTATTACACGGTATCCCGCATATCACGAAGATGGACAATCTCATTGTTTTTCAGGTTTCTGGACATAATAGGAATCCATCCGCAAATTCTCTTTAGATCCAATAAACCGGACAGTTCTGAAATAAGGCGCTTGTATCTGCATTCTTTGGCCTTAAATTATAAATATATCTGAGTATTATTATCATTTTATATCTTGTCATAAAACGCAGAATTATTATTTTCAATTTGAAAAAAAAGTTTATTACAAAAGGAATAACCAAGGATGAAAGAGACATTGCTGTATCATAAATTATAATCTGACTCCGTATCTTTTACGAAACACTACATTTATTAACAGTTCACAATCGCAGCACAGTTACAGTATTCTTACAACAATTATCTACGGCCTTTCATTTAAGCCGCCCGCTATTTCCACTCGACTACCTCGAGCCATCACATGGTTCTAAGAGCCTCGCAAATCGGCTCCCTTGGCGTGACAACAAGTTACTTTCGTTTTGACACGTGACATACACATATAGTATTTTCCTCCCGTAAGGAGAGTAAAACCAAAATTCCCCGTTTATAGGGACAAACAGTTACAGACGGAGTTTTGAGTCGTAACAATTTCACTTTGTGCCACGCGCGCCCTCTGGTGTTCCAAAAATTGGCGCGCCCTCTGAAGGGTTATACACGGTGAATGAGATCCTGCCAATCTATGAAAGTTAGAAGCGCTCCACAGATATAGGCATGTGATTTAGGATCTGCAGTCCACGGGCCTCCACTAGATGTGGTTCCTCGAGTTCAAAGATGAAAAGCCGGAAATGAACAGGCAAAAACATGAATCTCTAAAGGATCCGTATATCTACACCCTTTATAGCAAACAGTGAATTAAATCCTTCATTCTTTAATGCTGAAGTATCTCTGCAGATTTACTTGCACTTGATGATACCTAATACGACTGGAGAAAAAAGATTCTCCGAGATGAAACATTTGAAGAATGTATACAGATCAACAATGGCACAAAAAAAGGCAGAAAATCCTTCTCTTTTGGAATTGAAAATGATATTCTAAAGAACTTACAATTTACGGGTGTTTTAGAGAAAAATTTGTTTCCAAGAAATGACGCAGTGTAAACGTTTAAATTTTAATTGTTGTTAACACAGTCAGAATAAATTTAATTTTGTCTTTAACTTCCTTTTGTTTTGTTTTTTTGAAAATACAGAGTGATGCAAAAGTCGTTAGAAACAAACAGTTGTTCGTTTCTTCGTTGACCAGAGAAGTAACAATGGGTGTAAAGAACAAAACAGCAAAAGCAAAACAATAGATAACGTAGTCGCACTGCAAATAACTATATATCCATAAAAATGAGAAAATATAAAGAACTGTAGAAGGTGTATTAAAATGAACATTTGTCTAACAACTTTTGCCCAATCCGATATTACTGGTGTCGTCACAATAACAGTAAACAGAGGCCTACAATGTCATAATCCTACCGTGACCAGGAGTTACTCCTGGTCACACGATTATGATGTTTTGTCTGAGAGATATAGTATTTCAAAATATGACCGGTGTTGATTCCCCTTAAAATTCTTCAAATATGTTACATGTTCTCTATTATGTTATTAATGAAATATTAATATATAGCACAGGGTACAGTGGCAACTGTATTCATTTGGTTACTGTTACCACTAACTTGTATTTCAAGGGTGCTGGACTGCTTTTTTCCATGGCAGGAGGTTCCCATTTCGGCTAACTTGCTGAAATTCCAAACCCCTGACAATGGGTCTAATTAATTGAATTATTTTATGTGCATACTAGCCGGGCTTCGCCTAGCTACACTCAAGCCATCCGTGTAACATATTTATGTACTTCGGGCCTCACAAAAGAAAAAAAAGCCTACAAATGTATTAAATCCAAGTGAATTAATTCCTTTCAATTTTCATTCCCGTCGCTGCCTACAGATGGCAGCACCACTGCTCCAGATGATTTGGTTTCTCAGCAGTGAGTGATTTTAGAATGAAAATATCTCTAAAACTATTGAATTAACAGAATAAGTGTACGCAGAAAAAATTATCAGTTTTCGAAGCTCTTTCCAAATATGTAACATTTATGTACTTTCATGAGAAAAAAATACACCGATTTTCCTGTATATTTGTCGGCCATTCGAGGAGTGGCCCGCCCGGATGAGTTACGGTCACGTGATCTCTCGACATCCACTTGTCCCTTTATTAGTATAGATAATGACTTTTGATCAATCATACATTGATTTCATACTTATTTAGTGATACAAAGCGAATAAAGAAAAATTTCAATGACTATTACTGCATGACCCTCGTTATTTTCCTTTTTGACTAATTTCGTCACGTTTTGGGAATTTTTCTATATTTTATTGTGAGAGGTCCAGAAACTGAACAACTACAGAAGGTCGTTCACACTTTATGGAAACGATTTTGTAATTTATTTTTGCCGTTTGCATTTTCAGATAAAAATTTGGCAACTTCAGATTAATAGACTGCTACTGTTTTGTTTTGATTCGAATGTACAATAAAAAATTTATTTGAAAATGGCTCCTAAAATTGAGAAATTACTCGAAGGTTACGTGACTGCGCTTTCCGAGGAGAAATATTCGTATCATCAAATTATAAAGTGGTGTAAAAATCGCAGTTATTGCATTTCAAAAAAAGTTATTTATAATATATTAAATTTGGAAGGGAAAAAACATCTAACTGAAAATAAAAATGAAAACATGACCGCGAAACCACATCCAAAGACTGTTAGAACGCAGGTAAATATCGATAAAGTGAAGTCTCTGATCCTAAAAGAAAATCCGCCGACTCAAAAATCCACTGCATCGAAACTAGGAATATCTTCTGGCACTGTATGTAAAATCATTCATAAAGATTTGAAGTTAAAAAAGATGTTTAAACCTTAAATTCACCTGCTTTTGCCAAAGTATATGTATATTGGTAAAAGAAAACCAATTTGTAGAAAATTATATGAAAAACACCTAGCTGCTGAAAAATGAAAATTTGTGGTAACACTCAATGGGGCATGGGTGCATTTAAGTGACTGACATAAAAAAGGATCAGTTTTCTATTGCTCAACTGACGGGACAGACCGTGCGAAATGTCTTCGTCAATGTTCAGAAAAGTTCCCAAAGGGACTCATGGTAGTTGCAGAATGAAGAAATTCCAGCCTTATATGGAGAGGACATTGATAAAGTTGAGCTTCATATGGTCAAAGCCTCTAGTCACACGTCTAAATTAACTGCCGCTTATTTAGCAAAGAAAATCAGAAACAGGAATAAAATGTATCCCATTTAATGAAATTCCTGGTCAATCGCCTGACGCTTCTCCGATGGACTTTTGCGCTTTCGGTTTATTAAAACGAACCTTAGGAAAACGGCATCCAAGAACACTGAACGGACCTCTTGGAAAACGGTCCAAGAGGAATGGAAAAAATTGACATGACAGTACTAAAAAGTTTATTTTCATGGAAAATTCGAGCTTGAGCTATTGTCAAGAACCATGGCTATCAGCCACAAGCAAATCGCCGCAAAAAAATGCGAAATTTATACATTAAACTTAACAATCAAAATCGTTTCTATAAAGGGCGAATGACCTTCTGTAAAAGGTTAAATAAAGAACTACGTTCTGAGAATTTAAGAGGACTTCAGATTTACAGTTACAGGTTTAAAAATCTTCTAATCTTCTGTCCTGAATTTTTTAAAAAAATTTTGCATTCAAGTGTTAAAGATAACATTACTGAAATCCGTTTATTACCTGGTACGATACTCTATCCGAATACTGAGAGAGGAAATTGTAAGAAGAAACAGAGTGAAAGCTAAATAGTGAATCGAAATATAGCGTGGCATTGAAGCCAGATCTAAGAGGAAAAAAAAAGAAGCAAAAAGTAGGAAGAACACTAAAGAAATCTAAAGAAACTTCTATAGCAAAATCTAAAGAAACATCTATAGCAAAATCTAAAGAAATTTTCTAAAAATAGAACTCGGTTAGGATTGTGTGTACATTGTTATGCATTCCTAAAATGTATTTTTAAATTCCGCACATTATATTGGCAGACATTCTATTGAAACTATATATTCCTATTAAACTCTGGCATTAGTTTTCGATATGTTACTTGATACAATATTTGAAAAGATTTTCTTATAATGGAGGCCAATCTTAGCTTATATGAGCCAAATTAAATTATTTTGCCCATAAATTATTTAATTAATTTTAAAATTACCGTTACATGTACTTCCCCATAGAACGGGAATTATAAATGATATATATATATATATATATATATATATATATATATATATATATATATATATATATATCTATCTATATATATATATATATATATATATATATATATATATATATATATACATATATATATATGTATATATATGTATATATATATATATATATATATATATATATATATATATATATATATATATATATATATATATATATATATATATATATAGTTAAACCTCGTTTATAAGGCCCT
>OU015496.1:32358681-32408681 GCA_907164885.2 Dolomedes plantarius | reverse complement strand
TTTATGATGCCTACATTGTTCAGCCAGCTTCTCGATTTGAAGTAAACATTTCAATTCATTTTCAGAGGAAGGTTCCATCTGAATAAATGATTTCAGAGTTTTAATAGAGTCCATTATGGCTTTGTCCATTATGGCCGCATTAAAAATATCTTTCGGTAGGTAAGTAGAAAAAAGCCCTGGCAGTTTCCTACCGAAATTTGTGCATACGTCTTCGTTTACATTAGAGCTTTGGCCACATACAGTTTGATAAGAAATATTGTGCCTTGACTTAAATCGAGAAAGCCATCCATCACTGCATTCAAAATCTTCAATACCCATTCGAATTGCCAATTCATTAGCCTTCGTCAGCACTAGGGGTCCATTTACCGGAAAATTTCGAGATCTAACATCCTGGAACCATAGCAGTAGAGCTTTTTCTAGAACTTCTTCAGGCGCATTTCCCATGCATTTCCTTCCTCTAGCAAATTTTGATTTTTCCCATGAATCTAAAATTGACTCCTTGTTTTTCAAATTAGTTGACAAGGCATTTTTTTAAATTCCATAGTCAGCTGCTAACTTTGTTTTACATTCGCCATTCTCTACTTTCTTTAAAATTTCTACCTTTGTCTCCAAAGTTAGGGTTTTGTACTTTCCACGTGTAGACATCCTGAATTTTTACACGTTCACACCACACAATGAGGAAGAAAAACTAGACCCCATTATCATGGGTGCACTGCAGTTATAACTGACGGAGCTCCCTAGAATCTATAGTAAAGACTAGTTTTTCTGAAATTCTAAGAAAATCGATCCAAATAAAGGAAAATTGCTTTTTCCATTTAGCACTAATAAGAAGGACAATAGCTACTAACGTTTAGCGGACATGCAATAGTCTAGGAATGCAGGCATATGCCTCTTTACACAGAAAAGAAATTTTGACACGCAAAATAATAAATACAGTGTGTATTTTCTCCATTAAACTAGGAAAAATAATTTTTTTTGTCAAATTTTTAGTTCGAATTAACCGAAGTGATAAAAATTTAGTTCGAATTAATGAGATATTTTTAACATTAACTCCAATACAAGATTTTTCGGGCCTTTGGATTAGTTCGAATTAACCGAAAGTTCGAATTAACCGAGTTCGAATTAACGAGCGTCCACTGTATATATATATATATATATATATATATATATATATATATATATATATATATATATATATATATATATATATATATATGTATATATATATATATGTATGTATGTATATATATATATGTATGTATGTATATATATATATATATATATATATATGTATATATATATATACATACATATATATATATATATATATAATATATATATATATATATATATATATATATATATATATATATATATATATATATATATATATATATATATATGACAGGCGTTGGCTTTGCCCGCTAAAATGTCGCTGGCAGTCTTCTTGTTTTATAATCCATGGCATCGAGGTAAGGCATTCAAAAATGACTCAGCATCGTATCAGATAAGAAGAGTTTATTCAGTTCGATTCCATGTAGACCACCTCTCCAGATCTACGCATTTCATTATTTGCCTTTTCTTTTTTAGAGATGCGGCGAAACACACATCCGTCAGCATCGACTTTTATGCCACGCTATGCTAAAATTCGCGGTCAGCTCCGCGCCAACTCTCCCTGCACATGCGCAGAGCCCAATCTAGACATCCCTCCGAGGATAATTATATAAGACTTTCTCTTTGAACACTTAACCACAGACGCGCCAAGATTATATAATGAAAAGGGGAATTTCCCTTTCCCAATTCGCGCGGAACGCGTCTTGAAATATGAAAAACTAGAGGCGAATTACGCCACAAAAATAATTTAATTCCCAAGCCCCCTTTAAATTTACATTAATCATTCTTTTCCCAGCTAAGTTATGTCATATATATATATATATATATATATATATATATATATATATATATATATATATATATATATATATATATATATATATATTTGTGCAATATTTCGCTTTCTATAGGGCTTTGGTGAAATATAATGAAATAGGCCAGTGGGATTAAAATTATTAGCTTAATACATAACATCGTTTGTTGAACTTAGTTAAAACAAATCATGTCTTACATATTTCCATAACAGAAAGCATTCGAGAAATGTAAATGATGCCAGTCATGTCTCAAAACACACATAAGTCCTGTTTCGTTAGAAGAGGATGGCTGTAATGGTTACGAAAAGGAGAATTTCTTTAATATATAGCTTCTGGGGAAGACTAAAAGCAGTGGAATAAGTGACTACTTTTAAGAAGTACTGCGCAGATGCATAATATTGTTTGCTGAAGATTCTTACAAGCCAAATTGTGTATTTTTATAAAAGAAAGCAATTCAGACACGCAAATGATGTCTGTCATAAATATAAGCCCAATTTCATTAGACTAAAGGGGACTGTAATTGGCTATGAAAGGGGAAATGTTATAGAACATATATATAAATTCTAAAAGAGCCTAGAAATATTGAAATTGTAATAAAAAGTGTTTTATAAGTATGTAATTCAGCTTTTTGTCGCTAGGTGGCGCTTACAACAACTTTTCACAAAAGGACTAGCCTTGGACAAGGGCTATTGTCTTTGCCATGTCTCGGATGACGTATCAGCCCTGTTGGGAAGAAGTTGTAAGGTTTGTGTCAAGGGGACTTTGGAATATAATCTGACATCTGAAAGAGGGCTCTAGAAATATTGAAATAAGGGAGCGCAGTAAAATGTGTTTTGTAAACACGTAATTGAACTCGTTAAGGGAGATTTCGTTTGGTGGCGCTCTCTAATACTCTAACAGTAATTTTCCATAAAAGAATGTAATTCAGCTAAGAAGATAGAGAGGCAAACACGAATGAGATACCAAAATGCGCCATGTTTGTGCTGTGGTACTAAAATTAAAATAAACCCATTCAGTGGAAGATTTTCCTACGTCAGAAAGTGTTCGTTAAGAGAGTACTAAGAAATACGGTACTTCTACGTTTCGAGTGGAAAAAAAAATGAAGCCGATTACAAGGCCATATTTGGTATCGTAATAATCTCGGAATACATTTAATACTCATCACTCGTGTCACGTCTTCTAACAACATGACTTGTCCGTAGTTTTGAAAAGCTCAGGCTTTCAAATGCTGAAGTAGAAACGAGGGCTATCTGCCAGCCAATATAGGGTTTATTGTCTCCGTCACGTTCCCGTAGTGTCCTTTTTAGTAGAGATCCAGGTTCAGATTGACAGAAAGTAATACGGAGTAGAGATGTTTGTTTGGCTTAGAAATCTAATAGCGGACTAAAGCTCTCAAATATAGAAATATCAAGGAGTCCTTTATTTTTCCTTTACTTTTTTCTAACTTTTTTTTTCCCGTGGTTTAAAAGTAAACAACTCCAGTCTTGAAATGAAAGAAGACTAAATAAATCTGATACGATGATAAAATGGTTGTATGTTGAGGAAAGGTATCCACGTTGGGACTATTTCAAAAGGAAAATAAATCATAGTGTCACATCTTATTTTTCTGTTTATATGTTTGGACGCAAAGACATTTGGAGTCCAAAATTGTATCCAATATAAAACAAAACATCAGGTCCTTTAACAAAAAGGGTAAATTTATTACTTTTCAGTGGATACCTTCACATGTAGGCATAGATGGTAATGAAAGGGCTGATTTATTGGCCAAAAAAGGGACAAACGAATATTCTGGAGAGTGTTCTTTACCTCTTGACACCTTTAGGCGAATTATTCGAGACAAGATTATGTCATCATATATTAGTGAATGATCGTCCATTTCCAAGGGAAAAGTCTATTGGGGATGACTGGATAAAATTTAGTCATAAAACACGTAAAGAGGCCGTGGCCAATTTTAGACTAAGAGCAGGGCACGACTGTCTGGCTGAACACCTGGCCAAAATAGGGATTGTGAGTTCCAGCGTGTATATATATATATATATATATATATATATATATATATATATATATATATATAGAGAGAGAGAGAGAGAGAGAGGAGGGGAAACTTGTATGCACCTTATGTGAGAATGAAAATATGAATAAAGCTCACCTACTTGATTGCTCGAAACTAGACTTAAACTTACGGCAGAGTGGTGATTTGTGTGCTCTCTATTGGAGGGCCAGAGAATTTATGTCCTGATCTCACGGTCTTCAGTTATTGTGCTTCTGGCTTTTTAACTTTATTTCCTAGAACTTTAATGTTTTTAACTGGTTAAAACCAGTTAAAAACCAAACTACCAAAGGCCATTTGGCCGTTCTTTTTATCTTATCTTGTGGTTTCTTTTTTGTTGTCCTGTGTTTTTATATTTTTTTGTATGTTGGCTGAATGGCCAGACTTATATGGATTAAGTTCCAGTCGTATGGATTAAGTCCAGATATGTAACAACAACATTTTTCTGTTATAAGGATCAATGCAAAGCCATGAATGAAAGAAAATATTTATATTTCTATCAAATTAGCAAGCAGTACAGGCTGGACTTCTGTAATGGTCAATTTTGGATTTCGTAGTCTTCTCCCTTAAAAAAATATTTTGGTGTAGTATCAATAAACAGTATTTAGTTTAGGTGAGTGAAATCACATGAGGTATTTTGCTGCAATCAGCCCATAATAGGTACTTGTGGAGAAGAATCAGGTTGAGGATAAGTGATTTTTAATTCTACGCTAATATTTGGAGGTGGCAACTTGTTTTGCGTCAACAGTTGCAAAGTTTTGTCAGGCATTCCGTTCTTTAGAAGTGTTGTGAGGATAAACGAATTTTAAATCCACGATAATATTTTGAGGTGGCATTTTGTTGTGCATCAAATGCTGCGACTTTTCGTCAGGTGTATGACGCATTAGATGTGAAGTGGAGATAAATGGTTTTTAAATAAACCCACGATTAAATGTAGAGGTGGAAACTTGTTTTGCGTCAACAGTTGCAACTTTCCGTCAGGCGTTCGACGCATTAGATGTGATGTGAGGATAAATGATTTTTAAATCCCCGCTAATATTTAGATGTGGAAACTTCTTTTGCTTCAACTGCTGCGATTTCCGTCAGCCGTTTGGTGCACTAGATGTGATTGTCTCAGCGGACAAAGCATAAATGCGCAGAATAAGATCTTTGATATGTTCTAGGAAAGTTAAAGATGGGGTTCCCCTGCAAGCGTATAAGGGAAACGATGCTACTAATATATGCTACTAAATGAGGAGACACAAATTATGTAAGAACGGGTGTCAGGCAAAATCGGAATGAAATGAACAAGTGAGTTCTTTTAGAGAAGATCGGGAGATACAGATAATGACGTACGGAAAATTATGTTTAAAAGGAAAAATGTAGAGACGAAATAAATTGAAAACCAATGTCATTAAATAATTGGCAAACTACAATGGGAGGAAAAGATTTGACTGACAATGTTTTTCGAAACAGGTGATAAAAAGAAGACTAATAGGTAACTGACGAAATCCAAAACATTATTTAGCATAGTAAAATTTTCCAGATAATTAACGAATAAGGCAGAGAATTTAAACTTTTGCCCTGGAGTTCAGGCGTCTTGCAGTCACTGATTTAGAAGTTCCTTGATTCGTAATAAACAATGAACTTTCATTATGTAAAGAGAACTGTATGGTGTTTGTTTATTGATAACGTTTTCAACATTCTTTTGTCATCATTAATATACCGTAAGATTGTTTAGTTATTCCTTTAAAATACTCAAAATATTTGTTTTTCTGTTCATAGAAGGTAAATTATTGAAAGAGAACTAATCTTTTTTTAATGTTCTTTATATTCAAAATAACACGTATAATATCATTATACATAGCCCTTTATGCATGTCTTTATAAGATATTTATACATAGTTCAATAAAAATGGAATAGAAACAGCCGTAAAAAGATCATAAATGTATCGCAGTTAAGCACTACTAAAACACAGTTTTACTTTTAATGTGACTATCACTCCGGCATATTTTAAAAGGAAGATAAAAGTTTTAAGTTTGACCGGCACGACAGAAAGTACCACTCTGTAATTCCGACCGCATATTCGCACGCCAGGAGAGTAGAAACTTTAAAGTGAAGAACTTGAAATATGTGTCCCATAATGGTACGGTTTTCTCATCTAATGTTCACCATCATTACGCGACTCGCATATAAAAGATGATCACGAAAAGCAAAAGCTATAAAAATTTGGCAGCAGTTCAAACGAGAGATTCTAGCAAAGGTTGCCATAATTTTTGCTTTAACGATTTCTTTCTGCTATTCCTTCAGAGACGTTGCTGTACTCGTTACTTATTTCCGCTCAAAGTATCTTAAACAAATGGCAAGACTTTGTTTTCGCCACTGTTGTTTAATGAATACGACGAAGCAATGTGCTCAAGATGAAACTTTTTAGTTCTTCATTCGAATAGAAAATAAAAGGAGTACAAAAAGTTTTGATGACATATATTTATATAAAAACCTTTCTTACTATATAAATAGGAAAAGCTCTCAAGCGGGTCAATAAACTTGGAATTGCTGATTTCTTTTGAACATTTTCAGATATATTTATGCAATTTATAATAAATATATAATAAATGTAAAATAAATATACATAAATGTTTTGATGAATTATATTTATCTAAAAAGTTTCGTTAGACTCATACTGAATAAATAAGGGAGGATTGCTCAAAGGTCAATAAAACTTAGAATTGCTGATTTCTCTTTAGCATTTTCAAATTTTTTAAAATTTGATTTAGTGGTAACACCCTTAACAAAAGTGGTCATCCGAGACCTTAATTACTGAAAATTTCACAGAGCTAGATAAAATGTTAGGCAACAAGTTAAAAAAAAGACATCTAGAACGGACAGTAAAGAACATATATATATATATATATATATATATATATATATATATATATATATATATATATATATATATACAGTGAAATCTCGATCGATCGTTTTCGGAATCGTCGTTTTTCCGTATGTGTCGTTTATTTCAAACAGTCCCGAAGATCATATTGCTTTCTTTTGTTCCCGCATCTATCGTTTTCCCGCATTTATCGTTCAGTTCAGTCGGTCCCTTGAAAAACGATAGATCGAGATTCCACTGTATATATATATATATATATATATATATATATATATATATATATATATATATATATATATTATATATATATACATATATATATATATATATATATATATATATATATGAAAAGGTACGAAACGGCGTAACAACCAACTGGTTGAAATTTGAATATGACGCTTTGGGATAACGTAGTGAGACATCTAAGCACGCGAATGTAGTGTCCGGCGTGGTGGTACGCATGCGCGGACGCCGCATATGACGCAGAAGAGAAGCAGGCAGTTGTGTGTTCCGTCCAATTGACGCGACTGTGCGTGCGAGGACATCATGGCTTTCACATTGCAAAATTCGACCTCAGCAGGCAAGGTGATGCTCACCGTCTTTTTCGACGTCCGAGGTCCGATACTCATCGAATTCCTCGAGCACGGAAAAACCATTAACAGTGATGTGTACTGTGAGACATTCCGTAGCCTACGCAAGTCCATCAAGAGCAAACGGCCTGAGCTGCTCACGGAGGGAGTGATTCTGCTTCCCGACAACACGCGCCCACCTGTCTCCAGGGTCACATAAAGTGTACTGGCCAAGTACAAGTGGGAGCAGCTTTAGCATCCGTCCTACAGCCTGGACATGTCGCCCTGCGACTTCCATCTGTTTGGTCCTCTAAAAAAACATCTCAAAGGGAAGCGCTTCTACTCGGACGACTAATTGAAGGACCCAGCGGGGGACTGGCCCTTGTCACAGCCACAGAAATTCTGGGAACAGGGAATCTTTCGGCTCGTGAAACAGTGGGATAGTTGTGCTCAGGCCTCTGGTGATTACTTTTGAATAAAGACTTCAGTTATACCTAAAGTGTCGTTTCGTACTTTTCATATGAACACCCCCCATATATATATATATATATATACATATATATAATATATATATACATATATATAATATATATATACATATATATAATATATATATATATATATATATATACATATATATAATATATATACATATATATAATATATATATATATATATATATATATATATATATATATATATATATATATATATATATACATATATATATAATATATATATATAATATATATATATATATATATATATATATATATATATATATACATATATATATATATACATATATATAATATATATATATATATATATATATACATATATATAATATATATATATATATATATATATATATATATATATATATATATATATATACATATATAATATATATATACATATATATAATATATATATATATATATATATATATATATATATAGATAGATAGATAGATAGATAGATAGATAGATATCTGTGTGTGTGTGTGTCGTCAGGAACTGGAAATTTCCATTTCTAAAGCAACCGAGAATGTCGCCGTGGTAATAAAAGCATGCTCACCTCGGCTTCAAAAAGTCCATTCATTTATTTCTGGTATGACTCCCGGCTTCTCTATGTGACTTGAGGGCTTGTTATTGTGCCTGTGTGTTTGTTTTAAATATGAAGTCTTTTGCTGAGCTGATATGTAGTCGTAAGTAAATTTTCGCAGTATTTTTGATCTGCTCAAGACTAAAAAGATAATAAATTCGTGTCGCTCTTATCTGGAGTCATTATTCACAAATATCATCGTAATATATTCTGCTTTCGCTATGTCCCAAAGGAATGATTTCAGTCTGCATGGTAGTTTTCTCTCTTAAAACCCTCTGGGCCGGTCACCGAAGTATATTCCAATGTTAAGAATTACTATAATGAAATAACTACTTTCAGAGAATGTCCGTCGAGATAAAAGCAGAACTGAAAGGAAGAAAAATTAAAGAAACTGCGCTTAACCTGTCCCTTCCTCGTTATCAGATGTGTCCACTAAATGACCCTTATCACGTGACTGGCACACTAAAAGTAATTACGGGGAGTAATACGATTAAGTTATTTGGCGTCCATTCAAGTGGAGATTTCGAGCAAGGTAATGTCTTTTTCCCCCCCTTTTCTTCCAAAATCCCTCAGGAGAGAAGATTTAAACTCCTCATACACATATACAATATGTGGAAACTGTCTTCGAAAGAATAACATATTTCATAATATCTGTGAATTCCTGGTTATCTAAGTAAAGAGTAAGTTAAAACGCATCTTTATGCATCTTTGTATGCATATATATATATGTATGTAAATAAATATATATATATATATATATATATATATATATATATATATATATATATATATATATATATATATATGTATGTAGTAAATATATCTATATATATATATATGTATATATATGTATATGTATGTAAACTATAATATATATATATTGTATATATATGTATATGTATGTATGTAAATATATATATATATATATATATGTATATATATATATATATTTATATATATATAATATATATATATATATATTATGTATAGGATGTATGTAAATATATATATAAGATATATGTATATATATATATATATATTTATATATATATATATATATACTATATATATATATTATATATATATATATGTGTGTGTTTATGTAAAGATATATATCTATAGATATATATATGTGTGTATTGTAAACTATATATATATAATATATTATATATATATATAGTGTGTATGTAAATATATATATATATATGATATCTATATATATATGTGTCATATATATAATATATATATATACAGAATATATATATATATATATATATATAAATAGTATATATATATATATATATCTATATAATAATATATATATACTATATATATATATAAAAATGTGTTATAGGTATGTAGATTACATTGTTGGTGGGAGTAAATTTAATTAATAAGTACTAAAAGACATTAAGAATGGAAATGGATACAATCTTTTTAATCATTTAAGAGACATTAACTTTAATTTGAAATGTGCTTCATTTTATAATTTGGAATTTGTTACAGAATTTTCCAAGTGATTGATTTTCATGCGCTTTTTTTTAATCTACTCCTCTTTTAATTAGCATTTTATACCGATTCCCCAAGATAATTGGGTTTTTTGTTCTTTGAATCAATGGCAATTGAATAAATTTCTCTTTCATTCTTTTTCACTAAAAAGTTTTTAATTTAAACTTCCAGGAGTGTTTTATTTCGACTCCATAAAAAAGAGATAAAACAAAGTGGAGAGTGCAAAAATGAAGCGAGTACATCAATAATTTCTTTGTTTTTGTGATTACTTGGAAAGTTTGAATTGTAAGAGAAAAGCAGATGTTTGTAGAAATATATGAAAACTAAAGGTTATCTTTTTTTATAATTATCTGAATATAATGAATTTGCTTTGTAAGCGATAAATGTACCAAAATAATGAGATTTAAATAATATATTCATTATTTATTTCTTATAGAAACCTTAAGAAAGCCCACTGCAAAATTTTTCGTCATTTCTTTTTATAAATGTTCTGTAAGCCCTCAATAATTTATGAATTTTCCTTCAAGACAAAACAGTTTTTCAACTTCTTTGTATCTGGACGTGCAATAAACCGCCCCCCCCCCAAAATTATATATATATAAATATATATATGTATATGTATATATATATATATATATATATATATATATTAGAATATATATATATATATATATATATATATCTATATATATATATATATATATATATATATAAATATATATATATATATATATATATATATATATATATTATATATATATATATATATATATACATACATACATATATATATATATATATATATATATCTGTGTGTGTGTGTGTGTTAGTTAAAAACAAAACCTTTATATGTTCGGCTTTACAATATTTCCTACTTTTGTGTAACAATTTATTATTAGTCATTTGTCATTTGTCCTTTTTTACAATCCTATTCGAACAGAACATGTTGCTCCCCGGAACATTAAAATCGTCCAATAATATTGTATTTGTACATCCTGTAAAACACGTTACTCCTTCCAAAATATATAAATGCAAGGAAGCAAATATAATCTAAAACAACTTCAGCATTTTAGCGTAACAATGTTAAAGGAGAATTTAAATATACAAGAAAAAAAGAAGAATTTATACTTTTCAATGAACTTGCATGTTCTGTGGTTCAAGCGTGAAAGAAGCAAAGATAGCTTACACCTTTCCCTTAGGACAGTGGTTCCAAGCTGGTAGTACGCGTACCACTGGTGGTACGTGAGAGCACTTGAGGTGGTACGCAGAAGGGATCTATAATAATAAGTACAGTGTGGGGAAATTGTGTTTGCCATTTGTTAATTACAATTACGCATAAAAGGCTTTTTCTAGTTTTATGAATTTATTTTCTGTATTTTGTTTTATTAATACATTTTATAAAGTTATTTGTATGTGTATAAAATTTGTTTGACCCCTCCCCCCCCAAAAAAGTTATAACATAACCAGTAGTACGCCATGACCCTACAACGTTCTAAGGTGGTACTAAGGTATAAAAAGGTTGGGAATTACTCCCTTAGGGAATACGCTGCTAGTAAAACTGTTTAACGAAATGATGTGAAACAAAGCCTGAAATTAATTCCTTAGGATGAAATTCGAAGTAGAATAAGTAAGTGATAAGAAAAGAAAATGTGATAAGTTTGAAATACACACAGAAGAATCGAGAATTTGGTCAATATTGTAAATGTGTGTTTGCTGTGCAAAGAGTGTTAAGTCCAAAATGGGCTAAAATGAGTTATTAAACCAAGGATGTTTGAAAAATCAAGGATTACAGCAGGGTACAGAAAGCTAAGTCCGATTCCCGACATAAATAATTTTGTTTATCAGGGAAAATTTAGGATATGTGAAACAAAACACAAACGTGTTAGTCTTAAAGGGATTATGCTCCAATAAAGGACTTAACACTCTTTACTCAACAAATATTTAATTGGAAAAATTTACTTAAAATTATTAAAAATTAAACTAAAAAACTGACTTTACAAAAGCCGTTTTTATCCATCCCTTTTTTCTTAAAACTATGATTTTTGACTTGAGACTCTTTGCACTGCAAACAAAGCAATATAATACGTACGTACAGTAATCTTAACAGATTGTGTTGTAATTTTGCTTGCTGATTTTAGCAATACTTAAAATATTGCTTTATTTTTACTTGATAACTAGAGAGGTTTTCCTTACATTCACTTGCCGTCCTACATATTATAATATGTGCAGACCCTATCTCACCATCCTCTCGATTGTTCAAAAAAGAAAAAAGGCCACTTTGGAAGCCTGCAATTGCTCAGTAACAATGGAATACACCGTTATAGATAAACAGCTGTTAGAGCATCCAGTAAGAGGTTAGCAGTTGAAGCAACCTACTATAGATGAGTAGTTTTTGTTAAAGTCTGCGATACCTCAGTGAATATTGTAATATTGCAATAGATGAGCAGCTGCTAAAGCATCCAGTAAGAGATTAGCAGTCGAAGTAACCTGCTATACATGAGCAGATTTTGTTGAAATCTGCGATACCTCAGTGACTATTGTAATATTGCAATAGATAAGCAGCTGCTGGAGTACCCAGTAAGAGGTTAGCAATTGAAGCAACCTGCTATACATAAGTAATTTCGGGAGAAGTCTGCGATAGGTTAGCTCTGTAACTATTGGAATACTGCATTTGACGAGCAGCTGTTAGAGGATTATGCAAGAGGCCTTTGGAATAGCCTGCTATTTATGAGTAGCATTTGGAAAAGCCTGCTATAGACAGATTGAAATTTGAGGAGCCTGTGGTAGCACAGTAATGGATGGAATACATCGCAATGGAACGTGGATATCCGAATGAAAAGAGCAAATGGATATTTCCTCGACTGTAGAGGGAGAGTTGTCTTTTTTCAAGTAGAAATAATTTAAGACAGAAGACCATTACTTATTGATGTGTCGTTCCTGAAAGACAACGGGTTGCAGAATATAGAGTTTTCCAAATGTAAGCATAGACCTTATTTTAAAATAAAGAATCTGGATTTTGTCCATTATTTTTTAGTGAGACTATGATGCTACACCTCAAACGTTCATTTAATGGTTAAGATATAAGAGTTAATAAGGTACTGATTTTGCAAACTGCCGAATCGACATCTTTACAAGTACCATTCCTACATTTCAAGAACCAGTTTCTACAGAGATGATCGAAAAAGTCCTATTACATTTAAATTTATGAAACATTGTTTTTCTCGTTCAAACTAGGATTTATTTCAGAAAATATGATAAACATCTTATTTTTAGGTGATTCATATTCTTTTTTGCTTTCTAAATCCTATTCAAAGCACCATCTAAACCACGTAAATGAACTGATGGCTCGAAATTTCCTTATTCATAACATTTCTTTGGCTTTTAGTCAAATATAATATTTCTAGCGAAAGATAGTAGAAAGTGAATATCAAAACCCATTAGTTGCAGCATGGGAGAGTACAGTATATTAAACAGGAAAAGGAGGGAGAAAATTTGTTGGAGTTTTCAGTTCTAATTTTTTTTTTAGGACTTTCATTAAATATTTGAGCTCTGCGCTTTTAGATTATTTATTTTGCGGAGTTTTATTTCGGTTTAAAAATGTAGTCAGTTCATTAACCATGATTCCCATGAAGATATTTTTGCCGTTCGCATCACATACAATTTAGCGTTCGCATCCATACATATGCGCTATGAATCAAAATTTATCCCTGTTCGGCATTTTCCAAGAGTGAAAAATATCATTTCATATTCACATCTCTTCTCGTGGATCACGTATCGCAATCCATTAATTTACATTTTTTTTCACACGCAATGAAAATGGATAGCAGAGAAAGAGTTAAATGACATTTGAATATTTATGAGAGCGACGGTCCAGTTAAACTTATTGCCGCGTTCATTTGAATATTCCAGAGATAAATGAAATCAACGCATATAAAAGAAGAGTTTTAATGGATTTCTGAAAATGGATAGCGTTGGAAAGAATTTAATCTCATGTTAATAGGTTAGGTTCCTACATGACTATGTAAAAATAAATGAGATAGATTTCACAATAGAAAATTGCATAAAGGAATCGATTTTTTGGGTCTTGCGACGCAGATCAGACGATTCGATTGCTAGGTCTTTTCCCCCGAGGTTTCAAAATACGCGTTCAAGCATGACAAGTGTAGCAGCTTGAATTTGTCAAATTAAAGTGCTTAAGCATATACTGAAAATATCTATTTTTGGTGTCACAAATCTGATAGCATTCAAGCAGCAATCATTTGAACCCAAAATTGAAGTTATAGGGGAATAAAGTATTATAGCATGGAATTATACTTTTATTCCACTATAACTATTTTAATCCACTATGACTATTGTTAGCAGTTGAAGCAACCTACTATAGATGAGCAGTTATTGTTGAAGTCTGTGATACCTCAGTTACTGGTCTAATATTGCAATAGATAAGCAGCTGCTAGAGCATCCAGTAAGAGGTTAGCAGTTGAAGCAACCTACTAGAGATGAGCACTTATTGTTGAAGTCTGCGATACCTCAGTTACTATTGTAATATTGCAATAGATAAGTAGCTGCTAAAGCATCCAGTAAACGGTTAGAAGTTGAAGCAACCTACTACAGATGATCAGTTTTTGTTGAAGTTTGCGATACCTCAGGTTTGATTTTACGTTAATTATTTTGAATCTTTTTAAGTTGATATTCCATTGATTAGCAAGATGCAAGCCATAGGACTGGCCTACGCAATTTTATTGAAAAGTGAGTTACTTCAACTAAACTGACTCGATTTATTATTCAAAATATTTAGTTTGATAGGGCTCGGAGCAGCTTAGTGGTTAGAGCGTCGGGATTCGGTACTGGGGGAGCTCGGTTCGAGTGCTGAGGAATCCACTGAAAGCTCTCGTGTCTAGACCGGGTGTGGTTACATTAAAATCCGTAGATCAGAAAGTACATACGTGGATTTCTTAAGGGCAGGAAGAGGGTACTAGACCCATCATATGTCGCTCCCGGGGCTACTCGGTTCAAACTGTTATGGCACCGGTAATGATTCGGACTTCAACCCTTCTGGTGCCTTTAAGACAGTGCTAAAACCGGCCCCGCAAGCCCCACAAATGTCGTATGGAAGAGAGAGACAGCTGGAAATAAGTCTCTATTAATTATAGATAATAGAATATTTGAATTTTCTTTTATGGAAGAGAGACAGAGAGAGAGAGAGATTGATTGAAATAAGTCTCTACTAATTATAGATAATAGAATATTTGAATTTTCTATTATGGAAGAGAGAGAGAGATCGAAATAAGTCTCTATTAATTATAGATAATAGAATATTTGAATTTTCTATTATGGAAGAGAGAGAGAGAGATTGAAATGAGTCTCTACTAATTATAGATAATAGAATATTTGAATTTTCTATTATGGAAGAGAGGGAGAGATTGAAATAAGTCTCTACTATAGATAATAGAATATTTGAATTTTCTATTATGGAAGAGAGAGAGAGAGAAAAGGATTGAAATAATTCTCTATTAATTATAGAAAATAGAATATTTGAATTTTCTATTATAGAAGAAAGAGAGAGAGAGATTGAACTAAGTCTCGATTAATTATAGATAATAGAATATTTGAATTTTCTATTATCTATAATTAATAGAGTATCTAACAAGTTACGAATTGTTTCGTTAATTTTAATATTGTATTTTTTCTGTGAAGCTATTTAAGTAGTTTTATTTTAGCCATTGGCCCTATTTGTCAATTGTTATCGAGAATACTTGCCCCCCCCCCCTTAGGGAAAGTGCTCACACCCCATACTAAGCAACACGAAATGCCGAAGATTAAAAATATAAAACAGCTTTTTATTCAATGGAAATATATAATTTATCAAATTTTTTTTCACATACACATACTTATTACTAAATTCTGCACTGGTATCCCTTTGACAATTTAATATTGTTGCCCATATTGTGCACGCTTTTACTGTATTATTGAACTTAAAAAAAAAATAATAATTTTTCTGGCAGTGATCAGGATACAGACAATGTTCAATGACAGTTTTTTCTGACAATTTTGAGTGACAGACAAAACAAACTATCCTATTGAATACATCTATGTTTTTTTTACATTTAGTGCACATAACTTTTTCAGACACATTTTTTTCAGAACTTTGTAAATAAATACTGCTAAAAGAATAATTTTGAGTCGATTTGTTCTTGTCAAGTGTTTTAGTTCAGTAAGGCGACATTATTTTTGATTGAACTATTTTGGTAGGGTGCCAATGGAAATATCCAAAGTTTGGCTCCGAGGCCTTTTGGGAAATTAAACAGAGTATAAAGTCTTTTTTTCTTTTCTTGTGTGAAACGAATTGTTTTAAACGTAGAGCTATAAAATACCTAAATAAATCATCCATCATTGCTGGCTCAGTGAAACACAAAATGAAATTTTTATGGTATAATTGGTTAATAACATACTGTTATATCAAGAACTTTAAAGTCGCTTTTTTTCATTTCTTTTGACGAATATGATTAACACAGTTGTAGTATTCGTTATTTTTTGCGTTTCCATAGGAAATGATTTAATAACTTTCCTTTATTTCTTAACACTTTTTCGCGGTGAAAAATTTTGAAGAGATTACAGGAATTAATTATGTGATGAATATATCATATTTTTTTTTATTTCTTGGATACTATGACTTGTTGCACCAAATATTTTCTAACATTGAACATAAAGGGTATTTTATTGGAAACGTTAATGTTGTAGTTATGTTTTACATTGAATACATCTCTTTTCATAGAACTTTTTGCTCTCGTTTCTAAGCGTGAAGACCTTCTGTTAGATTATTAAAAGTTATAAGTCGATAGCCTCCAAGGAGACAGAGTGAGATTGCAAGTCAGATTGCAGCACAAGAAAATTTTTCGATAGGGAAATAACCATGATGTACTTTTCCTCATATAAATTAATATATAATGTCATAAATGATAGACATAGTCACGATGACGTCATTTACGAATGAAAAGTTTGAGGTTCTAAGGCCTTGTTCACATTGCTCTCGAAGCGTAGCGTAGCATTCCATCGTTAGCGACTAGATTGTTGAGATGGCTTGTGCTTGGTTTAACGTGTCACGTGGTCATTGCGTTGAGCTCTGTGATTGATCAAAATTTTTAAAGCTGACGCTATGCTCCACACCGGAAGCAATGTGATCATGTCCTAAAGAGATGTTCACATTAAATCCATCAGCGTCAGCGTTAAAGATTTCGGTGGCGATGATTGGTTATAAAGGGTATATGATTGGTATATGATTGGTTAAAAAATTTTACGCTAGCACTCTGGAATCAATGTAAACAGCTCTTAAGTCTATCGCGGCTCATTGTCATGGATGTGTGATAATAAAATGCAAAACTCTTCCAGAATGCTAAGAGAAAGGGCGAATAAACTGAAAGTGCATTGAAAAAATTGCGCATATCATTCAGAGGTTACATCTATTTCTTAAAAAGACAACAGAATTTTCAATCTTGTACACAATGCTGGTGTCTAAGTAAAAAACAACGGGGGCTCCAGAGGGGGGCAGTAGGAGTAATTGCCCCCCCCCCCAAAAAAAAAAAAAACTGCCCGGAAATTTTTTTTTTTACATTGCCTAAAATTATATAATCGTAGACCTAATACTAAATGAGTTTAAATTTAAAATTAGAGGATGTTTATTTCTTATATATATATATATATATATATATATATATATATACAGAAGGTCGTTCGAACTTTATGGAAACGATTTTGATAGTTAAGTTTTATGTATAAATTCCGTATTTCATGCGGTGATTTTCTTCTATCTGATAGCCAAGGTTCTTGACAATAGCTCTAGCTCGAATTTTCCATGAAAGTAAATTTTTGCTTAGTACTGTTATGTCAGTTTTACCTCATTCGTCTTGGACCGTTTTCCAAAGTCCGTTCAGTGTTCTTAGATGCCGTTTTCCTATGACTCGTATTAAAAAACCGTAATCGCAAAAGTCCACTGGAGAAGAGTCAGATAATTTTACAGGTATTTCATTAAATGGGATACATTTTATTCCTGTTTCTGTATCTTTCTTTGCTAAATAAACGGGGGTTGATTCAGACGTGTGACTAGAGGCTTTGTCCATACGAAGGTCAACTTTATCAATGTCCTTTCCATATAAGGCTAGAATTTCTTCTTCAAAAATTGATTCTAAAATATTCTGCTGATATTAGATTGAATTAATTTTGGCTTTACTTGAGACTTTTTTATTTTTAATTTGCCGTTGTAACAAAATTCTGCTACTATCATGAACTCCTTTGAGAACTTTTCTGTACACTGATGTAGCCATTTCGTATGGTCATTCCCGTCAGTTGAGCAATAGAAAATTGATCGTGTTTTATTACAGTCACTTAAATACACCATATCGAGTGTTACTACAAATTTTCATTTTTCAATAGCTAGGTGTTTTTCATATAATTTTCTACAATTTGTTTTCCTATCAGCAATATGCTTTGGCAAAAGCAGATGAACTTTAGGTTTAAACATCTGTTTTAACTTCAAATCTTTATGAATGATTTTATTTACAGTGCCAGAAGACATTCCTAGTTTCGTGGAATGGATCTTTGAGTAGGCGTATTTTCTTTTGTGATCAGAGTCTTCCCTTTCTTGATATTTACCTGCGTTCGAACAGTCTTAGGATGAGGTTTAGTGGTCATGTTTTCATTTTTACTTTCAGTTAGACGTTTTTTCCCTTTCAAATTTAACATATTATAAATAGCTATATTTGAAATGCCATAACCGCAATTTTTACACTCCTTTATAATTTATTGATACGAATATTTCTCCCCGGAAAGTGTAGTTACGTAACCTTCGAGCTATCTATCAATTTTAGGAGCCATTTTCAAAATAAATCTTTTATTTTACATTCCAATCAAAGCAAAACAATAGCAGACGATCATTCTGAAGTTGCCAAATTTTTATCTCAAAATGCAAATGCCAAAAGCAAATTACAAAATCATTTCCATAAAGTGCGAACGATCTTCTGTATATATATATATATATATATATATATATATATATATATATATATATATATATATATATATATATATATGTATATATATATATATATATATATATATACAAAACCCTACTAGCCAACGTTGCCCCCCCCCCCAAATCTCTGGACCACCACGTAAAAATAAATATGTTACTGAAGTTATAACACATCTATGCCGCATATTTTCCTGTTTTCTTCATATTTAAAATAGCTTAATTTATCATCCACTTGCAAATGCAAATAGCTAATAAATAAGATTCACAATTCGATTTTAACAGCTAATTGGCTGTTGTGAACGCCTGGCTAAGGTACTTGCTTACTGCTTGGGATGTCTGTTTTCAACATTACATAAGCTTTTATCAGTAATAGTGCGTAATTACTACTAACTTCTCTTCAAAACAAATGCTAAATTAAAGTAAACAGTTCTCTGTTCTCTCAGTTTAAAACACTCCTTTGCAGAAAAATTCAAAGCATTTAGATTTAAGTGATATATTAACTTAAGCCAAAAATTTACGTAAAATGTCAGTGGCCTAATCATTAATTCCTCGAATCTTCTAAACTGTCTGGCGCAAACAAAAAGAGTTTGTTAGTACGCATCCATCATTAGATTTCTACGTTTTCGAGCTTTACACAGAAACTCTCTTAATCCAGGGAACGTAATTAACGCATACTTTCAAACCCCGACCATTTATTCCCACAAATCCTGTAATAAACGTTTCTTAAATTCCGCTAAACAAATGTCACTTGGCGCTTCTTTTCCTTTTCCTCGCAAATTATTTTCTATAATCGCAGTCAAAATGACAACAAATGTCTACTTAACGGCCACGGAAGTTTGCGAAAAAAAATTAAAATAAACAGAGTACAATCCCAACCAGCTAATTCACGCGTTTTATGCAATTTTTTTTTTCTTCAAAGAAACCGAGTGTAAAAAGATCCTTACTTCAGTTTAGCATTCGTTTGGTGGGATGCCAAGGAAAACATATTTTAAATGTATATATGTTCATAAAATATTAACTGGAGTAGAAATTTAATTATTCATGTTTGACCTATATCGTTTCACCTCGTGCACATAATGGGGTGGCAAGTAAGATTATTTCTGATAATGAAGTATTTTCATAATTAATGAATGGATCGGTTTGTAAGCGAAGAGTAGAAAATGAACGGACCTGAGCCGAAGAGGCGTTGATGAATGGAACAATGGAGTTATGTAAGTAGAAATTTCGATGGGATTCTTCGAAGTTTGCTCACGAACAGTGTTCGACGAAATGACCAATATTTCACATACACACAGACACACATATATATAAATAAATAAATAAATACGTATATATATATATATATATATGAAAATATTATTTCGTTTGAAAAAAAAATTATTAGAAATGGAAGAACTTTCCTTCAAAACCCAGCTGATGTATAAAATAATATTTTTCCATAGAAATATTTTTTTTCAAATTTTACTACCTTTAAAGTTATAAAAATGAAACTTGTGTGTTATTGCAATAACAGCAAAGAGAAAAAGTTTATTTTTCAAAAAAATCTGTTGTGTATATATATATATATATATATATATATATATATATATATATATATATATATATATATATATATAAACTAAAATATCTAATACAAGTTTCTCCAGTGTATAACAGTTTTTACTGAATGAAATATAGAATGGATTAAAAATAGTAGTATACAGTTTATTAGTCTTTTTTTTTATTTCAATGGCGGATTGAGTGATTTTGGCCCCTCAAGAAATCCCCAAAACTCCAAAAGAGTTAAATTACTAATTGTATGGACTCACCAATATCACGAGGGTCCGCGAATGTTAATATTCCTCGAAAACCAAGGGTGAACTGAACATATTTTGGACTTTACTGTAATTTAGTCTTACTGCATTCGAATTTAAATCAAGACAAAAAAAATGCTTTTATACATTTTGCGTTGCATGGAACAAGAACATTTTTTTAACTGACA
The DNA here is from genome assembly GCA_907164885.2 of Dolomedes plantarius. Classification (NCBI taxonomy): domain Eukaryota; kingdom Metazoa; phylum Arthropoda; class Arachnida; order Araneae; family Dolomedidae; genus Dolomedes; species Dolomedes plantarius. The sequence goes on along the minus strand of OU015496.1, from coordinate 32,387,640 downwards.
TAAAATTTATGTTGTTATGACCCTTCGTGAGCTCACATGAAAGTCATTTACCTGCTAAAGGCGTCCAAAACTCTTTCAGCCTATGTAAATATTTACCTTTTCTGGGTGAATGTAATTAATTAGTCGCAACACATATTCAACTCGAGTAGAATGGCTGTTTAAATGTGTGTTACGAAACCTTCGAGTACAGTGTTGATTAGAAAAACAACCGCATTTCAGCTGCTCAATCAAACGCCTGTTTCTTCCCCAACACACGAGTGTCACGAAAACGTCGGTGTCCCTTTTTATAATTCCATCGACAATTTCTCAAAATAACGGAAATTTGAGGCAGGTGAATGAAAATTCCGTATGTGGGGGAAATATCACGCACGACATATTTGCCCTGGATAACGCCGTGAATTGACTGTGGTCACTCTTAGAAAACGTGTTCCATTAAGCCAATCTCGGATCTGAAGAACAGGGCGTTGGTTCCTGTATCACGCCACGTTAATGTTCTTCCGGGTGGTCCAAAGCTGAACATTTTCGGCGATTGAAAGCAAAGCTCAGATAAAAAGCCTTTTGTGGTGCGGCGGAATGAAAATTTCTCCAGGGAACGAAAGTTCAGCTGTTGAATTTATTTTTACGGAAAAAAATTCTTGAAGTATTCATTTTTAAATATCTCTAGTTTTGCAAAAGAAAAAAAAATGTATTATGGAACGAATGGTTATTTCACAAAATTCAACCCACGGTAAATTTTAAATGAAACTTATTTTATGCTTTGAGAAACTAGTTGCTAACAGATACAAAACATATCGGGGAGAAAGTATGAAAAAAGAAATTTTTCGCGCCAAATTGAATGAAATATTAAAATAGTATGTTGACATATTACTAAGGGGTAAGCTGCTCCATGCTTGGATTATTTATATATATATATATATATATATATATATATATATATATATATATATATATATATGTGTGTGTGTGTGTGTGTGTGTGTGTGTGTGTGTGTAAGCAATAATAACACCACACCAATTTTAGGACTATTCCATTGGTTCTATACTTTTGATATTATATACGTAACAATTGTTCTGATTCCCATAGTGTGTATGGTAAGCCTATTTTAAAATGGTATATATTTGCATAGAAGTTGCTCAATATTATTCTTAAGATCTAACAAGATGTCAAATGCAAATATTTAGCTTTATTTCAAATATTATTGGCTATGTAAAAATCTAAGAAAAAGATATTACGAACAAAAAAATATACAAACTCTTATGAGTATTACGATATGTGATAATAATCACAATCGAATGAATTGCTGCGCACAACTTATTGGAGATGCAGCCGGCCGAAATGCTGATCCAGCAAAGCACTTAGGAAATTTAGGAGCGGAACAGAGACGTATTCCATAGACGTATTTTATTTGTCAGTAAGCAAGCTATAGTGGTCACTTAACTTGGCCGGAGAAAACATGATATCCAGGAGACTGCAGTTTGCTACATGCAAAAGTTAGGAGTGAAGAGAGGAGCCGTGGCCTTACATAATATCAGTGGAGATGGGACGTCCGCAACAGGACGGGGCGCGCAGAGCTGTTTACATGACAAAGTTAAGACAGGGAAAAAAGGGGAAAGAGGAAGATACTTCAAGCTATTTTCAAATGACTGTTTCTGATCTGGGCACCAGGGCTGGAAGTTACTTAATTGGTCAGATTTAGTAGCGTGGTGTCCAACGTCGTGGTTTTCCCGAGGATTAATAAATTGCTATGACTTAATAGGCGCGTGGGTTTGAATCATCTGTCCAGATCACGTGCTTGTTCTGCGTTTTAGCAAAAGGATGAATTTTAAAACGTGTTATTTATTGTACACAAATTTAATGAGGCTCGACGAGATATATGGTGATGTTATTGAGTTCAGATATTTCACATGCCTGCTTAATGATCTGCAGAGCCAATATAAATAAATTTTTAGGTTACAATTTGGAAAAGGGGTTGTGCTTTAAAAGTAATTTAGGAAGACACTTTTTCTTGTTACTTACACACACACACACACACATATATATATATATATATATATATATATATGTGTGTGTGTGTGTGTGTGTATGTATAATATTCTGAAAGTACAGATAGAGATCTAGATTATATCCTAAAATAAATTCTTTATATTGATTAATTAACACAGAAAATAATTACAAAATAGTGGCTGTCTACGCCTAAGCTGAACAATTCCAAACATTAATAGCAGAAGGGAACGTTGTAATGACTAATAACTGATTTTAGCCTTATTGATACAAGATCTCTGATCCAATGAACCATTTTAGCGTGTGAAATATCGCGTTCTCAAACTACAGATTGCAAAGCACTCTACTGCTGGATGAGAATCTGTCACAGTTAGGGGGTTAGCTAGAGATTCGGATTCTATTGAGCTATGCTTTATATATCATCAGGAGGGTTTATCAAGAATCAGATAATGTATCAAAAGAGGATTTCTGGCATGCGAATAAGTTTCACAGACTAACATTTAGGGCGGGAAGAATGTTGCGAACTGATTCTAGTGATTCGCTAAAATCATTCTTCCTAGCTGACATGGAGAGAAAAGGTTAGAAGAAGTAAAGAAAAAGAATTAATACTAACCGGTATTGTAGCAAAAATGGGGATGAGGTTAAATTAGAAGAGTTGTTCACAGGAAAATGTGATCAATAACAGAAAAATAAAAATGGATATTAAAAGCATTAATCATTTAGAAATACATATACGTATGCTGTTTTAAGCTAACGATGTTGAGTTGAATTGCAAATTATCAAAGTAGTGAAATTCGAGACATATGGATAAAACAATTTGAATTTCATAAGAAAGTTAATGCTTAAATAAATATTCCGTTAGAGATTCGTAGAAGAAATCAACAATACACCATCATTAAAAGTTGTTAAACTCTTTATTTAATAAGTTCGCGTTCATTATTGTCATTTTAGGTTTAGCTAAACTGTTCATCTTCCATGTGAACTGTTGATAAGATAATAGCATCTTGAAAAAATATATCTAAAAACAAATAATCCAACAGAGCAAGATAATTATAGGAAGAATGTAGACAAAAAACAGACAGAAAACAAGCACTTAGGGCTCCACGCACCAATGGCAAGATTCTGTAGTAGTGCCAGAACTAAACCAGAAATCCTAGGTAACCGACTGGTCTCTTCATCAGGGAGCCTAACCAAATCAGTTACCTCAAGGGGAACTTTCTGAGTAGGATGCAGGTATAACCAAAAAACATCCCAATGCCCCGAGATCACCATTGAAACAGATAGCCTGAATTAGATCATTTTAAAAATTTTGTAGCTATATTTATTGTCACAGAGGAGTTCTTAATTATTTTACTTAAAGAAAACTTTTTCAGATGAAGAGAATCGGTAACAAATAGATAATCGAATAGACAATCTTACATTTAAAGGTAAAAAAAAAAACTTTGGTGTACAGAAGGAATGTATTATTAGTTCATGCATAATTTTCGTTGGTAATGAAATCATGAAAAAGTAACAAACTACTCTTTTCATTCACTGTTTATGGAGTGGATATTTTTATATTCTCCAGAGATCGTTCAATGCAAAATTTTAGTATATGTTTTCTGTACAATTGATCTGTGGAATTGATTTGAAATAATTCAGTTCGTGATACAAGATTTTATTTAGAATCCGGTTACTAAAATCCTAAACTCTCCATGCAGACTACCCTTTTTTCCACGACTTCGACATTTATTGCCTCCCCAAAAGTAGGTTGGCAATATAATTCCACTAAAAGACGCTACAAGTACAATATTTCCTCATTTTCGCCGACTTGGGACGTTATGTAACTCGACTTCATTCCCCTCTATTCGACCCCTTCTCCGGGCAGGCTGCCAAATGCTCATGATATGAATAGCTGTAAATTACTTGTCATGACCCATTAAAAGTAGTGTATCTTTGAATATAAATCAGACTTTCTAGACATCATACAAATGGAGCTGTCTCGAATTCGATTTGCGGAATAAGTGGCCTTGCAGTGCTGCATTTAAAATATTGTTGTCGATTGGGTTTCCTGTGGAAAGAGATTCGTTTATCTTTGGATATGGATGCGTGCAAAGGAGCATAAATTTTTTGGTTATACTAAACTTCTTGGTAACCTCAAAAGGTTATGTGCTTGGAAATTGAAATAAATTCAGATTTATTACCATTACAGGAGCTTTCAACAAAACATATCCTGGTTAGATCTCTGACCTGATTAGGATATTTTACTACTAATGAAATGTAACTTTAACTACATTACTCTCTTCCCATACCAAAACTTTCGATAACTGCTTCTCAATACGCTAGGTAAACTATGAGAACTAAATCTGGCTTCCTCATTAAATCCACTGCTCTAGATGATTGCTGAATGTCTCTCCAGCCACATGTATGATTCTTCGAGTTGAACCTCTCTTTATAAAAGCACAGGCAGAAATCCAATAAATCTACACCTTAAATACTACTAATTTTATCAATGACGTACACTAAAACCTCATTTATTCGGCCGTCGTTGATCGGTATCCAGATTTGTAGACATTTTTATTCAATGTTCACATTAGATAATAATTTTTTAACTATGATAGCAAGAACGTAACTACAAATATGCCAATTATTCGCTTTCTAGTTTGATTCAATGTACAGTTCCTGCATAGATCGTACAATAAATTATGGTAATAAAACGCATTTTCTTGAGTTTAAGAAAGTTTTACTAGACTTACCAATTCTTTGTTAAGAAATTATGTGAAAAGCTATTTTTCTATTTTTTAATATCTTGTAAACAATACTATGTAATTTTGTTACAAAACATAGTTTTTTATCGTAATAAGTCTGCTTAGATAAGGATTTTGTTTTGCTTATTACCCATATGACCCGGATTTTCGACTGGTCGGATTGCCTATGGTCCCAATTAGTCCGGATAAACGACGTTTTACTGTACTTAACTATTAAGCTCGCTCTGATTCGCTTCTTTCGTTCGCAAACCCGTTTGAGGGTTGGAAAGTTCTAACGAAGCTGTTTTGCAGACAATGGCGATTGGCATGAGAATGTAAAGGTAACTGGTTAGAAACAAAATATCACAACGGGATATCACAGTAGCATAGTTATATCTATATATTCGCAAGGGTGTCTGCATGGAAAAGAAACTTATTACCCTCCTGATACCCTATTTAGTGCTCCTGTAATAAAGTAGACCAACGAATTCGCGGTGTGGATGATTACTCAGGACAAAGTACTTGCAGCATTGGGAAGGGAAAACAAATCCCTTGTAGAGTATTGCATTTCAACCTCTCCGTTAACAAAAGAAATTCTTCTATCTCGGCCTGAGACACTTCAAAAGATTTCCGACGGCTTGGGTGGCAATATGCTGACAGCAATTTTCCTTTTGTTCATCCGATAGACTTGTTCCACAGGACCTTAGGGGACGTGGTCATTTTTCTTGATTTAGTCATCGCCACCGGGTGACGCCGCTGGTATTTATTATAAATGACAGGAGACCCCCCAGGTGCTTTCATTCATGAACTATCAATTGTTAAGCAGCATCCTGGAGGCGTCGCGTGCCTAAACAAAAGGACTCGTGCCTTTCGCATTTTACCGAAGCGGCCCTTTTGAGACTCTTTGAAGTGGCTTGGAGGACAAACTAAAAAGGCGGCCGCTTTAGACCCGGGGAAAATATTTCATTATCGCCCCAGGAAACCCATTTCCGTTGCTCACTTGTTCTAGATCGTTCGACTTTCTGGAGAGTGATGCAATATCCGGTGGAGGTCTTCTATAAAAAGAGAATGGACCCCTCAGTCGAGGCTTGCGTCCTTTTAGTTCCTGACACGTAGCGGATCCAGTTCTAAGAGCAGCCGGGTTTGCCGCCCTTATCGGTTCAGAGTCCCTTGTGACTGTTTTGCAGCGACGATCTAGCTCCTGCAGGAGTAAACATACTCCACTAATTTGTCGGAGACCAGTCTTCGTGGAAGGAGCCTTTGCTACCTTATTTTCCAGTGAGGAGTCCTTTCTCCTTAATTTAATAATTTCATCGCTACCGGGTGCGTGCAGTGATCACCGCCGTTGATATTATTGGGGAGCCCTTTCCCGTCAGGAGAAGTGCCGTTTCTTCATCATTGAAGCAGAGCCAGTTCTGCTAGCCTAGCGGACTTCTGTGTTCTTACTCCGCCCCACGCCGATAAAATCGAGTGTGATTACCTACGTTACGAAGTTCATCTTACATCTGTGCAGTGTACATATCTCATCATCATCAATTTGATTAATAAATTGCATTTGTTTTGTGTATGTAATGAGTGATGTATACCTGGTGTGTTTAAATCATCTTCTGGTTGACACTACGAACCTCAGTTCGCTACAGAAGGTATATATTCATTCATAATTTTGGTGGCAGCGGTGGGATGAAAAAAAAAAGCGACAGTAAGAACATTTTGTTTTCCTTAGTGATAGTCGCGTGTGTTCAGAACTGTGACTGTGCGGAAGTGCTATTGCTGGTGTGTATCCTGTGAAGTAGTGTAGAGCGGCTGACGTTCTTGTGAAATCTGCTAAACTGCTGCAGTGTTAATTTCCTTAGTGACATTCGCGCGTGTTTCAGAACTGAGACTGTGTGAAAGTGCTATTGCGGGTGTGTGTATCCTGTGAATTAGAGTAGAACGTTTGACGTTCTTGTGCCATCTGATAAACTTGCTGCAGTGCCAACTAGATGCCAGTCTTCACATCAAATTGTGAGTACCATTCTGTTTCTCTTTTGTGCTGGTATCCAACAGTAGTTTAGTAAATAATATTTTGGTTGTTTTCTCAGAAGTAGGAGAATTAAATTGTTGAATTTAAGAACCGTAATTAATAGCTTGATCTGAACTTAAAAGGTGTTAAAATTTTTTTTAAGTTGAGGTAAAATAAGAACTAGTGTTATTGTGTAAAGTAGAATTGTTATTGAAATAGTAGTGTGTTAAATTAGTTCTCAGAAATTAAGGAATGTAACTGTGCTCAAAAAGAAATAGTGTAACTACATTGTGTTTAACTATTTTGCATTGTGTATTGTTGTGATATGTTAAAAGCAAAGTGAGTTATCTTTTATGAACCTTAAAATAGTAACATCGCAAGCGGAATTTTAAAAGTAATTTAGTTCATTTTTGTTAAGGGGATGGTGGACCTTTCAAAACGATTTTTGAAATTTTTACCACAGAGATATGAAATTTTGTATATATATATTCATTAAAGTATAACAATATTAAACACCTTATAAAATTTTATAAATATTTTAAAAAAAATATTTTATAATTAAAAAATTTAAATTAAATTACCCTTCTTTAAAATGCTCCTTGCGACTGAATTTTAAATTTTCCCCCTTAATTTTGCATTTATATTGCTTATAAATACTTTCTGAACAAAGTTATGTATTTTTTTGTACTTTCGTTGAATAGTTAATTTTTAGAAAATATTTTTATGCTTGTACTCTGAATTTTGGCGAAATTTTTGTACTTTTCTACACTAAAGTTAAACTTTTATAACCTAAATGACCTCGAATCCTAAAATGGATACATAACTTTATTTTGATGTATTGCAGGAATCTTTATTATAGATTTCATAAAATTTCGTCAAAAATTATGACGCGAGGAGCATTTTAAACACTTGCAAATCTGGAAATTTCTCATTTTGAGAAAAAGTCATTTAAAAGATAATTTTTTATCTACCTTTAATACTTACTACTCTAAAGCCACCAATTTTTCATTTTTCTTTTCACTACACATTTTAAATGCATTTCATTCCAATATTTACATGTTTTTAAAATATTAATACACCCCCAAAAAAATTTCCAATTTTTGCTCGATTTTTGGTAATTTGAAAGTCTACCATCCCCTTAATGCATTGTATGTGTACGTTAATTGATTGTGTTGTGTAGTTGCATTTTGTGTTCAGGTTTTAATGTAATTACTACCTCAGGGTTTATAATAGTGTGTATTATTCTGTGTAGTATTGAAATAGCTTTGTATTCTGTCAAACATGGGTTCTCTTGTTCGTGCAAAGAAAGAGGACTTAGTTAACCTCGCTATAGAAATGAGTTGTGAGGTAGATTTGGGAATGCTGAAGCTTGAGATAATCAAAAAAATTGAAAGTTCAGCAGATTACAATGTAAAATTGGCTGAAGGGTTGTTAGCTGAAATTATGGAGACCCGTATAGAAAACGAGCAACGAGCCCGGAAAAAACGGGAAGATGAATTAGCTCAACAAGAACGGGAGGATAGGTTAGCTCAACAAGAGCGAGAGTTTGAGCTAGCCAAATTAAGACTGAGTAGGGAAGCCCCCCAAGAAAGCCCGTCTGTTAGTCCTCCGAGACCTGCGGGACACTCATTAAAGCACATAATGCAAAAATTCGACCCTGAAGAAACTGATATAAGTCTATACCTTTGCCTTTTTGAACGGCAGGCACAGCATTTAAAAATACCGGAAGCTGAATGGTCAGGCAGTTTAATTAGCCTGTTACCATTATCAGTAGCGGCCATTGTGTTACGGGAAAAAGTCGAGGACACACAAAAATATTCCCATGTTAAGAGCGTGCTTCTCGAGCGATTCAGGCTCAGTCCTGAAGCTTTTCGTCAGAAGTTTGTTAGACACCAGCGTAAGCCAGGAACCCTATGGAAAGATTATCTCTTCGAAATAAAGACGTATTTCGAAGGTTGGATAGAGGGTCTCGGTGTTACAACTTTTGAGTCGTTAAAAGATCTCTTTCTGGTCGACCAATTAAAACGGAAAATGGGAAGTGAAATCCGGGAGCAAAATATCAGGGATTGGGAGAATTACACGTCCCCTGAAACCTTGGTCAAAGACGCGGATCAGTTTGAGCTTATCAGAAAAACAGGTAAGCCCCCCAACCAACCGAAGAAATTCGAGGGACGCGCGCCCGACCAACGGAAAATGTTTGGGGCTGTAAAAACGGGAGAGAAAGTTGAAAAACCCCCCGAACAACACGAACCCGAACGAAATTTAGATAAGGTGAGGTCCCCTCGCCCAAAAGAAAACCGCCGTAAAGAATGGAACCATAAAGAGTTCGACAAAAGGCGTGTGACAGACATTAAGTGCTATTTTTGCCACGAGGTCGGGCATATTAGGCCCCAGTGTCCGTTATTAACAAAAAAAGAAGAGGTTAACTCCATAGGTGCCGATTTGGAAATCACAGATCCCTTAAAACCATATGTGAGTATAGGGACTGTGAACGGCCAGGTATGTGAGATACTTAGAGATACGGGTAGTACGATTGATCTGGTTTGTAAAAGATTTATTTCGCCCGACGACTACCTCGGCGAAACAGTCTGGCTCACTCAGCCGTTAGACACTCGTGCCATTAACGTGCCCTAGCGCGCGTAATTCTGAACTCCCAGTATGGAAATATAACAACAAAGGCCTGTGTCATTAGCGACAGGTCAAATCAACAAAGATACATACTGGGAAATCAAACGGCAGCTCTTCTAAGACAGGGTCAACAAAACTCTAAGAGCATGCAAATCAATTCAATAACGCGCTCGCGTTCCAAATGTCAAGAGAGCTGTACACAGACACTTCAGTCAAACGATTCTCTTCGAGAGCGTTCGGACAATAGTCCCTCAGATGGGGAGTCAATCGTTTTGACACAACTGGAAAGGGAGGAACAGGCGAAATTGTTAGTTTTACCCCCCCCCGCGACCGCGAAGACCCAGCGTTGAGTCTATTAAATGTTTCCCCAGAGAAATTCGCAGACGCACAGCGGGAATGTGTAGAATTGGCCGCATTGTTAAAAAAAGTCGAAAGTCCAAGTCAAACCGGCGAGAAGGGTTATGTAGTGATAAACGGGTTATTGTGTAAACAACAGAGGGACCACTTTGGGGATACACGAAGTCTTTTAGTTGTCCCACAGGTATTCAGGGAAAAACTGTTGGCAGTATGCCATGAGTCAACAAACGCTCATTTAGGTGCGACGAAATCGAAACAGAGGCTAGCCAAATCGTTTTTTTGGCCCCGATGTTACCAAGAAATGGAGGAATACGTGAGGTCGTGCGACGCATGTCAGCGCATAGGAAATGCTCAAGATACTAAGAGATTCCCCATGCGATTAACGCCTATAATTAGCGAGCCATTTGTCAAAATAAACATCGACGCTTGCGGACCTCTGCCCGAATCTGAGAATGGAAATAAGTACCTAATCACCGCTATATGTTTAGCTTCAAAGTTCCCGGAAGCAATTCCCGTGAAAAACCTAAGGTCATTATCTGTCACGGATGCTTTGTTGCAGGTATTCAGTAGAACCGGGTTCCCGAAAGAGGTGCAATGCGACAATGGCACGTCGTTTACGAGCGAGTTAACGTGCGAATTTTTTGAGAAATTCGGCATCAAAGTGACGCATAGTTCAGTGGGGCATCCACAAAGCAACCCTGTAGAGAGATTCCACCGAACACTTAAGAGACTGTTAAAGGTCCTGTGTTTGGAAAACGGGGAGAGTTGGGAACGTCATTTACCAGCCTCGCTCCTCGCGATTCGGACTATAACGCATAATAGTACGGGATTCTCACCGGCCGAACTGTTGTATGGAAAAAACCTACGAACACCCGAAGTTTTATTGTACGAAGGTTGGATGGGAGGTTGTGAGGAAGAGAGGCCCGTGACAGAGCACGTCCTTACCCTAGTGAATAGATTAAAAAGAGCGCGAGAATTAGCTGCTCAGAAAATGGGTGAAGAACAATCTAAGCGTAAGGAAGCGTATGATAAGAGCGCAGTTAAAAGGCATTTCGAGGTTGGAGATTTAGTTCTGATTTTCTCTTTATCTCGACCTAGCAAAATGGCGCCGAAGTGGATAGGCCCAGCGAAAATTGAAGCTCGCATATCCGAGACGAATTATCGAGTGCAAACTCCCGGACCTAGACAGAAATCCAGCATTTACCATATTAATATGCTGAAGCCCTATATCAGGCGTCCCGAAACTATAAATTGGGTTTATGAAGGTAAAGTCGAAATTGGTACTGAGGATGATTTCGCAATCCACGTTTTTGAAACCGGTGCTACCGATTTCGATTACGAGGAGATTGTGCGCGAGAGCGAACTTGACGCTCGTCTAAATCTCACTCAAAAAAGGGAATTAAAGAAATTATTGTGTCGCCATGCAAATATTTTTTCTAATAACCCAGGAAAAACCGAGAAAGTTACGCATGACATAGAGCTGATCTCGGATAAGGTCGTTAGGTCTAGACCATACAAAACGTCACACCGACAGAACGAAATCTTGAAGTTGGAGATTGACAAAATGTTAAAATTAGGAGTGATACAAGTAGGTGAGTCTGATTATACCTCGCCTATCATTTTGGTAGAAACCGATGGTCGTGAACCGAGACCCTGTATTGATTATCGTAGGTTGAACGAAATAATTCGCACCGAATATTACCCCCTCCCCAACATAGAGGAAAGGGTTGAACAAGTTGCAGGATCTGATTTCATAACAATACTCGATCTTGCAAAGGGGTATTGGCAAATCCCCTTGACAGAAAGGGCCCAACGCATTGCGGCTTTTGTCACCTCATTCGGGACATTCAGGCCTTTGCGGATGCCTTTCGGGCTTAAAAACGCACCTTTCTTTTTCAGTAAGCTCATGGCTGACGTCCTAAATGGGTGTGAGGAGTATGCCGTTCCATATATCGACGACATCGCGATATTTTCTAAGACCTGGGACGAGCATCTGAAGCATTTAGATATCGTGTTAAGTCGTGTAGCGCAAGCGCAGCTCACAATCAAATCATCGAAATGTCGGTTCGCCCAAAACCATGTAAAATACTTGGGGCACATGGTCGGCGGAGGTTATCGAAATCCCGCCGAATTAAAGGTAAAATGCATTAGGGAATTTCCCCGGCCAGAGACAAAGACGAGTATTCGGGCATTTCTGGGTCTCACTGGGTATTACGCGCACTATATTCCAAATTATTCTATGATAGCGGCCCCCTTAACCGATGCGTTAAAGGGACGGGAGAAACGCGCGGCGGTTGTGTGGGACGAAGCTTGCGAGGCAGCGTTCACCACTCTGAAAGACGCTCTTATAAAAACACCTGTGCTACGAGCTCCTGATTTTACTGTTCCATTTATTGTCCAAACGGACGCATCCGATCTGGGAGCCGGGGTAGTGTTGGCCCAACAAATAGGTGATAAGGAACATCCTATCCTGTACCTGAGTAGGAAGTTCTCTGAGCCCGAAAGGAAATACAGCACCACAGAGAAAGAGTGCTTGGCGATCATATTCGCGTTAAAAAAACTTCACTACTATCTGGACGGAAGCGAATTCAAAATCGTGACCGACCATAACCCATTGGTATGGCTCAAGAAGAATGCCAGTTCAAATGGCCGTCTTTTTCGGTGGCAACTTATGTTGCAGCAATTTTGTTTTCGGGTAGAACACAAGCCGGGAAGACAGAATACAAACGCTGACGCTTTAAGCAGATACATTCCTTAAACGTCCGCGAATTACCTAGATTTGTAAATGTAGTAACCTAGAGAATTAATTGTTAGTACCATGAATTTATTTGTGTTTGTATTTAGTAATCCAGTTAGTGCATGTGTACGTACTTGTTAGAATTGTGTATTTTTTTTTTGTGTAGTAGAAAAAAAAACTGTTGGAACTGGTACATTAGATAGCAGAATTGGGAACCACCCACACGAAACGTTGGTTTTCAATATGCAACCACATTGAAAACTTTAACGGCAGGGGGGTTATGTAGAGTATTGCATTTCAACCTCTCCGTTAACAAAAGAAATTCTTCTATCTCGGCCTGAGACACTTCAAAAGATTTCCGACGGCTTGGGTGGCAATATGCTGACAGCAATTTTCCTTTTGTTCATCCGATAGACTTGTTCCACAGGACCTTAGGGGACGTGGTCATTTTTCTTGATTTAGTCATCGCCACCGGGTGACGCCGCTGGTATTTATTATAAATGACAGGAGACCCCCCAGGTGCTTTCATTCATGAACTATCAATTGTTAAGCAGCATCCTGGAGGCGTCGCGTGCCTAAACAAAAGGACTCGTGCCTTTCGCATTTTACCGAAGCGGCCCTTTTGAGACTCTTTGAAGTGGCTTGGAGGACAAACTAAAAAGGCGGCCGCTTTAGACCCGGGGAAAATATTTCATTATCGCCCCAGGAAACCCATTTCCGTTGCTCACTTGTTCTAGATCGTTCGACTTTCTGGAGAGTGATGCAATATCCGGTGGAGGTCTTCTATAAAAAGAGAATGGACCCCTCAGTCGAGGCTTGCGTCCTTTTAGTTCCTGACACGTAGCGGATCCAGTTCTAAGAGCAGCCGGGTTTGCCGCCCTTATCGGTTCAGAGTCCCTTGTGACTGTTTTGCAGCGACGATCTAGCTCCTGCAGGAGTAAACATACTCCACTAATTTGTCGGAGACCAGTCTTCGTGGAAGGAGCCTTTGCTACCTTATTTTCCAGTGAGGAGTCCTTTCTCCTTAATTTAATAATTTCATCGCTACCGGGTGCGTGCAGTGATCACCGCCGTTGATATTATTGGGGAGCCCTTTCCCGTCAGGAGAAGTGCCGTTTCTTCATCATTGAAGCAGAGCCAGTTCTGCTAGCCTAGCGGACTTCTGTGTTCTTACTCCGCCCCACGCCGATAAAATCGAGTGTGATTACCTACGTTACGAAGTTCATCTTACATCTGTGCAGTGTACATATCTCATCATCATCAATTTGATTAATAAATTGCATTTGTTTTGTGTATGTAATGAGTGATGTATACCTGGTGTGTTTAAATCATCTTCTGGTTGACACTACGAACCTCAGTTCGCTACACCCTGCCTGTTACTACTTCAAATTTGTCAATGGTCTCCCTTCATAAGATTTTGGAAATTTTTTAACAAACAATTTTTAAATTCGGTTTTGGGCTCATCTACACATTTTTATACATTTTAGGCATCCGACAAACCTAAAAATGAGATTATTTGACTGTTGTTATCATGTTACGTTTATTTTCAAAGCTATTTAGACTAAGGAATTGAATATTAGAGTATGTACGACATGATTTAAAAGTAGGAGTAAAAACTGAAAAATATTTTTCTAACCGAGTGTTTCTCTCAGTTCTCAGTAGAACTTAGAAAATGACATTTTTTTGCGTTCGAATCCGAATGAAACCACTTTATTCGTCGCGGTCCATTAAGTCAGACGATGGTGAGGTTGCTTTCAATTTGCGATTTTTCAAATATTTGCGAGCAAATTTGCCAAGCGTTTATAAACCTCAATATAATGGGGAATAAAGCACGTGTTGACAAGATTTAAAATAAGAGATGGAAACTCCTAGACAGCCAGGAAATACTGTCGTTTAAATGTCGTTCGAATTGTTTAAATTAGCAGGTAAATCTAAACGATTTATCTTATGATTTTTGGTCATATAATGATACCAAATTTCGAATTCTGCTTTATTCTCTAGAAATATTGGACTTGCCCACTGACTGCCTTATCTCAGCATTCACAATTTTAGTGAACGGGAAATAATTTTAATATAATGAACAAAACCGACGAATGACTCCATTTCATGGATTTGTTGACCTGTACAAGGTAAAAAACAATGAGTTTTGATCCCTAAGATCTAAGGCTCGATTTCTCAGAGTGTGAAGAATGGACTTCGAACGAATTGGTTAAACAGGCTGGTAGTCAGGGTGATGGCTTTGAAGCGTAGAGAAGGGGGCAGGTTCTTCTCTAAGCAAATAGTAATTACGCTAACCGTTTCTTCAATGGAAAAAAATCATTGAAAAATATCAGCATCCCGGAGGTAAAAATGTACAAATAAATATACAAGGCGACTACTCTCCGTTGACAGGTAGGAGAAAATCCGACATCTTTTGCGTTGAGCTCAAAAGAAAGATGGAGAGCGGAAGAATTTAAGTTATGAGATATCTTCATACCATCCGAAATCATCTGCGGTCAAGACCACTCCGGTCTGGACGCTGTTATTAGAGCCCAGCGGTGCGAGGATCGAATCTTGATAACAACAGATAGTCGTAGCGTTTTATCCAAAATCCATCTAGTACATAAAGTAATTATAAATGTACAATATATTGATTTTTTTTCCAGAGTAGATCCGCAGTCAAAGTTTTCTGTAGATATATAATCCCTAGTGTATCTATACTTTGATCGATACAGCTTTCATATGCGTGATGTAGAATGTCTTAATATTCTTGTGCAATTAAAACATTGATTCTTTTGAGTACTTCATTAAAAACATTTTTGTGTTTATTCAATTGCACTCGGTTATTAATTTTCTACAAATTTAAGAGTAATTAAAAATTTTGGTGTCAAATTATAAATTTGGTCTATGTATCCGAAATTTATCGCAATTACAAATAACGGGAAAAAAATATGGTAGGTCCCAATGTACTTTTAAATGTAATTATTTTTTAAAAATAATTTCTGGAATTTCCCTAGAAATCTTTGAGAAAATTGGCCGTTTCTAAAATTTAAGAATTTGTTACTTAGGAGTACTAGATTTAAAGACTCTTAGAGCAAGTAAGTTACATTGAAACAAATTTTGAAACCATTGAAGCAGATTTGAAATAAAGTATTGATTTTTCAGTCGCAAATTCAAGAGTAAATACTTTTGAACAGCATTTTAATTCAGTTAACCGTACCATTTCAGCACCCAAACAAGAACTGACAAGTGCAATTCAGTCGTTGGCGCCAGACAGCCTTTGCTTGGTTTTCTTTTGTGTTCAAGATGTCAATAAACGGGGGTCTTTAAACTCTAAGCTTATGAAAATAGAAGTAAATTCGACAGGGAGAGGGTATTTTTCAGATTTAAATTTAAACGACATTTATTTGATTTTTATAAACTTTTTGCACATATATGCATACGCTTATGGAGATTTGCAAAAAACAAAATCAGTCATTAGAGTGCTTAGACTTAGATGCCCAGTGCTTACATCAGAAAAAAATTAGGTATAAATAACAGAAAAAAAAACGGATAAATGAGTTTAAAAATGCTCATATTTGTTTTGTACTGATGATCCAGCGACTGAAAAATATTAAGAGAAAACTAACAGAAGAAATTTTCAGAATCGAAAGGTAGAAAATAGTTATTTGTACAATTTTATTTTTAGAGAGACTGCAAGGGATTATTTTCAAGTTTTCCATATTCTGCTTTGGTAAATAAAAGGAGAATAAATTAACGGATCACAACAGAAATTCCACCACCTTTGCTTTTGTGAGCAAATTATTCGTTCCGTGACTGAATTTGCATGCATATCCTTACTACAAGTAATTTGGGCGAGACATCGTAGCACATCACTACAATGATAAAAATGCCAACCTACATTTTTGTCACTTTGCAACCAAAATACGAAGCTTGTTTGAAGCATCGCGGTGCCAAAGCTTTTTGCCATACCTACAGTACCTACAGTGTAGAGGTTTATGATGGTCAGCGGACTACGTATAAGATCGTACAGTCTTCTGGGCTTCATAAATGTTCCTCTAAATTAACCTTTGACTTATGGGGCCCATTTTTCCTCTGTAAACTGCGAAATTTCATATCCCCTTTGTAAGAACAGCCATTAAGGGGGTTATATATCTATCTATCTATCTATCCATATATATATATGTATATATATATATATATATATATATATATATATATATATATATATGAAATGTAAATAATAAAATCAGCTTCAGGAACAAACTAATTTATTAAACAGTAAAGCAACACATCTTACTCGCTTCGAGTCAGTCCAGCGTCCCCCGCAGAGAGCGCCAAAATAGAATTAGGTCAGAGAGGTTGCCAGAATTGGCGGAGGAAGTTAGTATGTGGGAAGGCGAAGCGTTTACGCCAAGACAAAGAAGGACGGGTTACCATGGCAGAGATGAATTACAGAATGGGCGATTATAGGTAGTTAGTAATATTATCACACACACACACACACACACACATATATATATATATATATATATATATATATATATATATATATATATATTAATTCTTGGGATACATGCTGTCGCACCCTTTAAGGAAAAGGATAAGCTGGTGGGTCAACATGGGAGCGCAGGTGAGTTGCTACCTTTGTAACGAATCAGATTTGAAACCTGTTGCTCGAGCTGCATAGTAAACTGCGTATTTCGCCGAATGACGAAAGCTCTGGAGCAATTATACTGATATTTGAAATCAGAATTAAATTTCGACGAGGTTCGAATCAAAAAAGAATATTATAGGTTGCCAATATTGAAACGTGTGTTTAAAACTTCTTTTGTAAATAAAATCAACAAGTATATTACTCATCAATACCTAAAAATGATAGGCTTAAATGGATAAGGTGTCCTACCCAAGTCCATATTCTCACTAGAACAAGAAATGGAAGAAGGGATATCGAAAAGTTCACAATCACTATGCTGCGCAGAGATCTAGATACACATTGCTACTCGGAATTAGTAATTCGTAGTCTTGCAGCAAAATGTCAATTTAAAGTTTTAGAAAATACGACATTCTGACAAAACAACTCGTTGTGCAACTTAAGAATGTTTCGGTCGAAACGAAACTTCACACGCATATACCTAATATGAAATTATCAAAATTTCGAAGCCTATGATTATATAACGGATGTTAAGGAAGTGTAAGGAAACTGTGCACCGAAATGATGTACATAAAAAGAGCTGGATGGTAAGCTGACAAAATAAAACATCATCCCTCCTAGCATAAAATGAATTTGCCCCGAAAGCCATTTTGGGATACAGGAGTTGACCGGAAGAAATATTTATTTAAGAACACTTAGAAATATAAAAAAAAATGCATAAAAAATAACTAGTTAGTACCCGTCAAAACATGACGGCTAAATAGTAAATAAATGTACTAATACACAAATTATACTCAACATATCATTTCCAAATGTTGAAAATCATAAAAATACGCAAAAAAATTAATCTGTTTAAGCGGCATCGTGCTTAGTGAGTATCTAAAGCTAGATTTAAAAATGTCACTGAGCATGCGCAGAAAGCAATTTTTTAAATTGTAAATTATCGCTAATTAAACAGCGCGAAATAAACAATTTTCTTCAGGTTTAATCTTATACTATTTCACAAACATAATTATCATAAAAATAAAAATAGCAGAGAGAGATCTAGAGAGACTTCTCGGAATAAACGTATTTATCATTAAAACATATTACTGAGCATGCGCAGAAACAGCGAGCTTCTAAAGACAGATTTAAACATGCCACTGAGCATGCGCAGAAAGCAATTTTTTAATTGTAAATTATTGCTAATTAATAGAAATTGCGGTTACAAAAACCAAATTTGACAAATCTACAGATTACAATCTTTTTTTTAAGAACAAAATGAAGTAAATCGATGCAGTAGTTTTCTCTCACGGACTGCCCAAAAAGTCGGCTTAGAAACTTAAGTATATAGATAACAACTACATTTACACTGTTTGGCCAGTACGACCTGTCATTATAAAAAAAAAGAAAACAACAGTTCTGCACGGTATTCAAGACAAATTAATCCACTCAAAGAGATACCAAGACATCATAGGCTTGATAACACCGAAATATCCATAAAACTTGCAGGGTATAGCAAAAGAAAACAAATTCTGGAAAAGTAGTAAGTTATTCCAACAGAGAGCAAAACTCTCTGAGACAAAATTTGTCTAGGAATTCAATTTCGCCTATCTTTGTTGATCCTGGGAATTGCCCAGACGTTGAATCGGCGCTCGGAAAGAACTAGCCGGAGGGTGTTATGCAACTAGGAACCAACCTGAAGTACACTGAACCTTAGAAAATCGAGTTTTAATCAAGCATTAAATTGGAAATTACGTTTGTTTATGGTTGGTTCTGCAGTTCATAAAAGAACGTTATTTGGTCTAGAATAATAAATATTTGTCCCACCCTATCAACAATTTAAGTAAACTTTGAACTTTTTGTAGGTTGGATCTATATTGCATGACACAGTCCAATAATAGACTCTGATAGTGCACCTAAGTTACGTAGTTTCATAGCAATAATAAATGCCGATTGTTTCATAGCAATATTAGTCAACCATGACCTGAGGCAATCAGCTCACGGATCCTGCCGTATCTGTCAAATGCCGCACACAGCTCTCACACATCGAGCGGTGGTCATCGTTTGATAACCTGTCCTCTTTGGTTCTCTTAAGGGACACAATTTATTAAGGGGCTAAATTTTACGGCGTGTTACCATTTCTATTGCAGCCTCTTGGTGTCACCCTTAGCCTTCAATATCAACCAACCCACTCTTGCCCCCTCATGTGTCGTCACCTGTGCCTGTCCCAAAATGTGGACACACATACAGTAGGAATGTCTCCCCTAGCTGTACTGGTCTACTGTATTGGCTTGCCTACTGTACACGATCTGCTCAGAACCTCTAGTGTAGTTTCTGTAGAGCAATTAATCCCGTGTAATGCATCAATAATGCATAGAAGTGAAAAGTACATCTCAGGTACGCTTGGAAATGTACATCTTTTTTTCCCCAGAAAGTTATTTTCATTGGTTTTATTGTTGATATTGCTATTGCATGTCCCTGGTCTCGCACTACGAGACCCAGTCCGGTGTATATGAAAAGATAAAACAGGAAACAAAAGTATACACACGCACAGAGTGAGAATATTTGTTGACAAATGATTTCGCCATTCTTATCTGCGTAATAACTCATTCAATGAATGAAAATATAGAATTCTCAGTTTGTGTAATCACTCTGATATAATCAAAAACTCTGAACAAGCGTACCATCTCATTGGTATCGAATATCATGCATTGTTATCTATTTATAACGGACATAGTCCTTGTTAATATATATATATATATATATATATATATATATATATATGTCAAGGATTTAGTGGGAAAAGAATGATTATTCTAAATTTAAAGGGGGCTTGGGAATTAAATTATATTCGTGGCGTAATTCGCCTCTAATTGTTCGTATTTCAAGACGCGAATTGGGAAAGGGAAATTCCCCTTTTCATTATGTAATCTTGGCGCGCCTCTGGGTTCTGCGGTCGAGGAGGAAACATTTACATTTAGCCTTGAAAGATGTCTGGTTCGGGCTCTGCGCATGTGCAGGGAGAGTTGGCGCGCGGAGATGCCCGCGAATTTTTGTCAGAGCGCGGAATAAAAGTCGATGCTATCAGATGTGTATTTCGCCGCGGCTCTAAAAAAGAAATGGCGAATAATGAAATGCGTAGATCTGGAGAGGTGGTCTATATGGAATTGAACTGAATAAATTCTACTTATTGGATACGATGCTGAGTCATCTCTGAGTGAATGCCTTACCTCGATGCCATGGATTATAAAACAAGAAGACTGCAAACGACATAATAGCAGGCAAAAGCCAACGCCTGTCATATATATATATATATATATACATATATATACATATATATATATATATATACATATATATATATGTATATATATATATATATATATATATATATATATATATATATATATATATATATATATATATATATATGTGTGTGTGTGCACATCCTTTGCGGGAAAATAAAACCCACAATAAACACGTATAAGCAAGCCTCCGAAAAACCTTTTAACTATCTTTATTACTTAATCCACCTTATTTTGATAGTTAGCAAAATAGTGAAAGCCGAATAAAGTGCAAAATTTAATGGGACAATCCCACGTAGATTACGGAAAGACGCTGCTACTGTATTTAACCTAAACTCGGTATAAATGAATTGCGAAACAAAACGAGAAAATTTTCTAACTGACTGACGGAGCTTATCGGTAGTTTAAAAGCTCGCATATTTCCGTTAATTAACTAAGGAACAAAAGACTTAAGCACCAACGTTCGGAATTTAAAAGTGATGCCACCAGATTTGCCTTCGATTGGGTGTTTGGAAGGTTGCCAGCAATGAGAAAAATCTGTCTCGCAAATTACATAATCTTATGTTGGGAAGAACTCCCTGACTTAAAAGCAAAGCGTCACTTAACCATTGTATTAAAAAATTAAACAAATAAAACGTCTGCCTCTTGTACCGCCTTTATAAAATTTTCTTCGGCCTCTATGAATGCTGCTTAAAGGGTAGCATTAAATTGTTCTTAAAACCCTCAATTTAATTTTTTTTGAAGTCACTGAACTTGAAAATGCTAGCAATACAAATTATTCAGTCTGTTAAAGAAGTTGGCGGAGCAGAAAAGAAATTCCTGAAATTAAAAGAGCATGGACAAAGTGCATTTTCAATCCTTAAATTTCTCTTTAAAGTCTTTAAAGGCTTACAAATAGTATAGACAGAGTCCTTTTTAGAGCTATCTGTATTAACGGTAATACGACTTGAAGGAGACAAAAGATATATGTATTTTTTACAACAAGGAAATAAGAAAAATTAGAGGATAATTCAGGGACTTAATGACTTCTACAGATTCCAAATTCATTGAAACGTAAAATCAATAAAGACAAAAATATACCAGAGATTAATAATTAATTTCTATCGTTTACCACTATTAGTCCGAAAAATTACATTGGGTAACTATTTAAGGCAAACAAATAATAGATCAGTAATTATATGTTATACCTATATGCAAATTTAGCATATATAATTTTTTATAACACTTTATTTAATAAGTCAACGATTAATTTATTTACATATTTATGTCCACACACATAGATTATATATATATATATATATATATATATATATATATATATATATATATATATATATATACAGAGAGAGAGAGAGAGAGAGGGGGGGGGCAGTGGAGTCTCGATCGATCGTTTTCCGAATCATCGTTTTCCCGTATGTGTCGTTTTTTTCACCCAGTCCCGTTGATCATATTGCTTTGTTATGTTCCCGCATTTATCCTTCAGTTCAGTCTGTTCCTCGAAAAACGATAGATTGAGATTCCACTGTATATATACTGGATATATCTATATATATAAAACAGTTCCGTAACTGACTCATTCATTCACTGACTGACTGACTGACTGACATACAACGCACAGACCAAACCGCTGGACCTAAAGGGCTGAAATTTTGCATGGCCATTCTTCTAATAGTGTAGGGGTGCACTAAGAAAGATTTTTCAAAAATTCTTCTTAGATTTTTTTAAAATTAAATTTTTAAGCTGTTTCTTAAACTTTTTTTACGTTTGCATTTAAAATAATACATTGAGGGTTATAAAATTTATATCACGAGAAAGATCATAAAAATTCCTTCAAAATGAAATTTTTTTCGAATTTTTACCTCCATTTCCTGATTTTTGGTGAATTTTTAAAGATTAATTTTTAGAATTTAATTTATTAAATGCTGATCACGTGATTTCTTTTTCTGGTACTTTATATAAATTTATCGTCACGTGCAAAAAAATAATAGACAAAAAAATATTTTTTTCTTTCTAATGCGGCAGACGATTGGACTTTATTTTGTCTATAAAAATATCCCTTACGATTTTTTTATAAATATGTTTTTTTTTACATCAATTGTATACATGGATCGTCGTATTTATTATAAATATATATATATTTATTTTTTTTTTGGAATTAATTGCATACATTGACCGTTGTATTTAATTTCAATGTACTCCGTAGCGAATCGCGGGTTTTCAGCTAGTATTATATATATATATATAGGTTATCCGAGGTTGAAACTCTGCCGGTGAACATGCTGCCACCGCAATATAGGCTAAACAACCCCAAGGACGATATCTGGGGAAGAAGGGAGGGGCTCATAGACTCGTACCCTTCTTCCACTCCATCAAGTTCAACGTAGAGATTCTAGCCTACCGGTTTAACTTCATCATACCCGGCGTAGACACGAGTGCTTTTCTGGATTCTCACCGAACAACCTTAGTATGGAATATCGACGTGGTAACGACTGGGATGCCTTATGTATAGGCCATATGATCCCATTATTGCCATATCTCACATAAAATAAATTATTCTGAAGTCGTTACGTCATAATCCCAATATCTGCGTTTTACATGAAAATACCGATAACGTTTAATCAGCGTTGAAATGTAAAGAAGAAATATTAAAATTTCCCAATCATACTCACGTCTTTTTTTTTTATTATTCACGTTTTCCTCGTGAGAGCATTTTGTGTCTATGTATAATACCGTTCTTAAAGACAAGGAGCAAAAAGAAAGCTTGGCCTATAATCTGGTCTATTATAGAGTAGAATAATTTTTTGAGTATCTTAGTCAAAAATATCTCGGTGAGGGGGAAATATTGAAAGTTTCCTATCATGTGCACGTCCTTTACTTTCAATCTACGGTCTTCACATGAAAGCATTTTGTGTCCAAGAAGAACAAAAGTCTTTTGTGAATAATATTCTTTATTAACACTGGAAAAAAATTCTTGCCTAGATATGCCCCCTCCTTTCATGAATTTATGCATGAACTGGGTAAAAACATGCTTACTTAAAGTGCATTTCAAAGACTATACATCTTCTCATCCCGAGAGAAAAGTTCGAGTTAAAAAATGTTCCCCGGGTATATTTTCTGTTAATATGACGTGTATTTTCCCAGTAGAATTCCACCCTTTGTTTTAAATTGAAAAGCTGCAATGTCTTAGTTCACTGAAGTTTTAAATATAATTTTATTTGGCCTTATTAAATGTGACAAAAGCTGTACCATTAGCTTTCCTACAAGGCATAAAATTTTTGGTATTGTTTAATTTAAAAATAATAATTTTATAACGCTATTTATTTCAGTGAGTTCCAATCTTCTCTTCCCATGAGAAGTGCTCGAATTTAAAAAAAGTTCAGGGCATATTTTCTCTTAAAACTATGTATATTTTCCCTCTAGAATTCACCATCTTTAATTATTGGAAAATGTAATAGGTCCCAGATTGCTGTTTAAAATGCAGTTTTCAGTTAAACCATTTTTAAAATGTCACTAAAGCAGTTCCGTTAACTTTCTAATAAGGAATCAAGTATTGTTTACTTATAAAAACAATTATATCGTTAAGATAGGTAAAAAAAAGAAATAACGCATAAGCTAAATATTATTTGTATACTACAAGTTTGGTCTAAAACAGGGGTCCCCAAAGTGGTCGATATCGACCCCTTGGGGTCAATAAGAGTTCTCTGGGGGTCGATGAATACACTAGGGTCGAAAGGGGGTCGATGAATACACGAGGGTTGAAAGGGGATCGATGAATACCAAATAGGATCAATTAAAATGTCTAGGAAGAGATAGAATATTCCAATAAAAATTCGAAATAAGGATATGATCTACTACCCTAGTTTTAGCTTGAGCTTTGCCTTAACCTACGCTGCTTACAGCATGTGTTACTCTGTTTTTACGCATCTGGTAACGGTACTAGTAATGCAAACACGTTATGAACTCTGGTGGTTCATTATACACACACATACGTTGCACTGTGACACTCTAGTGGGGTTGTCCAATATAATTTGTTATATTTGCAACGATTATTGTGGATTTTACGTAATATGACACGTATGGTTTAAGATCTATAAGCAAATTTCTATCTATCCATAATTTTGCTATTATTTTTTAAGGTTATAATAACAGTGGAGAATATCTCCTTTTTCTGTTAATGTTATTGGGCAGATTTTATAACATATGGGAACTATAAATTCTTTCATTGGGTTGTTATGCAGATCTCCCCATTGCTTAACATCAGAAATGCAAAAAATGATTTAATGTTTTTGTTAAATACTTAATCTGGGGGTCGATAAGAAGGCAAAAATTCTATGAAGGAGTCGACAGGATAAAAAGTTTGGGTACCCTTGGTCTAAAAGGTAAAAGTGAATGGACTGTGGTTTCCGAAACGAAAATCTCAGGCTTTTCAAACTCCTGCGCAGGGAAGATTCATTCTTACTGAAGATGTTGATGCTGTC
Organism: Dolomedes plantarius; assembly: GCA_907164885.2. NCBI lineage: Eukaryota > Metazoa > Arthropoda > Arachnida > Araneae > Dolomedidae > Dolomedes > Dolomedes plantarius. Next base: position 32,362,791 of record OU015496.1, on the reverse strand, counting down.
AAATAAATGGCATGGAGTTTCTAATCGGAAGGGCAGCTTATACAAAATGGCGTGGCCTTAGTAGTATGCGCCAAAGGGCGAGCAGTCATCAGATTTTTTGGGGTCGGAGGTTGAAAACCCCTCGTGTAATTCACAGAATACTGCAACAATATGGAAATATTACTTTGGTGAGAGAAAGGTGTACAAGTTGGTAGACACGCATAATAATGGGCGAACATCAGTCCGTGATGAGAAAAGCTCCATTTGGAGGGTGTCAAAAATTGGCGCATTTCTGGCTGGAAGCACAACCAAAGATATACGTATTTTCCCCATGGAATGAAGAAGTGACTGCAAAGTTGTGAGAAGTGTATTGCAAAGAAGCGTGATTACATAAAAAAATGACATGTCAGGTGTATCTTTATTAGATTAGGTGTCTGAAAATATTCGATTCGCTGTTACTTTTTTTTAAAACTCCCTCGTATTTTTTTGCCACTTAGGGAAACAAATTAACAGGAATGACTTGTGTGCTTTATTAACCGTTCAGCGGGTGCGCCAATTCTTGGAACTTTTTTGGATTTTCTATTTACTGTAATTACCGAAAATTCCTATTTTAATGTTTGAAAACACTATCTGAAATATGACAAAATTCCTAAAATTAATACAGTAGTCAACAATCCTAAATTCCGGGAAATAAAACCGATAGAAATTGGAAAAAAGAGGATTTAAACCTTTTAGAACTGCTTCTTGGAAAATCCTATAAATAAACAATGAATTCCAAAGACATATTTCACGCATTTCGTTGCTTTTTTAAATCATTTGGAAGTGGGTCTTCACTGATTCAAATAACAGATCCTGAATTTCCACTTGTAAATGACTCTCGTGTTAGTTTAATTCCCTGGCATTCTGCCAGAGACTCGTTAAGCCAGAATGAAATCAATGGCCGCGTTCCTGGTACCACAGCTTGAACGAGCGATTTGTTTGCTCGGCGTCTGTGATTACCGCAGGTGCTTTTTTTAAAGCCATTTCTATGAAATGCTTGTTCGTTGGTGGAAATTTCGGCAGCTATGTTTTTTATTTTGCCGAAACTTATTCAAACAGGTGGAAAACAACTTGAATGCGATTAATTTAAACAACAGTTTCGGTGGGCGTTTTTAAACAAATTGCTTTATAATAAACAGGGGGAAAAATGGATTGTGTAACAGCAGGTCATAACAAAATTCGCCGAAAACGCGATTCGTGAGAGCAAAATTGCTTTTTCTCCTCCGTGATGTAAAACACAGAAATTGATCCAAATACGAAATGTAAAAGTAAGACATGCAGGTTTTGTTTAGGAAAATGACAAACTAATAACAGGACTTCTTATCAGACAACTGAGTTAGTGGAAACTCTGATATAACCATGCAATTATGTTTATATATATATATATATATATATATATATATATATATATATATATATATATATATATTTATTTATTTATTTATTTATATATTTATTTATTTATATTTATATATATATATATATATATATATATATATATATATATATATATATATATATATATGTATGTATATACAGTGGAACCTCGATCTACCTCGATCGATGAGAGAGAGTTAGCTATAGATATATTTGCATGTGTTTGGGCTTATGTGTCTTCAGACATATAAGTGTCTATTCGGTTTATGACACTTCCAGATATCAGTAAACTGTTATAATTTTTTGAACAATTTTTATAAGCTTATACGTAACATCTCTGGAGAATCGATAGGGTTTTGTTGATTACTATTGCCTGGTAAATTATAATATCCTTGTCAATGCATTTCTGAATCCGCAAAAAGCAGAGGTTTGATAATCATTGCCGCGAAATAAGCAAGTTGTTTGCCTATGACGTAATTATAAATATCATATCTCTGAGTTTTAAAACGATCTTTTTCCCTAATTAGTATAAAACAATCCAAATCCAAGTGCAGTAAATTCTCGTTTAGCCCGACTGATTGGTAACATAGGCAACCCGGACAATCCAAAATCCGGGTAATATGAATAATAAGCAAAACAAAATCCTTAAGTAAGCAGACTTACCGTTTATTACGATAAAAAAATATGTTTTGTAAAAAAATTGCATAGTATTGTTTACAAGACATTAAAAAATATAAAAAATTACTTTTCACCTTATTTCTTAACAAAGAAGTTGAAAGTCTAGTAAAGCTTTCTTAAGGGGCTACGGGACACATTTAAAATTTTTTTTATTTATTGAATTAAAATTTTGAATTTTTTTGTGCTGGTTAACCATATAATTTATAAACAAAATCACGTCATAAAACTCCTCAAAAAGTTTTTAAAAAATTTTTAAATTTAAAATTTTTAATAAAAGTGGGGTAATTTAAAATCGTTATAACTTGAAATATTATTTGTCGAATTTCAAAATTTTTTCATTTAATTAAACAGAAATGTACAAGTTTTAGTTTTAATTCACTATTTATTTAAATATTAATTTTTTAAAAAATTAAAAATTTTTAGATGAAAAATTACAAAAAAAATTATGTAACTTATTTTTAAAAAATCATATTTTCAAAAGTAAATATTTTTTTCAAATTTGCTGTATCAAAATTAAAGTAAAATAGTTGAAAAAGATATGTTACAAGTTTCAATCATTTATCTTTAACAGTTCTTGACTTATAACAATTTAAAGACCAGAAATGGAGGAAAATACCCATCATGCAGAAAAACGCACTTGCAGGTTTAAACAACGATTGGCTACTATTAGAATGTTGCAAAAAAAAAAAAAATTCTCCTGTTCTAATTAAGATAGAAACATTATTTAAATGTGATTTTAAGCGTAAAAGAACACAGAAATTTTTAATGCAATTCAATTTTTTTCGAAAATTTGAAAAAAATTGTGTCCTGGACCCCCTTAAACTCAACAAAAAGCATTTGATTACCATAATATATTGTACAATGTAAGCAGGAACTGGACAATCAAACTAAAAAGCGAATATTTGGGGATATATTTGGCGAATATTTGGCGATATATATGTGAACATGAAGAAAAACAATGTCTACGAATCTGCTTCGGATTATCCGGAGATCCGGCTCAACGAGGGCCGGATAATAGAGGTTTTATTGTATATCGCTATTCTAAATACGAGTACACACTTAGGTGTTACAAGCCACAATGTATGAGAGGAATCCGTTTTATAATAAACCGAATAGAAATATTTCAAACGAGTCCATTGCCATTTTTTTGGGGGGTGGGTGGGAATCATTAATCAAATTTTGTCATATCAGCGCACGTGTCAACCAGATCTCCCAAAATAGAGCACCATCAGAGTTTAATGGCTGAACGTACAAAAGTTTCCAGTACCAGAAATAACGCGTGGCACTGCAATTCTTTTGTTCAACTGAAAGAGAAAATGGCCGCTCCAAAATGGATGAGCCCGTAATTGCATCCACTTTCCATTAAATTTATTTCTTATCAAGACGCTGTTTTCTGGCACACAAGATTCTTTGTCATTACGTCAAATTGCAATGCGTCAAGCTGTTAGTAAACTAAAAAGTTTTCAATGGCATTAAAAAGTTGATTCAGCGAATTCATTCTTTTTTTGCAGAAAATCTTTTGTCTCCACAAAAGTGGTATCCCGTCGAAGCTAGTCTTGGAACACTGAAATATGAAATGCTTTTTCAGTAGCTTTCTTACACCCAAAACTAAATACCTCTTCGTTTAAATTTTAGAATTAAAAGGGAAAAATAGAAAGAGTGGTACTTGCAGTTTCGGAAATACTTGTTCCGGGCCTTCGAGCCATTACAATCTGCCCTCTATCACAGTCGCTTAGATCCGCAGCCTTTCCCATCACACACAGAAGTAAGTGAAAGAATGATTCTTCAGACTCTCCAGCAGCAGTTAAATACCACTTCCACCTGATCACGTGCCTTCCACGTCATCCAGGCGAATTCATTGCAAAATGTAGGGGTGGTCATAATGTTTTGGCTCTTGAGTGTATATGTATGTATGTATATACATATTGCTATTTCGAGACATTATTTATGAAGCTAACTTTAATTTCTATATCATGGCAAGACTTAACAGACGCTTTAATAAGTTTTCCTGCATCCCATCGAAAAATCGAAAGCAAA
>OU015496.1:32343681-32356181 GCA_907164885.2 Dolomedes plantarius | reverse complement strand
TGTCTCAGTCAGGTGGTTAACCTAACGTGGGACCCCCAGAGTTTAGTTCCCAAGCATGCTTGGCCCTCATTTTATCGACCCACTCAAGGGATGAAAGGCTGAGTCGACCTTGCCCAGTCGCATGGTCGAACACTGGACCTGTGGAATAGCAGCTTGACGCTTTTAACCACTACGCCACCGGGGTTCAACTTAATGCTTATTTGTTTTATATATCTTACCCATCAAACAGAAATCTTCAAGGAACAAGAATAAAACAAAATATTGTCCTGGAATACACTGTATTTTCAATTAAAAAATTATATTAAAATTAATGAATTTAAATAGCATTATCGCATTTATTATACCAAGTAATTTTAAGCTTACATTAACACATGCGTCCTTAAATTTAATTACTGATAAAGTTTGTTTATTTTGTCTGAGTTTTTTGTTTGAAAAAGTGTTTTCTCTCATAATACGTCTCGCAACTTTGCAATACACTAAAAACCCCTTCAGGCGTATTTTCTTCAAACTGTAATCCGCCTCGGAACGTGTTAAAAGAAAGTTAATCTGTTAAATGTGTTAAAAGAAAGAATTAGTTTGAAATGTTCAGAAATGTTTTGAGAAATATGGAGAAAAAAATATGGGATCACAAGAAAAAGTTCGTTAAATGGAGAATGCACTTCGCTATTTGGAGGTTATTTTACGAAGAAATTCGCAAAATGCTCTTGGTTCCAAGGAAAATTTCGCAAAATGGATAAATTCGCAAAATAGAGGTTCGTTAAATAAAGGTCGGACTGTATATATATATATATATATATATATATATATATATATATATATATATATATATATATATATATATATATATATATATATATATATATATACAGTCGAACCTCCATATATCGAACTTCCACATATCGAAATTTTCTATAGATCGAACTCTTAGCAAATCTCCATGTTCATTACATAGAAAAATTGTTTCTATATATCGAAAAAATCTCTATATATCGAAATTTTTTTCAAGACAAATTGGGAGATTTTATTCCATTTTAGAATAAAATCTCCCAATTTTTGGCATTTGAAACAATATGTCTGGACTTCAATTCGCAGAAAATGTCCCTGATGAAGTTTTTAGCGGACTGAATTAATACGAACATTTCTTTGAACTTTCCGCAAAACTGGCTGTTCAGCAAGATATTCATAGGTTTTTTTTAAAAGAATGGAACTGTGATCATTGTAACCACTGTCTACATTGTTTTTTAAAGGTATGTAGTACTCAATAAATCTTTCATATTAATTCATTTTTTTACTTATTAACTTTCATTTAATGGGATTCGCATATAAATTAGAAATGGAGTTTCGTATACGATAATTAGCTTTAATTTTTTTTAGGAGAATTATGATAAAACTAAGCTCAATTCTATATATCGAAATTTCTATATATCGAATTTTTTTCTGGCAGTTTGCTACTTCGATATATGGAGGTTCGACTGTATATATATATATATATATATATATATATATATATATATATATATATATATATATATATATATATATATATATATATATATATATATTTGTATGTATATACATATCGCTATTTCGAGACATTGTTTGGGAAGTTAACTTTAATTTTCATATCATGGCAAGACTTAACAGATGCTTTAATATGTGTTCCTGCAACCTATTGAAAAATTATTACTGAAAGTTACTAGTTCGGGGCTCGTAGCTGACAAAATCCACTTCCGTGTACACTAATGGCGGCTGGTGCTAGTAAAATCTGTCGTGACTGCAAGTTCTGAAAATTACCTCTGTAGGTGCGGGGTCAAGTGTTCTGGTCTCGTCACTTGCCTCGGCTCAAAATTACAGGACTAGTCCTTTGGTCAAGTCGGAGTTCGACCCTTGTGATGCCAGTCAAAGCAAGAGCCGCACCTTCAACGCCTATAACCTTCGGGACTTGATCTGATGGTAAAGTGGCCATCGGTCAGTGGTCTGTCGGACAAGTGGCAAAAGCAACAACAACATGTTCAGATTTGTCAAGAGTGAGCGCGGTTTATTTTTTATCACCTGAAACCTAGAATAGAAGCATTCCCTTCTATTGGTTGTACCAAAAGGGGAGGTTATTCGATGTGCCGCTCATTTTAATGTTGGCATATTGATTCTGGTACAAGTTTCCGAAATTCTAGCTGTGTGCCGCAAAGAAAGTGATAAAGATTCGTAGTCTGGCCATCCCTGCTAGGAAGTAACCTGATTTTAGAAATAAATAACAAAAAAAAAAAAAATAACCCACATGTTCAAACATCTCACTGCCAGATGCAACATTATTACCCTGCACTTTCTGTGCGAACCGTGTTGTACATCTATACTTTGCGTCCAGGAATGGAATTTTTCCTAATTTGCCTTCTTAAAAAAGCAAAGTTCATAGAATTTATTTTTTTGAAATTCTGTTTTAGGTTCTGCTTAGCTCTACTTTCATCATAGACTGTTTTTAGTTTTTTTTTATTTGGGGCGAAAATTCTGAAAATATTTTCTCCCGAGTCAATGTTACTCTGGAATTTACCCTAATATTTTATAAATGACAGTTTTACAAATCACATTACTTTAGAAACATTTTTTGCGCCAAAAGAGAGAAAATTGCACCAATAGGGATATTGGTTTATGTTAAAAGAAAAAAAAATTCAGGTAGTTTCCTCTAACAAAACTACCGTGGGTTATTAACATAGGATTACTTATCGTTTGCTTTTCTTTTCTCTCTTTAACGCATTTTGGTACTTTTCTGTTTAACTGTTTACTGCTACTGGGTTTGGCGCGCTGCCAAAATTATAACTCGCGACGCAGGACAATTTTTTTCTCTCCGAAGGACCGTTAGTGCGGAACGTAATCCTATGTTAAAACTAAACCTTATTTACATTTTGAATTTTAAATTTTCTCAAAATTAAGTTTCAAATTGTCCAATAATTTTCAATATGTATAATGATCATTATATAAACACATATTTCGTGCAAATAAATTCCTATAAAATACTGTCATTTCTTATAATGTCATTTCCTTCCTAATAATACTTTAAACATATACCGAGGCTTATATGTTTAAAGAATTTTTTTATGCGTGTAATAAGATACTGCTTATTATACGCAGTACCTATTACATGTATTACATGCATTACCTTATTATACGCAGTACCTTACTGCGTATTATACGCAGCTTTTTTTTTCAAGACTATCAAGTGATGTTTATAGTTCTGAAAAGTAACGTGAAAAATATTCTTCTTTATTGATAACAGATGGCAGCAGGATCGTCAGAAAATCCGTACTTCATTACATAATTATGGACAAGGGTAGTCCCGTGATATAACGTTGCTATTCCCTGTCAGTTCGTCTACTGCGATCGTAACCGAATCAGAAATTTTTTTCCAGTAATCTGTGAGAGGGACGAAGTGGCGTGAGTTAGATCCAAGGACATGCAGAAGGCTTAGACCTACACTTGTGTGACTCCCATGTACCTTAACCCCATGTACACTTAACTGCTTAAAATCCTTTGCACTGTTGTTATTGCTGAAAATTATGATAACGATGATTATATTTAGCATCTATTTGTAGGCTTCGTTCGGATCATTTGAATGTGGAACTTAAAATGTTCAATTGTATCAAGGAAAGACACCATTCTCTAGAGGTGCTAGTGGTACTGAAAGAATACAGCTGAGGGCGAGCTCAAAACCTGCAGATAGTACGCCGTCTAGGATTATGCGAATTTTTTTTATCTTTATCAGAAAAATGACATGGCGGGTTAATGACAGGAAACTACGATAAATAAAAAAAAACCGAAATTTTTTTCATCTTGAGGCCCCTATATATATAAACTTTTTTCTTATAGAGTACTCCTATAGTTTTGCAAATCAGTTTCAGTCCACTAAATTTCTGTGCCTAAATCATGGCATCTCTCCTACCTCAACGAAACTAGTCTACCAATTGTTACAGCTAGAATGCTTTGGCTTAGAAACTGAATTTTAATAAAATTTAATTCATATCAAAATTTAAATGTAAAGAAAATACATTGTAAACTAGAGTGGGTTTACGCTAGACAGAAAAATAATTTTCTGTTTATTATGTTAAAAAAAATACAAGATTCATTATGCATTAAGAATAAAAGAAACTTGTATTAAAAAGTATAAAAATGAAGTTTAATAAATGTTAATGCTAATTAAAAAGCCCATTTAATATAAAAAAATATAAAAATATTTCTCCAACTGAGAATTATTCTGAACGAAGAATAACTTTTAATTCATTATAATATTTATAGTAAGCACTAGATTAATTAAATTAAAAAAAGAAAACTAAGCATAGAGGAATCTAAAAATAAATTAAGCACCGTTAGGATTCTTTACTGCTTTTTCGACAGTGGGTTTTAAGGCATTATGAATAATTCAATGCAATAAATTTTCGTTGGTGGTAAAAATAAATGACTTCGTTTGGAAGAAATTGAATAACTAATTGCATATAAACAGCAAAATTTTCGGCAACTAAAGAAATACAAACAAAGTGTACATTTTTGCATGTTTTAAAATATTACAAATAAGTTAAATTTAATGTTACTTTCTTTGTTTATATGCAAATAAGTACTATTTTTGGTTGTGAAAAATAGCTTTAAAATGTTATTTGAGAATGATAATAAAGGAGAAATTCGAAGAAAAGTAATCAAGCATTAATTAATTTTACCCCCGAACTAAACATCTTTCGTATAATTGGCAATAGAAAATTAGATTTATTTGTTCAGTTCAAGCATCCTAAAATTATTTTTGAGTGAGAAACAAGAGTGTAAACAGACAGAGGGAGCAATAATCGTCAGTTAAATATCCACATTTAAGTTAAAACAGTTAAAACTCGTCTTGAAACGATATTGAATTTCCACAACCATGAATGTAAACATGGCGGTATTATTGACTGCGAATTTATATTTCTTTTCTGATTTGACGGGTGGTCGGGTAGAGAAGTTTCACTATATATATATATATACAGTGAAATCTCGATCTATCGTTTTTCAAGGGACCGATTGAAATGAACGATAAATGCGGGAAAACTATAGATGCGGAAACATAACAAAGCAATATGATCGTTGGGACTGGATAAAATGAACGACACATACGGAAAAACGATGGATCCGAAAACGATCGATCTAGATTCCACTGTGTATATATATATATATATATATATATATATATATATATATATATATATATATATATATATATATATATATATATATATGTATGTATATATATATATGTATGTATATATATATATATATATATATATATATATATATATATATATATATATATATATATATATATATGTATATGTATATGTATATGTATATATATATATATATATGTATATATATGTATATATATATATATATATATATATATATATATGAAATAAATTTCAAAACCTTTTTATTATTTAACACGCTCTTTCCAAATTCTTCATCCTAACGCAATAGGACACCGTCCCTCTTTCTTTATTTCTACCTAAATCCAAACCGAAGTAATTTATTAGTTTTTTCCTTAAGGTACGTGTGGCCAAAGCTTATATAACAGTTATATAAACTCGAACGGCGTGGAGCATTCGAAAACCATCACCCCATATAACGCGACTTAATCACGCGTCCGTTCTGACGAATTAGAAGTTTTATAGACCCGTACGCGGGCGAGAAATTTCGCGTGACTGTAGTCTTTTGTTTGTCTGCTCTCAACCTAGCATGACGTCAGTTTGAGCTCTCCGTCAATAGCGTCGCGGCATTACGCCGCCGGGATTCTTCTCGAAAATAGCGACATGTACGATTTAATGTCCAGCAACGATGGTGTGAAACTGTATGACGCTCCCCGGAAATTCTTGGAAATAAATTTAAATCAAGATGAACTCGCCTTTAATTTTGGTGGTGGACTTAGATTATTTTCGCCTACCCTGCTACGACTACAACTTAACGTAAGATAGTCATTTTCGCCTACCCTGCTATGACTACAACTTAATGTAAGATGGTCTGGGACGCTGCGTTGACTCGTCCCTGATGATTCAACGGCCAAGTTATTTGCCCGGCAACAACCATATTATTATTACATACATACATACATATATATATATATATATATATATATATATATATATATATATATATATATATATATGTGTGTAACAAGAAAACGCGTCTTCCTAAATTACTTTACTTTAAAGCATATTCTCTTGTTAATAAAGCACGACCGCTTTTCCAAAATTGCAACCTAAAAGTAAAATAAGATAATTTATATTAGCCCTGCAGATCATTAAGTAGGCATGTGAAATATCTGAACTCAATAACATCCCCAGATATGAGTGTTAGAAGTTTATGAGATTCCGAATGTCAGTGTAATGTCAAAATTCTTGAAGAGCCCTCGAACCACTCTGGATTTATGGGTTCTGTAACGTCAAAACCACACTTTACAAAAACTTTATGGCCACTTATCCTGATCCCAGGTCAATAGGTCGCAGCTCTACCAAGCGCGGGATCTATCAGTCCCCGGGAAAACAAGTGGACACGTGAACTCCCCGAACCTAAAGTCGCCCAATTAAAATATTAAGTAGTTTAGGCCCTCTGGCGTAAATATCGCAAAACACCCATTTAATATTGCATGAACAGAAGACTTTTCTCTCTCTGCGTGTCTAACTCTCGTTGCTGTCGGACCTGCTGTCCGCTCCTGTATGTAATCCGCGCCCCGTCCGGGCAAATCCAGTGGCCGCTGCAGCCTTCGCGATGCTTCATAATTAAATAAAGGTGATTTCCTGGATATCGTCTGAAATCTGTGCTCCTCTTCTATGGCTCCGTGTGTGTTACTCTCCTAAATTTCGTAAGCGCTTCCCAGAATCATCACTACGCCCGACTGCATCTCTCCAAGTTGTGCGCAGTGATTTACATATTCCCCTACATATTTGAAATGAACTCATATACACATCGCACCAAACATTAATCGTGTGTTCAATTTATACAGTACATTCTTTCCGTTGAATTCATTCCGATAATATTCAACTCCAGTTTATGCACTGTTTGTTCTATGTAACATCAAAATAAATATATTTTTCTTTCCCCGGTGAAAAAACTGATGTTCGAAACATTTTGAGTGTTGTAAACAATGATACGATACATATATGAAACATTGGGGGGGGGGGGGTTGTAAATGACTGTCAATATTGAGTAATGTCTCTCTCTCTCTCTCTCTCTCTCTCTAGGATTATGCAGAAAAAAAAACCCTCAAAATTCTTTGTCAAATTCATTTAGATCTCTCAAAATGACTTAGGCAAAGTCATTCTACGCAATGACTTTGTCTCAGCGGCATTAAATCACACTCCGAAAGACTTAATTACCGCTCTCTACATACTTCGTTTTCAATTAATTTTGCTCAAACTGCGGCGTAAGAAGCTAAAACGCTCTGAATACATCAACGTCCTGTGAAAGTATACTGACGCATGCGCAAGAATCTGGTAAATTATGTATACACTAAAGTGTGTAACGCTGAATTATTCAGCTTATGAGAAGCAGATACTATGCTGAATAAAAAATTTTGATTCGGCATGAAATTTTATAGGGCAGATAAATCATTAGGATCTTATTTTTCAGAGCTTAATGCGATCGTCGGCAGGTTTCTTATTTCGCAACTACCATCAAATAGTATCAGTATCTCTCAGGTGTCACTATTTTAAACCTGTCTACCAATCGAATCTGCTTTTGAAATTTATTGCAATAGATTAACTTTGCGGCTCAAAAATGTTTTACCGCTCTAAGTTTGGAAAATTAAAGTTCATATAAATTCAAAAGAAAACAGCATTATTGAAATCATTTTAAGTATTAACAAAAAATAAACTAATGGCTATATTAACAAAAAGGGAACAAATATCAACAAGTTGGGGCACGGTGGTACAATTGGCATATATATATATATATATATATATATATATATATATATATATATATATATATAGCATATATATATATATATATATATATATATATATATATATATATATATGTATATATATATATATATATATATATATATATATATATATATATATATATATATATATATATATATACATATACATATATATACACACACACACAAACATATATATATATATATATATATATATATACACACACTTTCATATTCCTGGTTCGATGCCCGTCGCTGACAAAACCATCGACGTGTACACTAATGACGGCTGGTGCACGGAGAAAATCTGCCGTGGCTGTAATGTCCTCCAAGTTCCCAAAATACCTCTGGAGCTGTGGGGTCAGGTGTTACAGTCTCGTCACTTGACTCGATTCAAAATTTCGGGACCGGTTCGTAGCCAAGGCGGGTTCCGACCCGTGTGGTGCTAATTAAAACCGGAGTTTCCCCCTTCAGCCCAATAGCCTATATGGACCTGGTTTGGAACCTCCATCCAGGGGGCATCAGAAGCAACAACATAAAGGGACAAAAAGGGAATCAAATATAGAAACAGATTTAATTTGCATTTTAGTTTCAATAACTCACAAAAAAGTATTTAATTTTTCCTTAACTTATAAACGTATCATTTAAGTTATTTTAAGGTTTGAACGCAGAACAAGCTAATGACTGGTAAAAAATCTCCATATTGGATCATAGATTTCTTTCTTATTTTCAGTTTCAAAATCTGTACTTTGCTTCATCAATTTTACTTTTTTCACTACGCACAAAATTTTTTATGCCCATAAAAAACTTTCCTTCAAACTAAATTCTGAAAGCATTTAAAGTCATCAACTCAATTTACTATACATTATTTTACTGGCAGTATCTGTAGACAGGAATAACTGTGAGGGTCTATAAAGTACATGCATGCATTCACCACTACGCTATTTCTCCTCTAATACCCAGATATGTATTACTAATGTGACATTGTCTCCATTACTACACAAAATTTGAAATTATATAAGTATGTGATGCCCCATTCTTACCCCTCAACATGTCATCTATCGGCGAACTGCTGATCTGGACGGTCTCATAAACTCTAGGATAAGAGGCCATAAAGTTCTTGTAATGTGAGGTTCTGACGTTATAGAGCGAATAAATCCCAGAGTGGTTCGAGGGCTTTTGATATTTTTGACACTATAGGGACATTTAGAATCCCATAAACTTTGAACACTTACGAGCACTTCAAACGCCGGAAAAAGCCTTTGAATTCGCCGACAGTATAAAAGAAGACCCCAATAGTCCACGAGAAGAGATCTGTGTTTGAGTGCGAAAGAGACGCTCTCCTGGTCCGAGAGGCCTTCTGTAGGACAGCGCTGTCGGTGAACCCGAAGCCAACCTGACTATCTAACTGTATAAATTCTAACTCGCTGTACATACTTGCTTTAACTGTTGTAGTTATAGTATGTTTAACGTATCGTAGTAAAATAATTGAAGCGAAAAGCTTGTCGAATTATTGACTACGGTACACTACAAAATAACTATGTGGAATTTTCCTACATTGATTGAACTTAACAACAGTTACGCAATATTCTATTGAGAGACAGAAAGAATGAAGAGAGGTACTGAAGGAAATAACAAAACTTATTTTATTTATTATTAACAACCCAACCTCCGGCAAAAAATTAAAAAGCAACTGTTATTTAATATAAATAAAAAAATAGACATAGTGACACATTTCATTTCAGTGATTCATTTTTTAGTGAGAATCACGCTGTGAATGAATCACCCTTTGTTTACATCGTCAAAGAGCGATGAATCTTCATTAGAATCCAAATATCTCTAAAACTATTGAATTAACAGAATAAGTGTACGCAGAAAAAAATATCAGTTTTCGAAGCTCTTTCCAAATATGTAACATTTATGTACTTTCATGAGAAAAAAATACACCGATTCCTGTATATTTGTCGGCCATTGTCGCGTTACGGGGTCACGTGATCTCGACATCCCCTTCTGTCTCTTTATTAATATAGATCAATAAAAAAATGTAGAAATTACAAATAACTTACAGTTTCGGCCTTTTTGAGTAATCAACAAAGTAGCTAATGGTGAACGCATATATGACTCACATATCCTAAAACAGGGGTTCTTAACCTTTCAGACTCTGTGCCCTCCTTTGAAAACTGATTTGAGGTCACGCCTCCTCAACCACCACCACCACCATATGTGGTCAATGCAAGTAGTACAATCGGAATTTGAAACTGAAGCTGGTTATTGAATGAAAATATAGAATAGATAATTTCATACACAAAATTTAATATTACTACACATATCTTAATTTGAAACATGTTATTATTAGAACATATGAAATCAAAGAATTAAGTACAGATCAAATATATTTGAGGTAATCAAGGATCTGGGTGAGGTTGGCATATAATACCAGTCACTTTCACAACACTAATGAGAAGGCTGGCCCTGTTTGTCCTTGACAAGTTTTTGAATATTAGGTTGTAACTGCGACAAAGCACACCTCAGGTCACTTTCAACGTCCACCTTTGCTCGATATTTTTACTTTATGTATGCTAATGCTGAAAGTCTAGATTCACAGAGATATGTGGATGAAAACTGCACTAACAACCTTAAAAATTCCAAAGCAACTTCTGGGTAAACTGGAAAATAGCGTAACCAAACATTTTCAACATACATATTTTCGAATTCCGTGTTTGCTTGAGAATTACATTTTAGGTCGAATGCCTGTTCCTGAATACGATCAGGAAGTACATCCACGTCGATTTTCGGGCTTTTACAATTAACAAATTTATCGTCTTCGCGTTCCTATGTCGAAAATACGTTACTGTTACATTCTGACCGCAAAGTTGAGTACAGTAAATTACAGTTAGTTTTACTTTTTATTTTATTTTTTTTTTAAACTCACACCTCCCTAGAAATTCTTCTACGCCAACCCAGGTTGAGAACCTCTGACCCAAAACATTAATGCATTTAATAGTCACACCTATTAATTATACCGTTCTTCAAAGAGAGAAAATTGTATATTTCCCTCAATACTGAAGACAGATACCCAGAGAGAAATAAAATGTGAAAGAAAGGCATTTTTATTCTTATCATTATTCATCAAATACCTACTCATTTAGTGTCGTAAAATACGATTCTTACCGAGTGACACTCATTTTAGCTAAAATAATGAAATTCCTCTTAAGGGGACAGTGGACCTTCAAACCTAACTTTTTTTGTTTTGAATGGATTTGCTGGAAATTTGAATATGTGATTAGTACCATAGATATGTAAAAGTGGTTAAAAGATGAAATATTCATAATTTATGAATTATGAATTATAATTATATCAAAAATTGGCTAAATTAAAAATGTTCCATGCGCATTTCTTTGACATATAATATGGTAATTTTTGTTTACACGATACCGTATAGAACTAACAATGAAACTTATTGCTTATTTTAAGCATTCATTAAAAATATAAAGAGAAAAAAAATAATAATAGTGAAAACACCCTTTTTATTACGCCAAATACCTCTAAATCATCTTTTCAAGTACAAAATTTAAAAATTCTGAGCTACGAAGCATATTTTTTTTTCAATAAGATTTATTTGATATACAGTTAAGTATATAAAACTTAAATTTCAAAGCAATACGATAATTAGAAATGCGCCTGGAGCAGTTTGAATATTCGTATGACATGAACTGATTTTTATTTTGAGAAAACACATTTAAAGTTATTGCTATTAGTAACCACATAATATCTAAATTAAATACGAATGCCTATAACTAGGAAAGTAATTCCAGAAATTAAAAACTCTTTTTGCAACACATTCCTACTCGTCCGTAGTTTCCCAATTCAATAAAATTAAAAAAATTGAATTTTTGGACAAATTTCACAATTTTGAAAGTCCATTGCCCCTTTAAATTTAAAACAGGAAGAAATAAAAATCGTAATTTAAGTCGATGCTTTGGCATTGATTCCTGCAAAAGATCTCGATTACCGTAGCGTCTGTTTTAGTTGTCGCCGCATTTTGAATGTTTTGACAATTTTGGGAGCCTTCCGTAAATAAGAGTTAAGAAATAAGAAAATAAAACGGACTTGTTGATAATTGCTGACAGGGGCGATGAAACGTTTAAAGCTGGTAAAGATGTAGATTGCAAAAATGAGTGAAAAAAAAGTCCTTGCGATGTTCTACCTAATACAGTATAAGGGAGATGGTAGGATTTAATGGTTTTACGCAACCGCTGAAGAAAAATGTTGTCTCGAGCCCTGCGATTTAAATGTTGGTAGCTTTTCCGCTTTTAAAGTGGCTTAGAAATGCAATTTTCCCCCTCTTGCTAATGTTTTGATCCCCAATTTTCGCCATCCTGAGTGACACATCGTAATACCCAGGTATTTCTAACTACAACCGCGTGCTATTATTAAACTCTATAGTATGGGAGGATTATGCGTCGAGATGGAAAAAAAACATTCCTTTAAACATTAAATTAGAACGAGACATTTGTAATTTAAAAGGAATAATTCATTGCAAGCGAAA
>OU015496.1:32326181-32338681 GCA_907164885.2 Dolomedes plantarius | reverse complement strand
TTACTGAGAATGCATTGAACAAAAAAGTTTTCATCGGAATGGAACAACGTTGTAACATTAAATTTTGTTACAAATTACTTAAATTTGCTACCGAAACTTTAGAGAGGATTCGAACAGTATATAGTGAGGCATCGTTATGAAGAACACAAGTGTATGAGTGGTACAACCGGTTTAAACGCGTGCGAGAAAGCATTGAAGATTAACCAAACACAGGGTGCCCTTCAACTTCTGGGCAATGGTTTCTTTTACACGATAATGCTAGGCCCCGTACAGCCATTTCTGTACAACAATATCTTGCTAAGCATCCCATTACAGTGATAAATCACCTTCCATATTCTCCCGACTTATCGCCAGCTGATTTTCTTCCTTTTTCCGAAGCTTAAAATCACCATGAAAGGACAGAGATTTGAAAACGTCTCGGATATTAAATCAAATGTTACGCAAATTTTGCAAACGGTTAGTTCCAACGCCTATAAACAATGTTTCGATGACTTGAAGAAACGCCGGGAAAATTGTATAGACTCCTTTAGCAATTATTTTGAAGGAGATAAATTTATTTGAAGGTGGGTAATATTTTTCTTGTATATAAAAAATTGTCCGGTTACTTTATGGGCGCACCTGGTATTAAAAACCTCTGATCCAAATAAAACAGGAAAAAAATTAAAATCACATTTCCGGTTTATTATTTAATAATTCTTTGTGAAAGTTTTAATAAGATTGATTTCGTGTTAAAGAACACTTTAAATTTCTCGCACTGCAGATATTTATTTAACTGCATACAGTCCCGATTTCCCACTTATCATTTATTCATTTACGAATTACCCTTGAAACTTAGGTCTGGATTTATAACGCTACCCAAATTCATTACCCTGGTTAGTTTTTTTTATTTCACCCATGTTTCCTTTATCAGATTTTGATTGTCGGGATTCATTTTTCCGGAAAACAAATCGAATTTTCCTTTAAATTCGATTTTCTTTTAAAATCGAATTTACTTTAAAGCTAAGAGCTGAAGGAACAGTCAAAAAGGATCATTTGCCAGGAGATATGAAAACAGACAGAAGGTTTAAAAACAAACAAACTGGGATTTCAAAGAGTGTACGGCTGTGAGTATTTTCCGTTACATAGGTATAGCTTCATCGCTTCATTCAGTTACAAGTCGGTGGTACGTTATTGTCAACTCTAGAAAAAAAATAAAACCCAAAGTACAACAGTAAATAAAATTTAAATAAAATTAAGACTTGAAAAAAGGAGAATCCTATAAAAATAATTTCTGCGTAAAAAGTTCGAAAATAATAAAATGAAGGTCTGCACACCATTAATGGAGTATAGTACCCTTCCATTTACGTATTCTGTATATTATTAATATTCTTATTTGTATCGCCTAACTTATATCACCCTCTAAATAGGAACAAGGCATGATATTTATCTGATTTACATTGTATTTAGTTCTACATGTTTAAGTCGAGTTGGTTGAGAGTGTTATCGTCAACTTTTGCTAATCAAAAACTAGTTAGACCGGGACCTACCGCGTGAAGCCGATTCAGCACAGCATCAAACATCCTTGCCAACTTCCTTGCTAACAGTGGAAAACGGGCCTACAGACTCTGGTACCGAATACCAGCGCCTTAGATATTCGGCTACCGTTCCGCGCTATCTGCTTGAGAAAGCTGATATTTTTTAACCCATTAGAATATATATAAATATTTTTTACTCCTTGGGACTTCCTGGATTGCACTTCGAAAATTTCTTAGTTCAAAATTTGCACCTCTCCTAGAAGAGTATTACATCTCCGAAATTTTCAATTTTGAGATAATTGCACCACAATGCTCTCTAAGAAGTGCTTCTCATTCTCAAAAAATGTTATAAGCCTAGTACCGACACATTATCCTTGATGGCGTTTATTACGCTCTTCCACAACTAGGAGAGGGAACTTGCTCATGCGCGAAGAAGGAAAATAAGATTTTTGTCAGTGCCTAATGTTTTTATACTAAAATGTTCCTGTAATAAAAATGTTCATTCAATTTTATTTGGAAAATAAATTTGTATTTTTCTCTGACCTGCTGTTCATATTATCAAGGTTTTTTTCTTTGTATTGTGAAAAGTTTAGATAGATTGTGCATTAGCATAGGGATATGACAGTATTCCCTCAAGCTAGTTGCCCTTTCACTCCATGTTGACAAAATGAGGTTGCTGAAAAAAGGGTTATATCTTGTAATTAAAATTCAAAACCATACTTTAAAAATTGAAAACAACTTTAATAGTATACAGTTTTGTCTTCTGAAGTGATTCGAACTATAAGTTTTACCAAAATTATCATAGACATTCACAAAACGAGAAATGAAATTTCGGTATATATCTTCTTTAGCTCTTCCTGAAAATATGGCTATTTTGAGATCTAACACTCTTCTAGCACAGGTGTGATATCTGTACCCTTTTCAAGCTCTGATTCCCAGGATCCTTAGTAAAATGCGATTTTCTTTACTGTGTCAAAAACAATAATTACAAGGTAACAAAAACTTTTTATATACCATGTTTTTAAATTTTCTGTTGAATCATATAGACTTGACAATTCTATGTATTAATAAATACTTCTTTAAAAATTTTTTGATGAATTATCCCATCAACTTGAAAGAAAATTAAGTTCATTGGAAGTTAACTTGCGTTTAACTTTTCGTTCCCGTCCCGGCCGATAGATGGCTGCACCAGTCTAGAAAACAAAATTAATTCAAAAGGAATTCAATACTGCTTAAAGATGGCCAAAAGTACTAAAATAATGCATTGTCATCGTGTTCTGGGCTATTCTAAAAGTTTCAAATGTTTAGCTAGTCGGGAAGTTAGTTAAAAATCGATTGCAAGATTTGTACCGGACAAACACACAAACAAACAAGAAAGCGAGTTAATAAAAACATGGAACAAATGCATCTATAAAATCAACTTCTTTTGAAAAGCTGCAGGTGCCTCTTTATTCCTATTAAGTTTCGGTCTGATTTGTTTGTTTCTTCGATCATTAAAGTATTCTTTTATTCCCTTCTTCACCATTGATGATTAAGAGGAACGCCCTCTAGGCACTGTTCAAACGCATCGCACTACCATCGAA
Organism: Dolomedes plantarius; assembly: GCA_907164885.2. NCBI lineage: Eukaryota > Metazoa > Arthropoda > Arachnida > Araneae > Dolomedidae > Dolomedes > Dolomedes plantarius. The sequence continues at coordinate 32,335,584 of OU015496.1, read as the reverse complement.
AAGCCCCAGCCAGCACTGCACTCCCTCTTACATCTTACAAGGTACGCAGTTGTCTTTAGCAAATTCTTTTTTCTTTTTCAGAAATTAAATAAAAAAATAAGTAAATTTGAAATCAAAGCCATAAAACTGAAGTTATTTTAAAATTATATACAACTGTAATAAAAGGTGTCAATTCCGAGCGACGTCAAAGCGACGTCGTGCTGAAGTAAAATTTCCCAAACATGATGCGCCAAAGCGAAAACACGACAAGATTTAAACAAATGGAAACACACCTTCACTGCTACATTTTATTGATTTCGCGCATTGCGCACTCCCGCTCTGTTACTATCTGGTTAATGTTTCAATGCCACAATTATTGTAATTCATCTTTTTCCCATTTCTAATTATGTCCATTAATTTGAATTGATAGAGATACACGTGCAATTCCTTACTTTCACTTTATTTATTCGAAACCCCGAGTTTTCGAGCTGTCTGAATGGTTTAAGTTTACAGCATTTATATTTTAATTCAAAGTTTAAAACCAGGGAAAATTTTTGGAAATAAAATACCACTATACTAATGGCTAAGTCAGTTATTTTAGGTAGTGGGGAAAATGATATAAAAAAAAAGAATCTCTTTCCCGGAGTTTCAGAAGTTTTGATGTTTCCTGGAGACCTTGGGTTTCATATGTGTCAAAACTTCAGCAGTAAAATTATCTCATTCGATTTATGATTCATACTTACAGGCTTTGTCATAGTTTATATCACTTCCCCTTTCTCTCTCTAAAATACAAGAGTTTGGCTCTAGAGCCGAACTCCAGAACTCTAGGTTTTCGTACTGATGAGTTGCTTGCCAAACTTTTATAAAACCACCCATTCATAATCTGTCATCAGCGAGTCATGTATCAGTCATCACAAGTGAAATTATTCCTGTATTTATGACCAGTCGAGGTCGTGGTCCTCTTTTAAGACATCTGTTAATTGTCTTAAGCCTCCGTATAATTAATAAATTCCATTTTTAATTTTGCTGTTGTCAAAGATATATTTTTGAACTAGCTGAAAACCCGCACTTCGCTACGGAATACATTCAAATTAAATACAACGTTCAATGTATGTAATTAATGCCAAAAAAATATATATATTTATTTATAATAAATACGATGATCAATGTATACAACTGATGTAAAAAAAACAAAAAAATATATTTATAAAGAAACATTATTTTGTCTATAAGGGATATTATTATAGACAAAATAATGTAGAAGAAAATATTCAATTAAATGTAATAGGACATACTAAAGAATATAGTACAGTTAATATAGTAAAGTTTGAGGAACATAATATCTTTTATTGTATTTTAATATTTTTTTGGATAATGTCCAATTGTCTGCCGCATTAGCAAGAAAAAAAATTATCTTTTTGTCTATTTAGTTGTTATGCACGTGACGATAAATTTATTTAAAGTACCAGAAAAAGAAATCACGTGATCATCATTTAATAAATTAAATTCTTAAAATTAATCTTTAAAAATTCACCAAAACTCAGAAAATGGAGGTAAATATTCTAAAAAGATCTCATTTTAAAGGAATTTTCATGATCTTTCTCGTGATATAAATTTTATAACCCTGAAATTATTATTTTAAATCTAAACTTAAAAAAAGTTACTAAAACAGTTTAAGAATTTAATTTTAAAAAACCTAAGAAGAATTTTTCAAAAATCTTTGTTAGGGCACCCCCTACAGTATAAGAAGAATCGCCATACAAAATTTCATCCCTTAAGGTCCAGCGGTTTGGTCTGTGCGTTGTATGTCAGTCAGTGAGTCAGTCAGTTACGGACTGATTTATATATATAGATTATTTTCAGTGTAACCTACTTTTAATTACCTTAATTTTATTTCGTGGCATATGCATGGGATAAATAACTGTTAGAGAGTTTTTTCTAAAACCACCATCCGAGCCAAAATTCTTGATCCTAGGTAGAACAACAACAACAAAAAAAAAACTGCCCCTAAAATGACGCGTAGATGAAATGTGAAGCAGTGTAAGGTAAGAAATGTAAAGAAGTTTTAGCTTATATAAGAGAGATAATGAAACACAATAAATAAAAGCTGTTTAATATAAGGATTTGTAATTAGCTTCATATTCTACAATTTATGTTCTCGTATTTTGGGTCATGGTAGACTTGTTTCTCAACGCTATCGTATTTTGATCCAATATACTGAAATACACCCTTCATATGTGACTTATAAGTAACGATGTGTCTATCACGTATCAAGGTATCAGTGCCCTTACTTATAAAAGTGTCATCCACAACGATCAAAGCTCTACTGTCGCCAAATGTACTTGCTACCAAGCGGACGTTGAATAAAATAACTTCTTATAAAGGGTCCTATTTCCATCCTGTAAAAGTGATCCAGCAGTCTTTAACCAATGACTTTAGTCTCTTTTCCTACATGACTTGTAGAATTTTAAATTGCCCTCCCTCTCTCTTACAGTGACCTCCATTTCACGACTTTTCTCCTGTCCATCCTAAACGACTATTCACAGAGCGAAATGTGGTGTTTGAAAATGCAAAAACGGATCATCGCAGGTTCGGATCAAGAACTGAATGCGTATTATTCTACCTTACGCTCGCAAAAAACTTTCTTTAATGTCTCTCTTTCGAGGTGCTTAACCCTTCGATGGGAACATCTGTCTGTCAGACAGCTGTGGTTTCTTTATTCAAGTCTGGGCCCTCCAGCCTTCGACCTTGGGTACTGTGAGTCTACGTATGCTTCAGACAATATCTTGTCTTCAGTGTGGAAGGGTGGTTCGTGACGCCACCCTTCTACGGTTCAGGTAAAAATTAGGTTAATCAGAGAAAAATAAAAAATCTCAACCCAATCACTCGTTCGACTCACTCAATGCCTCTACAAAACGAACCGTAATATAACCTGTGATAATTCGTTCTGTTCAATAGAAGCTGGTCAAGAATGGTTCGACTCACTGAGTGTCTCTACAAAACGAACTGTAATATAACCTGTGATAGTTGGTTCTGTTCAATAGAAGCTGGTCAAGAATGGTTCGACTCACTCAGTGTCTCTACAAAACGAACCGTAATATAACCTGTGATAATTGGTTCTGTTCAATAGAAGCTGGTCAAGAATGGTTCGACTCACTCAATGCCTCTATAAAACGAACCGTAATATATCCTGTGATAATTGGTTCTGTTCAATAGAAGCAGGTCAAGAATGGTTCGACTCACTCAGTGTCTCTACAAAACGAACCGTAATATATCCTGTGATAATTGGTTCTGTTCAACAGAAGCTGGTCAAGAAGGGTTCTACCCACTCAAGGCCTCTACAAAATGAACCGTAATATAGCCTGTGACAATTGGTTCTGTTCAATAGAAGCTGGTCAAGAATGAAGGAGAAATGGTTTGACAATTGTGGCTACCATGAAATCTAATAAACCACAAATAACCTCTGAATTTCTAGTTAGGAATACCCGCGAAAGAGATATTCCATCTATATCTGCCTTCCAGGCAGATGCTACCACTAAGCTGGAAAAGAATCATGTTTACACCGAAGGGTTAACTATGGTGGCACTAGGTCAGGAGTTCAATCCAACAGGGCCGGTCCCACAGGTGAGGCGATGAGGCGACCGCCTCAGGTGTCGAATTGGAATGGGCCCCAAAGTGAGACAGTAAAAATACGAAACTTTTGACGAATAACGAAAAAAATATTAGTAATTTTATTTGACGTATGACGAAATTCTTAAAAATATACAAATATAAGCTAATATTTACTCTATTTTTTTTTTATAAATTGCTAAATCTGAGATCGTGAAAAATACATTTCGAATATCTATTTCCAAACGTTGCTGGAGCTCGATAAGAATGCTACTAACACTACCCGTGACTATAGTACCAGCTGAGCGCCGTTTTTCTGAACTGGAAATTTTAGAGAATTATTTACGGACGACAATAACCCAAGAGCGACAGACTGATTTAGAAATCATTTCTATGGAAAATATGTTATCTAAAACAATTAATTATAGACATACAATCACGAAGTTTGCTGCCATAGAGGCTCGAAGAAGGATGGAGTCATTATTTTTATTGCAAAACAAATTAGAGTAAAACTTTGTTTATCCGGCCCTCGTTGATCCGGATCTCCGGATAATCCGGATCAGATTTTGTAGACATAATTTTTATTTAATGTTCACATTAGATAATTATTTTTACTACGATAGCAAGAACGTAACTACAGGTACGCCAAATATTCGCATTTTAGTTTGATTCAATGTACAGTTCCTGAATAGAATGTACAATAAATTACGGTAATAAAATACTTTTTGGTGAGTTAAAGAAAGCTTTTCTATACTTACTATTTCTTTGTTAAGAAATGGTGTGAAAAGTTATTTTTATATTTTTTAATGCCTTGTAAACAATATTTTGTAATTTTATTACAAAACATAGTTTTTTATCGTAATAAACGGCATAGTTAAGGATTTTTTTTCTTATTACCCATATTACCCGGATTTTCGATTGTCCAGATTACCTATGGTTCTAGTTAGTCAAGATAAACGAAGTTTTACTGTATATTCAAATTCTTTTACTTTTTCTGCTTTTTAACGTAGGATTGCGTTCCTCCCTAACGATCCTGTGGAAACGGAAATTTCAGACGCTAAAACTGTCCGTCCATCCGTCCTCGCGAGTAATATTTTTGGCAGCGTGCCAATCCCAGATTGTATCGCTTGGACATATAAGTACCAAAAATGCGTCAAAATTTTGACATATATATATATATATATATATATATATATGTATATACATACATGCATACAAATATATAGATACGTATCTAAATAACACATACATACATATATACATGCTAAAGAGGCAAGCAACGATAAGTAATCCTACGATAATAACCGCGGTAGTTTCGTTAGAAGAGACTACCTGAATTTTTTTTTTTTAAAGTTCTGTCATTTTTAAAATTTTCATGTTTTTTAAATCAATAAAACTTTTTAATTAATACATATTTATCGCAAAACGATCGTTATTCTTAAAGTAGACTATTCCTAATAGGGATACATTTATTACTTAACAGCCCCTAAAAACATTCGGAAGGAAGTACTTTTTAACTTTTAGCTTACGGGGCCTATTTTTTCCGATTCCCCCTTTAGAACGGGAAATTTCATACCCCCTTTGTAAGAATGACCTTTAAGGGGTTGTATTATATATACATACATACATACATATATATATATATATATATATATATATATATATATATATATATATACATACATACATACATACATACATACATACATACATACACACATTTATATATATATTTATATATATATATATATATATATATATATATATATATATATATATATTCATTCTTAGGCCCGTATTCTTGGGATACATGCTATCCCATCCCGTAATGAAAAGGTTTAACCTGCCCCAGGCGGCACCAATGGACCGGACCGGCCCTGGACTCTGACCCTTTTGGCACCCAATAGCAAGTGCTAAAACCGCATCCCTCTAGTCCCGCAGAGCCGCACCCCTCTACCCTTGTAGGGGGAGTACGAAAGAGAGAGAGAGAGGGAGAGGGAGAGAAGGTTTCTTACAACGAAGTTCTTAATCGGTATTTTGACGAAAGCTTTGATGCACAAATAGTCCTGAAGACTGCACCTTGAAGCTACGTGCCAAATTTTATCAAAAGAAGAGTCGGAAAGAGTTAAAATGAACTTTTAAAAATTCCCATAGAAGTATACCAAATGTTACATCAGACTAAAGGCTTAATTCATAGCTTCTTTTCAGCAGGTGATATGTCATTAGTAACGTATACAGTGTCTAAAGAAAATTATCATATGAGACCTGCGAAAAAAACCTTTTTCCATTGGACAATGAAAATAAACAAACAAAAAAAAACCCATTACTTTAAATTAATTCAGCATCAAATTACATTACAGCTTATCAGATTATTAAATATGTTAGAAAATTATCAAATTTATGAGTTAAAAGATATTTTAAAATGAAGCAGCCACGGTGATTATAAAATATAATATAAACATGAATACAACAAAATATAGAGCATTTCAGTATCACTATCTGGAATCTATTTTTTGCTTGTTTGTTTGTTCATTTCATGAGTAAGGGAATAAACACAAAAATAATTTGAGCAATAGAATGACAGACAAATGTAATAATCACTAGTGATGCAAAATTTGCTAGTAATGACACTTAAAATCGAGAAAAAATAAATTTATGATGAACTCTCCGTGAGCAACCTTAATTTACAATTTATAGGCTGAAAGCATAGAATAAAATTTATGCATTTAAAAACAACTGAACTAAAAAAAAAACGAGGAATACAATTTAAACCATACATTACATTTCACCAACAACTAAAATAATTATGTTTCCCTTTTCATTTTAAGAATACAAAAAAGACAACGTCAAGGTAATTGTTGATATCAAGTTTTGAAATTTATTTAGATTACAGTTAGCTATACTATGAAATGAAAGAAATATATGTTATAATAATTTTATATAACTTTTCAGCACTTTAATAAATATGTAAATAGGGACATCTTGAAGTCCTGGAAGACGTTATCCATCTGAACAGTTAGAAAATTATTTAAATAAATATTCCTACAAATTAAATTTCTAGTAAAAGGCCCAGTAGCTGTTCAAGCCACGAATACAGAAATAATTTTTTTCAAAACAAATAAGCTTCGATGTAGCGATATCTTACCTGAAAAATTATGACCATCACGAGTAAATAATTTTAATTTGTGTTAAAAAATGGTTTTGAAATCCCAGTTTGTAAATATCGTATATTATTAATAAATATAAAAGGTTTCTTTTGTAAAAAGAATTAACGGTGTTTAATTTTTTAAAAAAAATCAGATCTCTAAAACAAAAAAAAAAAATGATCATCAATTGAGTTTTATATCGCATATTATTAATAAAAATAAAAGGTTTCTTTTGTAAAATGAATTAATGGTGTTTAATTTAAAAAAAATTCAGATCTCTAAAACAAAAAAAAATATCATCAAATGAGTTTTATAATTTAAATTAAAGCAACTCACAGTTTGTAAGCTGTTCGAGTTCCTCCAACTCCTCTCGAGTGAGTTTGCTATTGTGTTTCCCCATCACTTCAGCAAGACATTTTTTGGGTACTCTCAAAACACCTTTGACGAATTCCACGGTGGCGGCCGCTTCGTTTTTTCGAAAATATCTCGGAAATTTCTACTGTAGTCGGACGGGACGATAATTTCGGGACCTAACTCCTCTCTGAGCTATGCGAATCGAAAATCATCTCTCTCTCCCAACTATGGATCTAAAGGAGTCAAGTCAACACAGGCGTTACCATGGAGATGACCTTGAGCCGGTGCCCATGCGCCATGCCCAACGATCGGACCAATGTAAGTGTCGGAAATCTCGAGCCATTCATAATAGGCGGAACATTGATTCTTTGTTTTTGCTACTTCTTTTGCAGAGTTTGGGATCCCCCCCCCCTTTCCGCTACAGGGGTAGGGTGTTACTAGATGAAAGTCAATCAATTCCCTCGAAGTTATGGAAACGCACAGATTCCACACGGCCGGAAATAATGATGGATGCTCCTGTTTAAAAGGAAGCAAGGCCGGAGAACGTATAATCGGCCCGCAGTCATTGCTTGACTTACGTACGCTAAAGGTTACGTATCGGGACCCCTCGCGGAAGCCTGGCTGTGCATTCGGAAATATCGCAACTGGCCCAGCTGCATAATGCTTGAGGTGGATGGAAATATTCAATAGAGGACTTTCTCAGAGACAGAATCAGCAATTTATATGCGAGAATGCCAGGAAGGAAATTTATTTGCAGATTAGAATCGTCTAGACCGTATAATTTACGATACGGGAATCAGATAATGTTAATTAAAAAAATTTGTCCCACGACTGCACTTCGGGAAAGAAATTATTCAAAAAACGTCCGATGTAGGGATTTTCTTGATTGTATATTTTAGTTAGCCATCTTGGAGAAAGAATTGTGTTCCCCTTCGCCCGCTGCATTGGAAATAATTAATATATATATATATATATATATATATATATATATATATTGCTAGATTTCTAGAAATAGAGGTGCCGGAACGGTAACCTTCCGGGGTGTGTGGGGAAGTATTCCAAATTATTGATAAAGAGAGGTACATAAACAGAGGTACCGGAACGCGTACCGGAAATCTAGCCCTGTATATATATATATATATATATATATATATATATATATATATATATAATATATATATATATATATATATATATATATATATATATATATATATATATATATATATATATATATATATATATATATAAAAGAGCTTGTCTGTTTGTTCGTCCGCTATAGAATCATAGACTGTTTCACCCACCGGGACCAAATTCGGCACAGTTAATGTTTTGGACCGGAGAAACTTAAATCAGGAAAAACGAAATTTGGGGCTCAATTAGTTTTTTTAATTAATTTTTTAATGTTTTTTGTGCCCGATAGAGCTGCGTCTACCCCCTGTGGATTCCCCTCAACCAGCTGCGTTAAGAGGGGTGGTTTGAGAATGACGGAGGGGGTGGGGTCAAATTCAAATACGCGGGAGAAAGAGGGTTGGGAATGACCTTTGACTCTGGCTTCCCAGATAAACACAACTTTCCTGGTTCTGCTATGTGTAGCAGTAATGGGAAAGTACAATTGCCTACAATTCAAGAACCACCAGAGCCTTTGAGAACATTACTCACAGGTAATACATCTGATTCAAAACATTTCTTACAAAACATACAAGCTTATGGAAAAAGGCTTCATGGAGAATCAAGCCTTACTTTCATTAAATAAAGGGGATAACGCATCTTGCACTTTACCTCTTGGGTGAAATGGAAAAAAAGTGCGTTTTTAAGGGAAAAATAAATAATAAAGGCAAATGTAAATTATAAAACTTATTTCTTATTAAACAGTGGATCAAAAAAATCTAATTAAATCTAATTGAACAGTATCTAACAAATATAATTGAACAGTAAACTTATTCAATCCAAACGTGCGAATCACGCAACACGGTGTTATTAATTCTCAATAAAATCAGACGAAGGTCCGCAGGCTCAAAGTTTCTTTCTTTCTTATTGTTTGTATATCATTTCAGTAGAAACGCGCAAAGCGCATTCTGTCTGGCCAGATGAACATGAAGAGCGGGAGTGCAACCCAGTTTTTTTTTTGATGGAATGCATGAAATATTTTATATCTATATATCTACCCGGGCAACGCCGGGCAATAATGCTAGAATATATATATATATATATATATATATATATATATATATATATATATATATATATATATATATATATATATATATATATATATATATATATATATATATATACATATATATACATATATA
>OU015496.1:32314253-32324253 GCA_907164885.2 Dolomedes plantarius | reverse complement strand
TGGCTACAACAGCAATATATCCATCTTCCGAGGGAGGTCGTAATCCTTGGACGATAGGCTACAGGTCTTCGGACAACTGTTTGGCTGATTTGGAATTGTTCCCATAATCGTGAAATGGCGAAATGATGAACGCCGATGAAAAGAGCAACATCTGTGATAGACTGCCCTGCTTCAATGCGTCCGACAGCCCGACAGCGTTCAGAGTCTTCCATTCGTCTTCTGGAAGCCATAGAAACACGTCTAGCTTGAAAACAAATCGTACGAATGCTCTAAATACCTTTCATCAGCACTTACATGCAACTCCTGTAACACTTCACAATGCCGGCTTCTTATACGACTGCCTGTTTTTCATATTTCTCGACGCGAAACCTTGATTGGCTGTTACCTAACATATTTGCATACTCCCTTTTACCTTTGCAGCAAATTTCAGCATCTTTAATTCAGATTGGCTTACGGAAATTAACATTTTCCTGTCCGTGCTTAACTTTTGGAAGTGAGTGTATATATACACACACACACACACACACACATATATATATATATATATATATATATATATATATATATATATATATATATATATATATATATATATATATATGTATGTATATATATATACACTCATGGACAAAAAAATTAGCGCACCAAGAAATAATTGCGGGATCGTAACGAAACTTGCAATGAAGGTACATGTCGGGGAGATATGCAAATGATTAGAAAGGCAGCGTGATTGCGCATTACGTATAGCCGGTAGAGGGCGTTGAACATCGTACTCTGTGGAGTATAAAACAGGTAACCAAAGCTTGTTTGAGTGTGGTGAATCATTTACAAAGGAAGAGCTGAGATAGACATGCCATTATGCCGTGTTCGAAGACAATATAAGCAGTTGTCGCAGTTTGAGAGGGGGAGAATCGTCGGGATGATGGAAGCTGGGTGGTCAGCTAGGCGAGTAGCTCGTCAATTAGGCCGCTCTGATTGTGTTGTGAGGAGGTGTTGGGACCAGTGGACCCGAGAGATGTCATGTACACGAAGACCAGGCTCAGGACGCCCTCGACAGACCAGTCGTTGAGAAGACCGCCACATCGTAAGAAATGCACGCGTACAGCCAACTGCTTCATCGGCCGCCATCCAGGCACAGGTAGCACCTTCACTAGGGGCCTCTGTGTCTTCTCGAACCATACGAAGGCGCCTGGCTGAAGGACAGTTGGTATCGCGGCACCCATTACGTGTGCTGCCCTTGACGCCCACCCATCGACGCCTCCGTTTGGAGTTTTGCCGCGCACGAGGAAACTGGACTGCAGCGGAATGGAACCAGGTCGTCTTTAGCGACGAATCCATATTCAATCTCGGCAGTGATGACAATCGTGTTCGTGTGTGGAGAGCCCGTGGTGAACGCTTCAATCCTGCCTTTGCTGTACAGCGACACATCGCTCCCACAGCTGGTATGATGGTATGGGGTGCCATTGCCTACAAAACACGGTCACCCCTAGTATTGTTCCGTGGCACCATGACAGCCCAGCGGTATGTTCATGAAATCCTGCAACCACTTGTGTTGCCACTCATGCAACGGCTCCCAGGAGCAATTTTTCAACAAGACAATGCTCGGCCTCATAAGGAAAGGGTGTCACAAGACTGTCTCCGCACTGTTACTACCCTTCTTGGCCTGCCCGATCCCCAGATTGGTCTCCAATCGAGCATATCTGGGATCATTTCGGACGACGAGTTGGGCATCCCACGAGTTTGAACGAACTAGAGGCAAGGTTACAGCAAATATGGAACGAAATGTCTCAAGACATCATACAGAACTTGTATGACTCAATGCCCGATCGTATCGCATCGTGCATTCGCGCTAGAGGGGGTCCAACGGAGTATTAACTCCTCCGTTCTTTTGCCTTTTTCTCAGAAATAAATTATCCTTTTTCTTTGATTTTCTTATCATTTACTTATATTAAAGTAGTCATTACGTATGTAAAATTTCGTTTCATTTTGACGACTCCTTCTTGGTGTGCTAAATATTTTGTCCATGAGTGTGTGTATATATATATAAATGTATATATATATAAATATATATATACACTGTTGGCCACCCAAATTGCAACACCAAGAAAGACAAGAGATATCACAACAAAATTTATTTTGTAGATAACATGTTGACCAAGTATCAAATGATTCAATTTATAGACTTCTGTGAAGTGTGGTTCCTGCCGAAATCAGTAGCCAGAGTAGCTGCCATTGTTGGAGATCACCGCTGCCACATGCTTCGGCATTGATTCAAAGAGACTTTGGATGAGTTCTTGGGGTACAGCAGACCCAGCAGCTTCTACACGTTGCCAAAGTCGATCTGCTGTGGCAGCTGGGGATGGAATCTGGGTCAATCGTAGAGCAACCATGGATCACATGTTTTCTATCGGCGAAAGATCCGGAGAGCGAGGCGGCCAGGGAAGCAATTCAATCTGGCGATTGACGAAGAACCGTTGGACAATGCGTGCCACGTGTGGTCGCGCATTATCCTGTTGAAATATGGCTGTGGGCAAGCCCTGAAGGTAAGGAAGGACAACTGGCTCCAACGCCTCGGAGATCTATCGCTGGCTGTTGAAAGTACCGGCAGTGCGTACTAGAGGTGTCCGAGAGTGATATCCAATACCGCCCCATACCATAATACCCGGTGCAGGACCAGTCTGGCGGTGCATAACGCAGCTGTTCAGCATCCTCTCTTCACGGTGTCTCCAGACTCGAATGCGACCATCGTGGTGTTGCAGACAGAAGCGTGACTCGTCAGTAAAGACAATTTCATTCCATTCTGCAGTCCACATCCTTCTGTCATCGCACCATTGGCGGCGGAGACGTCTGTGGTTCTGCGTCAAGGGTAGACAAAGCAATGGACGTCTTGCGGACAGACCACTCTTCTGTAAACGGCGTCGAATGGTACGCGCAGACACTGGATGATGCGTTACAGACTGCATGTGCTGTGCTATGGTTCGTGATGTCACTGAGCGATCCGTCACTGCCATGCGCACAATTTGCCTGTCATCACGTGAAGTGGTGCGCTGAGGTGGATGCGATCGAACACGCCGGTCCGTCGTACCCTCCTGCACCCAACGATCACATATCCGCATTACAGTTGTTTGGTTTCGTCCAACACGACTACCGATTTCCCTGACGGATAATCCACAATCTCGGTAAGCCACTGTCAAGCGAATCCTCTATCTTCTCCTGGAAGATTCGTTGCTTGGTTCGTTCAAGAAATAAATCACTTCGCAAAATCACTGATGAAACACAAAACAAAACTTTAATCTGACTAAATAAGGTGGGAAGCTCAAACTGTAAGATTTCTAACTTCAATCTCTATATCTACGAGTATTAAACCCACAACACAATCTTCTTTGTTTTCCTCAATTAAACTTTCCTGACCACGGATTCCCTAAAATAATCTCAACTAACAGCCCCCGTGCCTCCTTTCTGCACGGGACAAACCACCCACACGGCCTAGCCGTCTCGTAGCTAAAAGCCTTCTGCCTATAGACCACTCTTAATCCCCTTGGGGTCGTTGAACTTACTCCCTCGCACCCCTTCCAACAAGGAATGCCTATTACATTTACTGAGAGGGTGTTCTAAGGCGCTGGAGAGGGGAACGCAATTCTGATATCACTACACCCCCGGCGCAAGATAAGTGTTAGGGTTTTAACACAAACACGGATCTGACCTAAACAGAAACCATATCAGAATTGAGCTTCCACAGGAGTTATACAACAGGTACATACAAAAATAACATTTTGAAATTCACAGATAACAAATTCAAAATAACATCAAATAATGATCATAAATTCACTGTAAAATAGGAGCATATTAGATAAACACATTTTACAAACATATCATCTCATCTAAAATTTATACTCGAGTATTTCATATTAGATACCTAAAAAATTAAATAATATATAATGGAAGAATTATAATAATAAACGTAATAATAATAAACGTAATAAAAGTCTTATACACTTATCCTAAAAGAGTCTGGAAAGGGCATCAGCGTTATTCAGCTGAGCACCAGGGCAGTGTTTAACGTTGGCATTGTATTTTTGCAACGCGATTGCCCAACGTTGTAATCTCGCAGATTGTGGAGCACATTTTGTCAAGAATGTCAATGGGTTGTGGTCGGTGTGAAGTTCAATTTCCGCACCAAAAATCCAAGTCTCGAACTTCTTCAACCCCCACACGACGGCGTAGGCTTCACGCTCTATAGTCCAAGACTGTTGGGCCTTAGTCAATTTTTGGCTGGCAAAAGATATTGGACATATCTTTTCCTGATACCACTGAGATAAGCATGCAGAAATTCCAATTTGTGACGCATCAGTTTGGATTATGAAAGGTTGCTCTCCCACTTTCGCAACACGGACATTTCCACTGAACACGGACCTGTGCTTTCTCAACAAATTTTTAATTTCTTCTTGCTGAGGATCATTAAGATGATCGAAATGTTTACCCGACAGCACTTCTTCGATATTTATATCTTTGATGGATTTGGGAGTGGGGTGTATTTCTCCAAACTCTTCCTCGTGTTCAAAAATTACTCAGACCGCGTTCACTTTAGGATGATATTTCCTGATTTTATTCACGTGAATTTGCTTTATGCTACCTTCGGGTAATTTAACTTTGTAAGAATGCGGAGGACAAAATTGTACAATTTCTCCAGGACCTGTCCACCGTGCATAGATTTTGTTACTCGGATCTAGAATAAGTAAAAGGACTTGATCTCCTACTGCAAAGTTTCTTACTGAAGATCTGCGATTGAAATATTCAGCATACGCTTTCTGTTTATCATTTGCTGTCAGTGCTGCTTGCTCTGCTGCCGTTTCCATCCTAATTTTAAGATCCTGCACATAGTCTATGGCTGATTTTGCACTAAGGGAAAGCATGGGAACTGCTTTCGGCCAACGCGAATGCTGATGCATGACACAAAGCACATATTTATGGCCCCTTCCCAATGGCGGTTCTATCGGTCCGATTACGTCTATATTTAAAATTTCAAATGGAAGTTCTGGCCTCAAAACCGGAGTTATTGGGGCCCTGTTACTTACTTTTTCCGAACTCTTCAACTTACAACTTCCGCAACTTTTGCAAAATTCCCCGATATCTTGTGACAATTCCCTGCGAACGGTTTCTAAAGTTTTATATTCCATTTGTTCTTTCTTCAATTTTTGTGCATTTGAATTTTCATATGCCACCCCATTTTGCCAATTTTCATCTACTCCCTCAACATTAATGCTCGAACACTGACTCTCGTCGCCCATTTCCTCCATCGAAAACATATCCTCCAATCCCTCTTCATATTCTACTGTAACATGCTTTCCTTCACTTTCCCGATTCCTAATTCCATTTTCTACTTCATTATTGTTAATAGTTTCTATTTCAGCACATGTGAACATTTTGCTCTCTTCTTTCAACATTTTATAAGTTTCTGACGGTATGAGACAAGGACCCCTCAACTTCTCGGACAATGCCCCCATTACTTCTACAGGTGCTAATAAATTCCCGTTTCGGTGATCTCTGATAGCCATAGGGATTTTAACGATTTTAGCCCTAGTTTCCTCCCCGAATGCTGAACTTAAAATCATCGTCTCATAATCTTCCTTATCTAGCTCAGTAATATCATCAGGGTGCAAAACTGGTATTTGAGTACCGGAATCTATAATAGCCTCGATATCTCGACCATTTATATTTATAGTTACATATTGCAGTGGCTGAATATCAATTGTTGATTTTGAACAAAATTCCTTCTTACTTCCAAAGTACTTCGATTTTACTTTTGCTACCACCGCGCCATCGCGTTGATTTGAATCTGTTGGCTGTTGTTCAGTACGGTTATTGTTTGTAGGAAACCCTTTTGATTTTTGCGGGCAAAATTTTGAAATATGCTGCGTTGACCTGCAGATAAAACATTCCTTACGCCTTACTCCTTGATTATGATTAAATTCATTTTTGAATCCATCGCGTCTCATTGGTGGGGGAATATATTTTTGTCCTGTATTTTGGAACTCGGGATTAGTTTGCAATTTTTGTAAATTATTTTGAGTTTCGGCTAACGATTTTCCTTTACTTTCAAAATATAAATCAGATTCCTTCGCCATATCAATCGGTTTAAACCACCTCTCCTTTTGTTGAATGCTTATATGTGCCGCGGTGTCGGAATCTAACGTCTGAAACATCTTATCTGAAACTATTAACTGTTTTAAGGTTTCAAAATCTTTAACATTTCGCAACTCACAGTAGTACTCCCAAGTGGTTACTAATCTGGACATAAACTGCATATGAGTTTCATTAGCTCGGCTTTTAGCTTTTCGAAAATTTTCTAGACAACACTGAGCTGACGGCTCGTACTCTCGTAGCACTAATTTCTTTACGCTTTTATAATCTTTTAACTCCTCTCCCGTTATATAAACTAAAATATTTGTAGCCTTTTCTCCCAAAATATTAATTAATATTTCCGCTTTTGATTCCTCTGGGACATTTTTTGCTTGAAAAGCTCGCTCTATGGACGAAAAAAATAAATTCCAGTTGTCAGACTTAGTTGGGACCGGTAGTGTCAAAGTTCTGACGCTCATAATTAATTTCTCAATGCGCCTCTCGGGTTCGCACCTCAGGTGACTATCAGTAGAGACCGAACTCCTATCATTTCTCCTGTTTAGACTATTCTCATTAATACGTGCTAATTCCAACTCGTGCTGACGCTCTCTCTCCCTTTCTTCTTGTTCTAACCTAGTTTTATCTAATTCCACTTGAATCTTTTCCTGTTCTTCCCTCTGCTTCCTTTCAGCTACCGTTGAGGTCAGAAATTCCAGTACGAAATCCGGGTCCTTAACAAAATCATCACTATTAACTATTAATTCCTTTAATTCAGATACTCTCAAATCCCCTTCTACAGATTTATAAAGTTCTTGTGCGACAATTCGCAAATCCTCCTTTTTAATTCCCTTCACATTTAACATGTTGGTAATCAGATTTTCACTTTAAAAAAAGGAAAAAATAAAATCTCTTACTTTGTCTCGGATGCAGTACCCACGAATTACCCTTAAAGATCATTCAACATGTAGACCCCTTTTGCATTTTTAACACTGAAGCACATCACAACACCACACTTGTATAATCCACCATATATGAGAATTTCTGTCGCACAACACACCACACTTGTATGATAATGGTAATACACCTTATATGCGAATTTCTGTCGTTTCCAAAACTTGATCGACACCTTATTTTAAAGATCCTGTCGTGATGCGACACTGTAAAGCGAATCCTCTATCTTCTCCTGGAAGATCCGTTGTTTGGTTCGTTCAAGAAATACATCACTTGGCAAAATCACTGATGAAACACAAAACAAAACTTTAATCTGACTAAATAAGGTAGGAAGCTCAAACTGTAAGATTTCTAACTTCAATCTCTATATCTACGAGTATTAAACCCTCAACACAATCTTCTTTGTTTTCCTCAATTAAACTTTCCTGACCACGGATTCCCTAAAATAATCTCAACTAACAGCCCCCGTGCCTCCTTTCTGCACGGGACAAAACACCCACACGGCCTAGCCGTCTCGTAGCTAAAAGCCTTCTGCCTATAGACCACTCTTAATCCCCTTGGGGTCGTTGAACTTACTCCCTCGCACCCCTTCCAACAAGGAATGCCTATTACATTTACTGAGAGGGTGTTCTAAGGCGCTGGGGAGGGGAACGCAATTCTGATATCACTACAGCCACTATCCTTCCTCTGTCGAACACGGATACTTGATCAAAAGATGATCGCTGTTTTCGACGAGGCATAATTGATCGTTTTTTTGAAAAAACCACAAGAAAAACACAATTGCCGAACTTGAAATCGTCGAAATCTCCAAGCCTTAAATAGCGCTTTGAAGTGGCGCCACAGGCGCGCGTGATGTGCGTCTGCGCTGAAATTCTAATCATTTGCATATCTCACCTCCGCTAATGCATGTTGTAAATTTCATGTTATTTGCATGTTTCCTTCAGGGTGTTGCATTTCCAGTGGCCAGCAGTGTATATATATATATATATATATATATATATATATTGGTGAGAAAGGGTAGTTCCATCTTTATTTTGGAAATGTATGAGACTATTCGCCTCTGGAAAGTGTAAATAGTAACAATCTACCTCTTTTGAAAACGCATACCATTTTAAACTCCAGGGTGCGGTGGCCCAGTTAGCAAAAGCAGCGAACCAGCGATCCGAACGTCTCTGGTTCGATGCCCGTCGCTGACAAATCCACCGCCGTGTACGCTAATGGCGGCTGGTTCACGAAAAATCTGTCGTTGCTGCAATGTCCTCCAAGTTCTCATAATGTACCTCAGGAGGTGCGGGGTCAAGTGTACCGGTCTCGCCGCTTGACTCGGTTCAAAATTTCGGGACCGGTCCTTTAGCCTAGTCGGACTCCGACCCTTGTGGTGCTAATTCAAAACCGGAGCCACACCATTCTGCCATTTTTATGGACTTGATCTGTTATACTGTCGGTTAAGGGGCTTAAGCCACAACAACGACAACAACATCTTAAACTCCGGTGTGAGAGATTGGGAGATTCATAAGCTTTTTTTTGAAAATCTTACCCTTGAAATGTACCTTCGAAGAACCTTCATATTTTAAATACGTTCAGTTGAAAACTATGCTGTGCAGTTATTTAAAATGTAATATTTTCCCCGTTATTCTCAGTTGGTCGTAACCTAAAAACGCTGCTTATGATGTTACGTCTGAGAAATTCGAGAATCATCCCTAAAAAGGAATTAATTTGTTTAGGGCACCATCAAACAGATATCTCCCCTGTTGTAGTGGTTTACTAAATTGTCTAACCAGCGTCATGATCTAAGCTGATGTTCAAATATATTTTAATAAGGTATCTTGTCAGAGGTTTTATTTGAATTTTAAAGTTTATTTTTTTATCGTATTTTAAGAAGCTTTTTCTTTGCGGTGTTTTCACGCAAGAGGGATTTTTTTCTATTCGATTATATTATACTAGCTGAATACCCGTGCTTCGCTACGGAATACATTCAAATTAAATACAACGGTCGATGTATGCAATTAATGACAAAAAAAATTATAATAAATCCAACGGTAAATGTATGCAATTAATGTAAAAAAAATGCATTTATAAAAAAATTGTAACGATACTTTTATAGACAAAATAATGTAGAAAAAAAATTCAAATTAAATACAACGGTCAATGTATGCAATTAATATGTATGTTTAATGTCCATAAAACAAACTAATTTTAATTAAATTCTTAAAAAACTTCTACCTCAATTAGTCTAGCGGTTAAATTTTATCTTTTATCGTATTTTAATATGTTTACTGTCAATTTATTTCGTTGTTATGCACGTGGCACAAAATTAATTTGAAGTATCACAAAAGGAAAAGAAACCACGGGATCAGCATTTAATAAATAAAAATTCTAAAATTTAATCTTTAAACATTCACCAAAAATCAGAAAATGGAGGTAAAGAGACGAAAAAGATTTCATTTAAAGGAATTTTTATGATCTTTCTCGTGATATAAATCTTATAACTCTCAAATTATTATTTTAAATGCAAACTTAAAAGAATATTAAAAAGCAGATCAAAAATTTAATTTTTAAAAAATCTGAGAAGAATTTTTCAAAAATCTTTCTTAGTGCACTCCTACACTATAAGAAGAACCGCCATGCCAAATATCAGCTCTTTAGGTCCAGCGGTTTGGTCTGTGCGCTATCTGTCCGTCAGTTACGGAACTGTTTTATATATAGAGACTAGGCTTCGAGTACCTTATTTTGTCTTTTATACCTAACCCTTCGATAGATGTGTCGTGGGTACGAAATCGACATGCACAGGATTTAAGGTATCCGTTCACCTTCAAATGTTATTTTTTGAATTTTTTTTTTGAAATTTTGGTCTTTTCTTCTCTATTTTTTATAATGAGATATCAGTTAAAACTTGGGAAAATGTATAAAAAATGGAGCTGTTGCATTA
>OU015496.1:32269253-32309253 GCA_907164885.2 Dolomedes plantarius | reverse complement strand
CTTGTAAATATTAAGTATGTAAATAAAATAAGTTTTGTTACGTTAAAATCTATTTGTTTGTCTAAATTGAAAGTTGTTGGTGTTAAATTACGTGATCTAATATTGAGAATAGTTTATTGGATTTTGTTCGGTTGCTAAATTCGACATCCAGGGCTTTGGGTTGTATTCAACAAAATAAATAATAAAACACAACGCACCCAAATAATTTCTCAAAGAAATAGATATACATAAATTGTATTAACCAAAATAATTTACGATACGCGCCCAACAAACTAAAAACTGGATGTAGCAACACAACACCCCGTAAGCTAAAGGTTAAAGCTCGGGAATGTCCCCAGGATAGAAAGGGAGAATATGAACTTTATACCTCAGTTGAAGAGGATACTGGCGTGCAGCGGTGTGCAGTCAAGTAAACAAAAGAGTTGTGTATTCGCCCTTGCTCCCCCAACAGTTCAAGTACTGTTATTCAGTCCGTACATTAAATGCTATTTACAGGGCACTAACAGCGAATGTAGACGTAAATGTGGCAATACGGTGTTCTTAACATATCAATAAATATATTTCTGTAAAGAAAATCAATGATTTTAAAATATAATGTTTTGTATAAATAGTAAGGCTGCTATGTCAGAGAATACAGAAAGTCGTTCGCACGTTATGGAAACGATTTTGTAATTTGCTTTTGGCGTTTGCATTTTAAGATAAATAATTGGCAACTTCGGAATAATCGTCTGCTATTGTTTTGCTTTGATTGGAATGTAAAATAAAAAATTTGTTTTGAAAATGGCTCCTACAATTGATAGATGGCTCGAAGGTTACGTAACTGCACTTTCTGGGGAGAAATATTCGTATCAACAAATTTTAAAGTGGTTTAAAAATTTCGGTGATGGCATTTCAAAAATAGGTATTTATAATATATAAAATTTGAAAGGGAAAAAACGTCTAACGGAAAGTAAAAATGAAAGCATGACCACTAAACCTCATCCTAAGACTGTTCGAACGCAGGTAAATATCAAGAAAGTGAAGTCTCTGATCCTAAAAGAAAATACGCCTACTCAAGGATCCATTGCATCGAAACTACGAATGTCTTCTGGCACTGTAAGTAAAATCATTCATAAAGATTTGAAGTTAAAAAAGATGTTTAAACCTAAAGTTCATCAAACCAAAGTATATTGCTGAAAAAAAACTGTAGAAAATTATATGAAAAACACCTAGCTACTGAAAAATGAAAATTTGTTGTAACACTCGATGGGGCATGGGTGCATTTAAGTGACTGTAATAAAAACAGATCAATTTTCTATTGCTCAACTGACGGGAATGACCGTACTAAATGGCTACGTCAGTGTACAGAAAAGTTCTCAAAGGAGATCATTATAGTAGCAGGATTTTGTTACAACGACAAATTAAAAATGAAAAAAGTCTGAAGTAAAGCCAAAATTAATTCACTCTACTATCAGCAGAATATTTTAGAATCAGTTTTTGAAGAAGAAATTCCAGCCGAATATATAGAAAGGACGTTGATAAAGTTAAGCTTCTTATGGACAAAGCCTCTAGTCACACGTCTAAATCAACTGACGCTTATTTAGCAAAGAAAGAATCAGAAACAGGAATAAAATGTATCCCATTTAATGAAATACCTGTAAAATTACCTGACGCTTCTCCAATGGACTTTTGCGATTTCGGTTTTTTAATACGAGCCTTGGGAAAACGGCATCTTATAACACTGAGCGGACTTTGGAAAACGGTCCAAGACGAATGAGGTAAAACTGACATAACAGTACTAATCAAAAATTTACTTTCATGGAAAATTCGAGCTGAGCTATTGTCAAGAACCATGGCTATCAGATAGAAGAAAATCACCGCATAAAATACGGAATTTATACATAAAACTTAACTATCCAAATCATTTCCATAAAGTGAGAGCGACCTTCTGTATTGTTTGGAGGATGGTTTGTGGTTAAATTAATAATATTTTACTACCGAAGGATTTCGAAAATTTAGTCTATATAAGACATGAATCTTACCGTGCGATCGAATTTCTTTCATAGGCGTCTGTAAAATATAAATGTATATATATTTTGTTGAAGATTCTCAACTTTATTTTAATATTCTGTCCATTTTTCGATCTCATCCGTTATTCTTTATATATTCGTATTCCGGACATACTGTCTGAAAATATCGAATATCTTTCGAAGAAATACTAGAGTTCAAATACCTCATAGACATATAGAAATACATAAATCAAGCACATACCTATATATATATCGTACTGAATAGAGTCTGAAACGTGAATTTTTCTTCACAAATCGCCAATAATCGTAAAGATAAATATGCCTTTTTCGTAGAGTAAAGTCGTAGAGAAGACATATTTTTTTATACATCATAGGATTTTTCGGGCAGTAACTGTCTGGTTGGCAGAGTGGTTAATGCTCAGTCGTTTGTAGGAGCAGGTAGTAGGTTTGAATCCTGCGGGTTTCAAATGCGTTCTTTTAGTAATTAAGACTGTTATGTAGCAACCACATTGAATTCGCTGAGCTTAGAATCAATCTATAGAGAAAATTTTTCCAATGATTGTCGACTCGGATTGAAAGATTTTTTTTAATATTGTACTCCGTAACAGGGAGATAATTTTTTTTTCGCGTATCTTTTTCAATATCTAAAAAAAAACGCAAATAATATATTTATATAAGAATTATTCCCTTGAACAATGGGCTATACGGTGTTTTAAACACACATTAATAAAAGCAAACGATTTTAAATTTAAAAGTTCAGTGCGATTGATAATGGTAAAATAAAAAAGCTAGCGGACGCTCCATCTAGGGGAAGAAAAATTGTTTATAATATTTATACTTCGATTTTAAACAAACAATAAGATGTGTCATTTTAAATTAACAATTCGCTCGAAGCGGGGATCTTAATCTTTAAATTGGTACCTCATTTATCTATTTTGGTTAAGTATGAAGGGAGAAAAGGGATAAAACAAAAACAGAAACACCTTTTAGAAATAATATATACAGATAGATAGATTACATAAAAATTATAGCATTTTTTTTATTTAAATAATTCAGTATGATATAAATTTACTTCAAGCTATTCGTGACCCCTCCTATTTATGTTTTAAGTATGTTATTTGCGGTTGATACTTATTTTACCTTGTTTTTATTAACTCGCTTTCTTATTTATTTGTGTGTTTCTGTGTTTATCCCGTACAAATCTTGCAATCGATTTTTAACTAACTTCCCGACTAGCTAGACATTTGAAACTTTTAGAATCGCTCAGAACACGATGACAATGCATTCTTTTAATACTTTTAGCCATCTTTAAGCAGAATTGAATTCTTTTTTGATTAATTTTGTTTTGTAGACTGGTGCAGCCATTTATCGGCCGGGACGGGAACGAAAAGTTAAACGCAAGTTAACTTCCAATTAACTTCATTTTCTTTCAAGTTGATGGGATAATTCATCAAAATATTTTAAAAAGTATTTATTAATAATACATAGAATTGTCAAGTTTATATGATTCAACAGAAAATTTAAATACATGGCATATAAAAAGTTCTTTTTATCATGTAATTAATCTTGCACACAATATTTTAACACACAATTTTATTTGTAGAAAAATGTATCTTAAATACAACATTCACCCTTTTCTTAATTCTTCGCCATTTTCTTCTCCTAGTTAAGAAGTCTCTCTTTTCTTCGTTGGCGTTTTGGCAGAAGATAAAAAGAGGGAGAGCGCCATAATCAGTCCATCTATATGACTTCCATATGACAGAATGAGCCAATAAGTTTTTAATGTTGCTCGCCCCCGCGACTAATAAAATCGACAAAGTCGTTTTTATGAGGACTATATGAATCATTCATTCTTTTCATTTTTGTCCCGTGTATTACTGGAATGCTGTCTGATAAAGGGATCTCTTTTAACTCTAATTACACTGGTCGACAAAAATGAACTTTTTTTCTTTCACAAAAATTAAAATAACAGATTCTAAAAGTATTTTTTGTGCTGAATTCAAATATCATTTCAGTTTTACCTCATCGGGCAGGAGTTTTGTGTCATATGCATTTGAATATTTTGTAATATTCTAAAAAATCCGTAACTAGCTATCTAACTCAAAATTATAACTACTCATTCTGAGTTACCTAGAAAGTGGTAAATAGTTATTTTCGGGCATATTTTGTATCTGGAACGTCTCTCTTCTTGGTCCAACAGTAAAAGTTGTTAAAGTGATTTAGCAGTCTATGCTTGTTTTTTATTTTTTGTTTATTTCTATTGTTTATATTTTACTTGGTCCAACAGTAGTCAGCCAGCATATTTGAACTCCATTTGCCTTGGTACCTCTTCTCCATTGTAGAAATTTGCTGATGAAAACGCTCACTGTGTTTATCACTGACAGCTCCAAGATTTTAGGGGAAGAAGTCTAAGTGAGAGTCCAAGAAGTGCATTTTTAAAGACATGTTGCATCCCATAGCTTTATTAGAATGCAGAAGATCAGCCACTATGTCACGATAGTTTTCTGCTTTATGGTTTCCAAGAAAATTGCAACATAAACTTTTGAATGACTGCCAGGCTGCTTTCTCCAGTGGATTTAACAGTCCTTCGAAATGTTCATCAGCCATTAATGACCGAATTCGTGGTCCTATAAAAATTCCTTCTTTCAGTTTAGCATCACTGACTGTGAGGAATTTCGATTCCAAGTTCAAGAATCCATCAGAAAGTTTATCTATAGCTTTGACGAAATTTTCATTTCTCCTAACTTAATATGCAATGGAGGTAAAAATATTTTTTCAGGATTCACTAAAGGGACATAAGACACGTTTTTCTGGCCAGGGATAAGAGATTCACGTTTAAGCCACGATTTTCTAACGTTGTAAGAATTCTTATCTCTGCTGTCCCATTCGTACAAAAAACAGAAAAATTTGGTGAACCCAAGTTCCAAACCAAGCAATAAAGCAATGACCACAGATATTCCATTAATCACCACAAATATTCCATTCATATTTTCCATATTGTATTTTCTCTAAAACTAGTTTCATATTGTCATATGTCTCTTTCATATCAGCGGCATGCTCTACAGGTATTGATGGAAGTTCATTGCCAATATGTAGCAGCACAGCCTTCAGACTAACTTTAGAGGAGTCTATGAACAATCGCCACTCATCTGGCCCGTGTTGATGCCCAAGAGTTTCCATAACTAAACAAATATCATTACAAAATACAATACCATTTTCTTCAGAGAAGCAGTCTTTGAAAACACTATGGCGGCTACGATTCTATTGTAGATTCCACCCTTTGAGTCTGGAAGTTAAAACTTCAGCTTGCTTTTTGACAGATTTAAATCCCGAAACAGGTCATTAAGGTCTTACTGATTCGGAAAGTAGGGTTCTGATGAACAGCTACTGGCTTCATATGTAGAATCATTTTTATTTTCATCTGAATCATTTTGAATCTGAGTTAGGTCAGAATCAGAGTTATCACTTAAGGTCGTATCTGGATATACTGGTGCAGGAAACTCTGCATTGTGTAAGACAGGTCTCGTTGCAGATTGCAAATTCGGATACTTAACTGTATATTTTGTTTCAGATATGATTCCTTTAATATTTGTCAAACAAAAATAACAATCAGTTAAATGATCCTTCGGTTCCCTCCAAATCATGGGAATTGCAAATGACGTATGATGTGTACCATTTTCCACGCAAAAATGCGCATGAGCTCGTGACACAATACATTTCCAAACAGAAAGGAAGGAAATATTTCACTAGTGAACAAACTCACAGTTAGCTCAATACTCACACATCGCAATGCCAGATTAATAGGCCTGAGCATGTCCAAACATGATTGAACCTGCACAGTCTTGTTTTATGGTGCTTCAGCATGATATTGCAAATAATTTCCTTAAATACACCTTGGGTAAAATCGCTACATATGAGGTAAAGGTTCCTATGACAGGTCAAAGAAAACGCTAAAATCAGATTTTGAAAAGTAGCTTTCACAGAAAAACTATGCCTGATGGGAAAATTCTGACTACATATGTGAATTCAGGATGAAAAAATGCATAAGATTCACTATTCAGATTTCTTGTGAAAAAAACCTTGTCGACCAGTGCTATCAAATAGCACGAAGAATATATATAAAGCTAACCTCCTATAGTAAGTGTATCCCGAAAAAAATTAATTTTGTGTAAACTAAATTACACGCATTAGGAAAAGAATGATTTTTTCCACTTATATTGAGCACATTCGTTTCCATTTTAATTCTTAGGGTATGTTACTCGTATTGACATATGCGGTGGTGAAAGGCAAAGTGGTGTAAGTCCCATTTTGAACTTTTTTTTATTTGAGGGCGAAAATGTAATCTCCATGTGCAATTTATAGTGGAATTGCAAATAATTATTATTTGCAATATTATGATGATTATTATGAATTATAATTTCTTCAATTTATAGAGGAATATTTTGTAGTTTTTGCAGTAAAACGCTTCGAACTTACACCAGTTGACTTACTGACTTACCCCTGTGCCTTTCACCGCCTCATATATTTAGCCAATTAAAAACCTCCAAACGATTAGCCACGAAACTGTTAAAGCCTGTGATTGGTTTAAAATATGACAATACGAGTAACGCTGACGCTGACGAATACTGTGTGAACAGGCCATTAGTCTATTTGTTTTAATTGTGTGTTATATTGGCAGGAGAACTACAATTAATCAACTTCGAACTAATTAATAATCCTTCATCAGGCCGAGGAGAATTGGGTGTAATTGTCTGTATGGGGAATTCTCAAAGGCGAATGCGAAAAATACAACTCTCGCAAGGACAATTCCCATAATTGTGCATTATCCATGCAGACAAACACCACTACCGCCCCTTGCCCTGATGAAGAACTATTGCTTAGTTCGAAAATAGTTGCCACTCTTTCATCTTTTATTGTGGGCATTAAGAAGCTGTGTGCACCTTTTATGACTTTTCCACTTGTTTCCCAAACATTATTCTGTGCCATTTAGTTGCTGTGCACAGTAATAAATAAACACAATGAATACTTTTAGTTATATAAGCTTTTTATCTTATTAAAGTCTCCACATACAATTCAGGAAAATATCTTTTATCGACGAATTGACAACTCAGGCCGTCGAAGAGCTATGGATTTTTCCCCACGTTATAATATACAGGCCACCCTAACCTATACACAAATTAAACAGAAAATTGTAATCCGCTTATCGCAAATTAATCAAAAGACTCGCAAAGTACATGACCATCGAAAAAGGTTGAACACGTTTCGAAAGCTCATAATTCTAAAATAAATTGATAAAAAGCAAAAATATTCTTTTCAAACAACTTGGCAAGTGTCCAAGATTTCTAAATGTAACTGGTACACAACCGTGACGTGGAACGTTGGGCAGAAGCGATGCGAGGTGGAAGAGGTCTTCGTTCGGCTTTCCGTCAGTGCAATGGCGACCGTTCAGGAAAAAGCTCTAGCGGTGGTTCTTTGCAATAAACACGACGGTAATTTCGGTGAACTGTTTTAACAGATTTGTACTCCTCTAACCACAACACACATTGAGCTTTCTCCTGAACGGTCGCTATCGCACTGACGGAAAGCCGAACGAAGACCTCTTCCACCTCGCATCGCTTCTGCCCAACGTTCCACGTCACGGTTGCGTACCAGTTACATTAAGAAATCTTGGACACTTGCCAAGTTGTTTGGAAAGAATATTATTGCGTTTGCTCAATTTATTTTAGAATTATGAGCTTTCGAAATGTGTCCAACCTTTTTCGATGGCCCTGTATATAACTTCTTTCAGCTAATGCTAGGATCCAATCCAATTAACGCATTAGACAGGGCCTGACACAACAACTAAAGCCTTCTAGGATTGAATTCCTGGTGGTTAATTTGCTGTCACCACATTTCAGACCGAGTATCTCTAGGGACAACATCTGGGGGGGGGGTGCTCACACCCTCCTCTCCCTCCTACAGGGAAAGAAAGTAGATTCAACGTGTCCATACCCAGTGTATCAGGGATTCAACCTGGTCTTACTCGCAAGGCCGGTATTCTGCCAACTAAATTACGCCGGAGATGTGAACTTCTTTCTAATTTTAAAATTCTTTCTAATTTTAAAATTTAAAAATATATATTTTATTTAATGCCTATTTGCCAAACAATGCTGACTTTTTCCCTCATGATAAAATGCAATATGCCTTCTAACGATGCATTATTGTTACCATTACTCAGGCCACGTCTACAACAATAGGAAGATACGAATAGATAGCGTCTGATAGACGTCTGATTGGTCTCTAGGTTCGAGACCCATACCTAGGGATACGTAAATTTCGTATAATAAAATTTCGCATTTATTCGCAAAAAAATATATAAAATAAAAAATTTCGCGTTTATTAAAAAAAAATTACAATTTTACTTATTTTGGTAGATAAGTATCAAAATTCTTAGTTAGAAGCTAACATTTTAGTAGTCTCTACATTCTGTTCCTTAAGTCTTTGCCTTCTGTCATTAATTACTATGTTGTACATACTAAAATATCTCAGCATCTACTCTGTTAACGGGACTATAGAAGCTTTGTATAGCTGCCTTTGCAAAGTTAAGGTAGTTGCATTTCCTTTCAATTAAAATATGTATAACATCAACAGAAGCCTCTTGGTTGACTACTTAAGTAGCTGAAATATTCTTGACTTTGGCGCTCAAGAGATGTTCTTAAATTTACCAAATTCCTCCACAAAACTTGATGGTTCCTTTTTACAGTTAAGATTTTTAGGTTTGACTCCGGTACGGACAAACTGTACGGGTGAAATTCGGAGCAAATACGAAGGAGAGTGAGAGTTCTCAGTTATAGACCTCGGATAGTCTTAGTTAAGCTATTATGTTAATAATTACAAGATAAAAAGAACTTTTTATATACCATGTTTTTAAATTTTCTGTTGAATCATATAAACTTGTCAATTCTACGTATTAATAAATACTTTTTTAAAAATTTTTTGATGAACTATCCCATCAACTTGAAAGGAAATGAAGTTAATTGGAAGTTAACTTGCGTTTAACTTTTCTTTCCCGTCCCGGCCGACAGATGGCTGCACCAGACTACAAAACAAAATTAACTGAAAATAATAAAAACATGATAAAAATCTGCTTAAAGAGGGCTAAAAGTATTAAAAAAACGCATTGTCGTCGTGTTCTGAGCTATACTAAAAGTTTCAAATGTCTAGCTAGTCGGGAAGTTAGTTAAAAATTGATTGCAAGATTTGTACTGGACAAACACACAAACACACACACAAACAAGAAAGCAAGTTAGTAAAACCATGGTAATAAATTATACTATTACTACCTAATTTCGCCTAAAAAGTCGTTTATCACCGAGTTTCCGCCGAAAAGTAGTAAAGAAATAATTTTCGCCTTTATTCGCTCATATCGGCAAATTCCGCATTTATTCGCATCTATTTCGTAAATATGAAAATTACGTATCCCTACCCATACCCCCTGGGTTGGTGAAAAGATTTACCAACGAAACTATCACGGCACTGGGAAAAATGTTACGGGTATGTTTAATCTCCTGTTGCAACACTCCTGCAGAATTATTTGGATCAACAGTTTAAAACCTTCATTTATTTTGAAAAATTTGAAAGGTTCGTATTGGCAAAATAATTTTCCTGAATTAAAACTGAACTTATTAAACATTTTTTTACTGCTTTTAAATTATTAAAAACTTACAAATCCAGTGCCAAAAGATACAAGAAAAGTATCTGCGTGGAATACGGACTTGTTAAATCTGAAGGTTTGTAAGCTCCTACTAATAGGTTTGAATACAAGAATAAAAAGACTGCATTAAATTGATAAAATAATATTAGTTTCAAAAGTTAATTACTTTAACAAATTTGGACCGAATTCAATTAAGTTACTTTTAATTAAATATTTCCAATTTATAGCGTGACTAGACGTCAGCGAGACGTCTTATCTTCAGAAAGGTTTTCTTTTGGCTCGTGTTCTCAAATAATTAAATGCTCTTCGAGGACATCTCTTGTCCTAAAATTAACAAAGTCTTCTTGAATATTGAGTTAAATATCATATCTGAGGAATAAGCCCGAAATACTAGTTTAAGCATTTTCCACCGTTGGGAATACATAAGTTTTGATAAAAAAAAACTGTTAAATTGTTACATTTTAACGATTTAGACCAGGCCTCCGACAGAGACAGGAAGTACATGGAAAGACGACAATAGCGCTTCTTCCAACTTTCCATCTTCTCGAAAATATCACTATTAAGCTTAAGGCTGCTATGTACTAACCCCATTGGATTCGCTCACCTCAATGTTAACCTATGGAGAAAATTTGTCCACGGATTGCCGACTTGGATTGAAAGATTTTTTTTTTTAAATTGTACTCCATCATAGAGAAAGAAATTTTAAATTTGTGTACATTTTTCGTTTTTTTTAAATGCAATTAATGTTTTAAAATTTAAATTATTCGGGGAAAAATCTGGTATAGTGTGTTTTAAACGCTCATAAATTCTTTCGGTGGATGAAATTTATAAAATGAATCCTGTAGCGCTTTGCAGAAAAATTTAGGCTATCTGACAATACCAATTTTATTTGATTATCAGCATTATGTACCTGTAAATAGTTGACAAAAATATAATTTAAATAAAAAATTTGGAGGCAGCGCTTAAACCCCCTATAGAGAGAGAGCCATTACAATCTCTCAAAATGTCAATCCTAAGGGGGGTGGAATTCTCGAACTGTCAACTGGACTCCTCCCACCACAAGAGTCTGCAAGAAGAGGAAAAGGGAAATACGATTTTTTTTCTTAGTGCATAGAAGCCTTAATAGGTCTTGAATTTTTTTTCAAAATTTCAAATGGTAGTTTTCAACACTTTCTGTTCTTCAAGTATAAGATATCGTAAAAATCGAATGTAGTTTTAAAGAAACTTATTGATCTGTCTAATGAGATATACGCAAATGTCTGAGGCAAGAGGCACGTGGAAAGACGGCAGTAGCACTTCCTCTAACGCCAGGACGATGACGTCATCGCCTTGTGGCGATAACACCTAAGGGCCCGGATTTAAATTATGTAGGCAATACGACTATTCCTCGGCCTGTGGGTCCCCCGAGAAGCAAGAGGGACGTGGAATCGTACCGATTGCTCCTTCATTTCCAGATCGGTCGGTAACGTGGATAGTATGACGTCACGGCATTCACTCAAAACCCGTAACATGCGCACCGTGTTCATTTTAGAGATATACACATAGGTCTCCGGGCCTTAATATTAATATGCGCATAGTAATTTATGAAGGTTTTGAATGTCATTTTTTTTACATTGCAAATAGGTTTAAAATTTTAAGATTTTACTTTTCGTGAATTTTCGAAAACTACAGTAAACTTCAAAATTATAATCATTAAATTAAAATGCCTAAAAACTATTTCTTCTCTTGATAAAGCTGAATATCAGATATACGAGATGAAATTTCGACAAGAGAATGAAAAAAAATGGCAACAAAAACTAAAAGTACAATGTTGCCTCTATGAAGCTATGCAATATCTTATAAATCCATGGTTGCATCTATACGGTAAAGTAATCACTCAGTGTCGCCTCAGTATTATAATGTAATAATGCGACGTAGCAATATACGA
Organism: Dolomedes plantarius; assembly: GCA_907164885.2. Classification (NCBI taxonomy): domain Eukaryota; kingdom Metazoa; phylum Arthropoda; class Arachnida; order Araneae; family Dolomedidae; genus Dolomedes; species Dolomedes plantarius. The sequence continues at coordinate 32,297,624 of OU015496.1, read as the reverse complement.
AGGAACTTTACAAAATGGCATTTGTAATTTGTGCACAACAATCTTAATTAACACAAGTGCTTCCGCATTGAAAAAAAAAAATTCTTAATTAACACTTTGAGCTGTGCGGCTTGGAGAGGAACTTTACCTGCAAGATCGGAATTAGTTACTTTCTGTCATGGATTGTACAATGTAAAAATAAAATGCTGTTTTAGCTATATTATAATTACAAGATAAAAAGAACTTTTTAAATACCATGTTTTTAAATTTTCTGTTGAATCACATAAACTTGACAATTCTATGTATTAATAAATACTTTTTACATTTTTTTTGGTGAATTATCCCATGAACTTGAAAGAAAATGAAGTTAATTGGAAGTTAACTTGCGTTTAACTTTTCGTTCCCGTCCCGGCCAATAGATGTCTGCACCAGTCTACAAAACAAAATTAACTGAAAATAACTGAAAATGAATTTAATTCTGCTTAAAGATGGCTAAAAGTATTAAAATAATGCACTGTCAACGTGTTCTGAGCTATTCTAAAAGTTTCAAATGTCTAGCTAGTCGGGACGTTAGTTAAAAGTCGATTGCAAGATTTGTACGGGACAAACACACAAACAAACAAGAAAGCGAGTTAATAAAAATATGGTAAAATAAAAATGGAAGTATAACTAAAAGGGTACGAAGGCATGTTTAAGATGCAAAAGTAGGAAACCCAAAACAGGTCAGTTCGCTACCCAGAAAGGTCAATTCGCTACCAGTTTCGCTACACTCTGAAACAGGTAGCATTCTTGACCTGAAGTAGCATTTCATTTTTACAGTGAATGAATCGATTTTCTTTCGTAATTGTTAAAGTGCAATGTTCATTGAAATAACTTGGTTTGTTTTGTGCTAGTTAGGAATCATAAATATCGCTGTCGAAAATTATATATATAATAGCCGTTGTCTCTGTATAACACTTCCGGGTTGTACTCATCTTTCAATTGAAGCCCTCAGTAAACAAACGGCCGGTTAGGCTTAATTTCAATTTCAGATGTGGATCAGAATTTTTTCTTACCTAAAAACTAATATTTTCTCCATCAAATCACGTTTGTTCAGCCTATTTTTCTATAAAACATTCAGAACTAAAAAAAATTGGATGCTTTTAGCTGTATATTTAACAGTTTTTAAAAATCTGTTTACTTTTGCGATGAATTCTGATAGTAAACAAACTTGAATGTGAATGAATCAAGTAGCTCAAGTATTCATATCGCGTAGTGAGCTGTAAAAAACTGGATGGCAGTCTACTACTCCAATCGCATGAAAAACTAAATAAATAAAAAATAATGAAAGGGTTTGCTTTTACTAGATGTGGATTAAATGCAATATTGTTAGATAATTCGGGATATTTTTTAACTTTCATATACTTTTTCCATTATGACGTCATTATTAGTATTATGACGTCACAATGACGGGTTGGATGGCAGTCTACTACTCCAATCGCATGAAAAACTAAATAAATAAAAAATAATGAAAGGGTTTGCTTTTACAAGGTTTGGATTAAATGTAATATTGTTAGATAATTCGGGATATTTTTTAACTTTCATATACTTTTTCCATTATGATGTCATTATTAGTATTATGACGTTACAATGACGGGTTGGATGGCAGTCTACTACTCCAATTGCATGAAAAACTAAATAAATAAAAAATAATGAAATGGTTTGCTTTTACAAGGTGTGGATTAAATGCAATATTGTTAGATAATTCGGGATTTTTTTAACTTTCATACACTTTTTCCATTATGACGTCATTATTAGTATTATGACGTCAAACTGACGGGTTACCTTCTAGTTTATAATAAAATTCCATTCCTAAACAATCACACGGTGAATGTCTTAGTATTTGGTTTGTTTTCGCGAGAGAGCGGGACAAACCTTTCTATAAAACTCAAAAAACAAATTTTTGATAACGATGATACGTAAAACTACATTTCTGTTTAAATTTTTCATTTCCAGTTTCTGAAAGATTAACGTGCAGTTCTTAAGAAAATGCCTGCATTTCATTCATAAACTTCGAAATTTCAAAGGAATCAAGCGGTAAAAAGTTATTAAAAGAATATTTTTCGAACTAAAACATTTTTTACTCTAAATGCTTTTCTTTCTCAAGGTTTCATCTGGTACGTTCTTTGAATGTATCCCGTTATCGTTTCAGTTTGCTAATGGGAAGATTTCTCTAACGTCCGGGTTTTCCTGGCTTAAAGAGAAGTTTTTCTTTATCGCTTATGGACAAGACATAAATCCTCTAGACCCCCCCCCCTTTTTTTTATCCATCAGTGGCCACTCAAGTGTTCTCGATTTCTATCGATTTTGAACCTATTTCTTCATTCCTTCTATTCCTGTGTACAATGAAGGAAGAAAGTCCAGAATGGCACACAATCGATCACTACAAGGTAAAGAATTCGGTCCACTAGTTTTCTGTTCCTGTAGAAGAGCCAGAGTTGAATTAGCCGAGTTGATTTCATTAAAAGAATATTCTTTGCGTTATGGTTGGATAAACGCATTAAACTCACGTCACTGTGCCTGTAGAGGTGGAAGAGCACATTTTTCGTATACTCTTATAGCTCTCGAGGACTAGTCCATGCCCCGTTAACCCTTTCAGGGGCAAGAACCTCCACCTTTTCCACGGTACAGATTTTTTCCTGATTTTTTTTAACCTAAAGAATCTTGAAAAATTTTCCAATTGAAGGTTGCAAAAAGTTTTTACTTCTTTAAACTAATAACAGATGGCAGTACTAACCATTTTCTGCTCATTTAACTGGAATACATTGAATGCAAAGGAAAAAAAGAGACTAGGTTTAGGCGTTTGCACTGTGCAAACGGCGCCCTTCAAAGGGTTATGGCTATTCAGAACTCGATCTACTAGTTTTCCGATTAAGCAAAGAAAAACCGACCTCTGTCATCTGGTTTTATTTCACGACTATAAAATTTCGTTGCATTATGACTGAATAAACATTTTAATTGCAAGTCAGCATGTCAATAGCACGTGGAATAAAATGGATGTAAGAGACACAGATCTTTCGTAGATTTACAAAGCTCTCGAAGACTAGTTCAACCGCAGTGAATAGCTATTTAGCGCATTACGTGAAAAATTCCACCTCTGTTGACGTTGTGTTATGCTTCAGATCCATCTGAAAGTTAAAAAAACACATTTTTATTTATGTACTATCGAAGGACATAAACTGAAAAATTAGAAAAAAATTAGCTTACTTTTAATGCATAATAGAATTTTACATAAAATTTAAAGGGGACATATTGTATGCTTAAGAACTGCTTGCAACAAACTGTGCTAAAGAGATTTTCAGGACAACAAAAGAGAAATAAAGTATTCCTATTATCTTGGATCAATACGTCAGCTGAGAGTTTGATAACCCGAATTGACATGCAGTCCTTTATCATAGAATCAGAATCTAAAGCAGCAACATAGCAGACAACATAGCAGACAACAAAGACAAGCAGACAACATAGATCCTGTAGGTTCCGGGGAGAGGGGCTGAAATTCTCCAGACATCCTCCTACCGGCCGATGTAATCGAATGATACAGGGGTTATCAAAATAATGGAAACACTGACCGTCTCTGCAGAACTTACCATGAGTAAATTGCAGACTCACCTTTGGCTTGCAAAACAGCATGAATTTAACGTGCAATATAAGTCCTGTAACAGTGATTTAAGTCCTGTATATAATATATTAGAATTTCATACCATTCCTCCTGCAACATATTCCCTTACTGTTCCCTTGGGAGGGGGAGACTGTGAATCTATCTCTCTAAATGATCCCAAAATGTTTAATAACGATAAGATATGGGGACAGAGGTGGTCATATTCTAGGTTGTACCGCCTCTTTTTGCTATTGAAACAAGCCTGAACGTCTCGCACGATGCAGAGGTACATCATCATCTTGGTAACGCGAACAGTCCGTAGGGGAAAACGGCTGCACCGTAGGATGCATATGGTCCGCAAAGATGGTTTCCTACTCATCAGATAATACAGTACGCTGAAGAACATTTGAGGTTCCCTAGGGTCATTTATCATTATTCCCGGGAAATTCGCAAAGTCAACGATCAAACCGTATGACGTCAAGACTTCCTGAAAGTCCACCCTCAAGCTTTCTTAATCCTATAGAACTATGCTCGGGGAAAAGTATCCCGAAACAGAACACGGGGGCACGGAGTATCGAATTGCCGAATATTGTACCGATTGACTAGTTTTTAATATCCCGGGGAACACGGGTGAAACGAGCTCCGACGTGTCCGTGATGTCGGTGATTCCGCCGTATGACGTCATAGTGCTAAGACTTCTTGAAAGTCCTTTCTAAAGCATTCTAACTTTTCTCAAAATAAAAAATGCGTTTACTGTTCTGAATTTATACAACATCTGGATTCACGTACAAACGAGAAACCTTGTCCAATCCATCCAAGATGCGTTCATAACCATTTAAGCCCCCCCCCCCATCCCCACTCCTGGAAAAGGGAAGTAGGGGTTTACAACGCATTGGTGGTAGTGTTTAAAAATACCTCTCGTTTAATCTCCTGTAATCCACTCTTGTAACAATGGCTGTAGCGAAATCGATTGTCAGTTCTTTGCTACTGTAAGACAGTCTTGCCATCAGACCAAAAGAAATAGCTGTCGGACTTACGAATAGCTAACTGCAACTCTAGCGTTCCATGAGGCGTTGAACCTCCTGATAACGAACATTTCCAACCCTAAGAAAACGATTTCATATTTTTGGCATCACATTTTATAAAAATTTTTACACCTCTAGAGATTTTCGACTGCGACTGAACAGCTTCCAACATACCAACGGCTTATCACATCTGAAATTTAGCAAAATAATATCATTGCGACATTTTAACTATCTTCAGATGCTAACTAGTAAACCAACGAAGTGCAATATAATATACGTGCTTCTTGAGGTTACTAGTCTCAATAAACGTTCGTACTTTATCGAGACGCTGAAAGTGTTCGTTCCCCTTCTCCTAATATGCAAATTCTTGACGTTTATGCAAATACTAGAAGCGCATGTATGCGTTTTCCCCTTAGGTATGCTGAAAGTAGCCTACACACAGAAAGTTTCACCCAATTTTAAATCAATAACTATTTCTGGTCCTTCATTCAACAAATTGTTCTTAAAATTTCAATTTTTTCCATACTAATGTGTTTGAAGTATGTAAATTGTTCATCACTGTGAAAATAACAAATTTAATTTTCCGATCTTCCTTAAAAAGAAAAAAGAAAAAAAATACTGTTTTGCGCTTTCTAAGTTCAAGTTGAATGCTTATTTTTTTATTACCATGGGAAGTTTTAAAGTTATTTCACTTTCCAAAATAATTAAATTCTTTACAAAGAGGTGAAACTATCTCCGCACTTGGCAATTTTGACTCTTTCACATATTCAAGGGTTTCGTATTGCCGATGAATCGCAGTCGACCTACATTCCGAACAGTGACAAACATCCTTGGAAACCACGGGACAGATACCCTTAGGTTCCAGTTCCTAAACCTATTGCCGATAGTTTGCTTTATGGTGCCAACTTCATTCCAATTCATCAAAATGCCATACTACAAAACTGCATCGTTGGATGATATTTATGCCATTTCAATAAATTGCTCAAAGCGTACCTAAGGGGTAAACGCATGCATGCGCATCCATAAACGTCAGGAAAATGCAGATTTAGGAGAAAAGTGAACGAACAATTTCAACGTCTCATTAAAGTACGAACACTTATTGAGACTTGTATAGAATATTGCACTTGGTGAGTTTACTAGTTAGCATCTGGGTATTGTTAATATGTCTCAAGGACGTTATTTCCTTGGAATTGGGAAGCACTGATTTTTATTTTAACTGACAGCCGGTAAAGGCTGCTATGTTCTAAGAAAAATAATCGTATTTCCGTTTTCCTCTTCTTGCAGACTCTTGTGGTGGGAGGAGTCCAGTTGACAGTTCCAGAATTCCACCCCCCTTATGATTGACATTTTGAGGGATTGTAATGGCTCTCTCTCTATAGGGGGTTAAGCGCTGCCCCCAATTTTTTTATGTAAAATATATTTTTGTCAACTATTTACAGGTACATAAATGCCGATAATCAAACAAAATTAGCATTGTCAGATAGCCTGAACTTTTCTGCAAAGCGCTACAGGATTCATTTTATAAATTTCGTCCACCGAAGGAATTTATGAGCGTTTAAAACACACTATACCAGAATTTTCCCCGAATAATTTAAATTTTAAAATATTAATTGCATATTTAAAAGAAAACGAAAAATGTACACACATGTAAAATTTATTTCTCTATGACGGAGGACAATTAAAAAAAAAAATATTTGAATCCAAGTCGGCAATCCGTGGACAAATTTTCTCCATAGGTTAACATTGAGGTAAGCGAACCCAATGGGGTTAGTACATAGCAGCCTTAAGTACTGTGTGATTAGTGGACTGCACTATAAAACACTTTACTAAGAGACTCTCTTTAAAGTTTTAAAATCATATTCTTTCATATTTTGACTATTATACCGATTGCGAAATATCTAGTTATTGATGTAAGTTAAGGCGGTGAAATTCTTCTTTAAAGCTTCTACTGTTAGTCAGACAATAAAGGAATATTTTGAAATTCTAAAACTCCCTAAATATCATTTTCAGAGAACTAAGGTTACGATAAAAATTTGCATACTATCACCAAAAGCTTTTTATCTCCATCCATTTCTACTTTTCTACTTTTCGGGGGGAAAGAAATTGCCAGATGCGCTTAGAATTGTAAAAATAGCTTGACTTTTAGTAGTCGAGAAAAAGTTTCTTTTTTAATGCAAACCGATTTTCTGTCAGGTTCCTTACTGCGAATTTCTAAATTTCCACGTCATTTAAAATCTCCGCAGACACCAAGATAAGAAATTTAATACGTTTGATAAATCTCATATGAATGTCCTTTTTGTGTGTGTGCGTATTTTTCCCGAGACACGGAAACACGACGTCGGTTGTGGTAAAGAAGATATTTATTTCTGCTTTCTCGTTAGTAAAATATTTCTAGATAAGCGAAAAAAAAACGATGATGAGCGAATAATAAAAAAATAAACTCAGATATATTCAAATAACAACTGCAATTTTTTGAAAATGATGATATTTTTTTCGTTATTTTTCATGGTCAGTAAAAACTTCTAAATTATGCTAAGGGCATGTATACCTGTTTAAGGATTCTCTATATTTTAACAGCATTTGTTTAACCCTTCAGCGGGCGCGCCAATTTTTGGAACACCAGCAGACGTGCGTGGCATAGAGTGCAACGTCTCTTTCAACCTTGATTTTTTTCTTTTATAATAAACTTTTTTTTTTCAAATTGAAAATAATAATTCTGCGTTTTATGACAAGTTATAAAATATTTATAATATTGAGATATATTTATAATTAAAGGCCAAAGAATGCAGATATAATCGCCTTATTTCAAAACTTTTCGGTTTATTGGATCTAAGGACAGCTAGCGAATGGATTCCAATTATGTCCAAAACCTAAAAAATAACGAGATTGTCCATCTTCGTGATATGCAGGATACAGTGTAATAGCTGCACATTTGATCGAGTACATCAACTCCTGCTTTTGTCGTACTGCAATGCAGTGAAATCACTGGTTTACCACGGTTAAATCCCGACTACCAATGAATGGAAAGGAATACAAGGGTAAAAAATCAGAACTGCATTAGAAAGTATGTACCTATACATGGAAACTGCTTAGAACATTCAAAACTTACATGTAAAAATAAACCATTCAAAATTACGAAAATGTTGCACTCTGTACACTGGCGTGCCCGCTGAAGGGTTAAAATTTATCAGTATTTTTAAAATCTTTAGGGATAAAAAAAATAAACTTATTTCCAAATTTTTTCTTTAATTTCCGGTTTTAAAACTGTTAAGGAAGTTATATTTAAGGGACATCATTAAAAACACTGTACAACAGATTTGAACTTTTTTTTCTGTCCTTTAGGTGAAACTATATGATTCTGTATAAACAAAAGGTGCTTGATTCATATATCAAAACCAAAATGGTCTATCACGTACTATTTTTGTAGGAGAACCACTTTTCATATTTATACAAATTGGATACAGAGAAATGTAATAGAGGCTTGATTATAGAAAACACAAACACTAAAATAATTTTTTTGGCCATTTCCTCTTGTAGACATCTGTTGGTGTGTCCCTGAAAACAGACCAGCAATATTCAGCTAGCATATTGCCATTCCATCGTCCACTGAAATGCTTTTCAAACATAGAGATGTCTTGGTGAAACCTTTTCCCATGCTCATCACTAATTGCGCCAAGGTTTTGAGGAAAGAAGTCCAGATGTGAGTCCAAAAAGTGTAGTTTTAAAGACATATTGTAACCTATAACACGAAAGCATTTCCCCATGTCACCAACAAGATGGTCATAGTTTTCAGCTTTCTCATTTCCATGGAAACGTGAGCGCACTGATATGAATGCCAACCAGGTTTCTTTTTCTGCTTGTGACAGTTTATTTTCAAACTCTTCATCATGAAAGACTGCTTAAATATGCGGGCCAATAAAAACCCCTTCTTTTATGTTTGTCTTACTTAAATTTTTCAATTTGTTAATGGGATGCAAGAAAATTACTCTTTCTCTGTCCAGAGCTTTTACAAATATTTTCATCAAACCGAGTTTAATGTGCAAAGGTGGAGGAAAGCCACATTGCTGATTCACAAGTGGTTCATGTGATAGGTTTTTGGTACCAGGAATGAAGTTTTATCTTGGAGGCCACTGTTTACGGATGTAGTGATTTTTCTGTCATGGCTGTCCCATTCGCAGAGAAAGCAACAGAATTTAGTGTATCCCTGTTGCATGCCTGTTTATATCCCATTGACTTTCAAATCTCCACAAATGTGCCATTTAAATGTAGTGTACTCAATTAACTTCAGTATAGCACTCATAACTTCGTAAGTTTCCTTTGTATATGCAGAATATGCTACAGGAACAGACGGACAAACATTGCCTGTATGGAGGAGACACATACTAATATTTCAAAAAATGAAACACAGTTTTTCAAGAAATGTCGTCCCCTATGTGGATGTAATATCGATGCTCCTCGAGTTTTTATCTTACAAAGAAAATATTTACATCATCTGGAAGCTGAAAGCTTTCTTATTCATATAAAGCTCATTTCAAGTCTCTATCTTAAAATTTCGATTTTTAATTGAATTTTAAAGCTGATAATTCAACAGTGATGAAAAGCCCTTCGCATAAGGGTGACAACAGTAAATGGATGGAAGTTGTTACATTGCCCGAGAATCACCCCTATGTATCTCGCTATTAGCCCTAACAGAGGAAAGATGTAAAAATAATTTAAAAGAAACTAAAATCAAATTCAGTTTATATTATACTAGCGACCCGTCCTAACTTTGTCCAGGTTGAACAATTATCTATCTTAAGTAGATATTAGGTAGGTATAATTTATTTTAAAACTTCATGGTATACCACATTTTTTATTTCGTTTTATACTACTTTATATATTATTATAGAAGTATAGATACACATTGGTATCCCAAAATTAGAATAAGAGATGAAATAAAAATACAAAAATAAAAAAAAGGATTTTAAGTAAAGAATGTTTTTTTTAATTATTTTAAGCACCTAAAATAATATTAAAATTAATATTACGTTAGTTATTAATTAAAGTTAATTTTTTAAAAGAAAGAGGTGTGCTTGAGACCGTAGTTTTATTCAAAAATAAAAAAAGGATTTTAAGTAAAGAATGTTTTTTTAATTATTTTAACACCTAAAATAGTATTCAAATTAATATTACGTTAGTTATTAATTAAAGTTAATTTTTTAAAAGAAAGAGGTTAAGAGATGAAATAAAAATACAAAAATAAAAAAAGGATTTTAAGTAAAGAATGTTTTTTTTTAAATAATATTCAAATTTTTTTAAAATAATATTCAAATTTTTTTAAAATAATATTCCTAAAATAATATTCACATTAATATTACGTTAGTTAATAACTAAAGTTAATTTTTTAAAAGAAAAAGACGTGCCGGAGAACGGCTAGGTTCGAACCTCTAACATCAGAACAGAAACCCACCGCGATATCACCACGCTAAGGATAGTTGAAGTCTTCAACACAAAAAGCGGTAGAGGACAGTAGCGGTAACAATGGAGATTGTTAGGATTAAGCCCCTAACTTTATTTCTACTGATCAGATATACATAATATATAGCCTATGTCCATCTGGAATAATGAACTTTTCAAACAGTGAAATAATTTTTCAAATAGGTGCAGTGGTTCTGGAGATTACCCTCCACATACAAAATCCGCTCTCTCTTTATAAATAAGTATAGATTCCTTATTATATTCCTTTTATAATACATTATATTCAGTTTATATTATATTCAGTTTTTCTTGCTTTCAGTTTATATTATATTCTTTTATCCGTTTTTACTACAGCATTGATTTTTTAATTTTGCTACTATAAGACATGTATTGAAAAAAATGCCTGATAGAAACGCGGTATAACTGGTGATAAAGAAAGAAGGCGAAGTGCCCAGGCACAGAGGGAGAGAAGAGAAAGGCAAGGTAAAGAGGAAGTTTCAACAAGACATGGAGTGGAAACTGAAGGACTTAAGTTAAATAAACACTTTGAAACAGTAGGACTTGAAGAAGATAAATTAAACATTCCCTTTTAAGCCTTATTAAGCCTTTTTACGAATAAGCCTTATTAGGGGCCGAAGTAAGCCTTATTGGGGTACGAAAAGCGAGCGTAGCGAGCCTAAGGGTGAAGCTCCTAGTTGTTTAAATTAAAATTTGAATTTATGTATTAAAAATTTATGTTACATTAATATTTTCATGTTTAAATATTAATCCCCTCCTCCTCTTCCTCCAGTGGTGCCCTCCGAACTCCCGCATTTCTGAAATATGCCCTGCTTGCAAAAAAGGTTGCCGACCCCTGCGCTACAGTATAGATTTCCATTGCTAAAATGTGGATTTTCTGAAAAATGGTGGGTGGTAAACAAAAAATAATTACAGATTCGTTTTTTTCAACCAAAAATATACAAGAAACACACATTTTCAACTGAAGGACATTTTTTATGTTGTACAGTGTAATGGGCGTGAAATAAAACAGATTACTTAACTCTAAATACCTAGTATAAAGACATATTCACATAAGGACTGCAACGTCTTTTCAAAATTCCCACGTATTAAGGTTGTGGGTTAGGTGTTATTTTTTTCACTCTATAGTCATCTGTTGATTCTCGAGGATTGGGTCCTACAGTTTAATGGTAACAGCTTCAGATCGAAGGACGTGAAGCCACAGACTCTGGCAATAAAGGACAGCGTCCTAAATATTCAGCCATCGTCCGACGAGCAAATTAAATGGAAATTAATGTATTAAGAGCGATATTTCTAAGTTTACTTTCTAAGTTTACTGGTTGGTTTTACTGGAAAGTTAATTCTATTTAAATCTATTGGGTGGTAAGTAAGATTTCATGACATCAGCATCAGGCACATGGTTAGCCACTAGTTAAACAATACGCAAAATAGGATAAGGGACGTCTTTCAATCCAGGCTTTGTACTTCATTTTCTTATTGTATCTGCTTTATTGAAGAAGCCCATATGATACTCGGGGGAGAGGGAATCAAAATAAACCGTGCTAAATTGAAGTGAGTAATTGTGGTGTAAATCTTAAATCTAAATTAAAATATGAATAAAATCTTAACTACAAATAAAAAATCTAAAAAAAACTGAGAAAATTATTCCTTTATGTTGCCAATACAGTCGAATAATAAAAGAATATTTAAATTTCCAAACTTCTTAAACTATTTTATTTCCCAGAGACGTGAGTTTAAAAAAAAATTTTGAATCCTATCACTGGATGCTTTTTATTTCCATCCATTTCTGCAGTTCTGAAGCATCTGCTCAGCGTGCTTAGAATAATAAAACAGGGTATTGGTCTGGATGTGAATTTCCTTTTCGAATAGCTGCTTTTCATTGGAATATCTTTTTAAAATATTTTCTTTGCGTAAACTCCCGTATATCTTCCATCCCCCAGAGCTCACCGTAGTAAAAGGTTCCATTTCTTTCCAACTAGTTTTGCTCCAGCACATCCTTTGTTTTGTTTTCTCAGTCAAATAGGGCCGATTATCAGACAAATAAAACCTTTTTTCTTTCTTGCTCACCAAATATTTATAGACGTGAGGACACAAAGTAAAAGTAAATTTCCCTATAGCCAGATATCTTTAAACTGTATTGTGCTTATCATCGGGTAACTATTTTATGCTTTTTTTGTAAATAACTGTAAAATAATACAGAGTATTACACTTCCTAAATAACCCTCTCCTCTCGTTTTCGAAATTTCTATGGGTATCGTTAATCGATATGACGAAAACTATTTATTGAATACTTTGAACCATACCGTCCCAACTTATGAACATTTTAATAATTCATGTATTAATTACTCAAATAAAAACAATAAAAGAGGTACACAACATTAGATTATGTTTTAAGAAAGAGTTTTAAAGTATTAAATGCCTGACAAACTATTATTGTAGATATTTCCATATTGCTGTTTGATTGGCGTCCTCACTTTGTTCACAATTTTCTTTGCTTTTATTACAGGCTATGTGATATATTCTTCCCTATATTTGCTCAGTAGGAGTAGGATTCCATTCCTTTCCGATTAGATTGTACCGGCCAGCCGGTGTAGGGTAGGGTTTATTTTTTTAAAAAATGTTTGTCCTGTGAACGATGCAGCTTTCTCTCATTAGCAAACGGTTCACTGAACCGATATCTACATTAGGTACACCGGTTCTACAGAACCAATTTGAACCGGCTGAAATTGCAACACCAGGAAGGAAAGCAAATAACAAAACTTTACGTGTTGTACATATATAGCATAGTAGGAAGAAAACATGATTAAATTTATTGGCAATTTGGGGTATACAGGGTCCGAAATTAGTACACACAGCTGCCGCCTCTGGCAGCTAAAATGGCTCTACCCTGGATAGGCATCGAGTCGAACTGGGCTTGGATGACAGATACGGGCAAGTAATTTCATGCTGCTTCAAGTCTATGCCACACTTTATCAATCGTAGTGGCTGGAGAGCGGTAGTGGCCCAGTCTCTCAGCAACCCATGACCAGATGTTTTCAATGGGTGAGATATCTGGAGAACGTGCTGGTCAGGGCAACAGTCGAACACCTTCTGTATTCAGGTAGGACAGGACACGACGGACAACATGGGGTCTTGCGTTATATTGTTGAAAGATGACGTCTCCGAGGCATTGAAGATAGGGCACAGACACCGGCTTTAAGATCCGAGAAATGTAACTCTGGTTGTCCAGATTACCGACGACGCGAACAAGAGTTTTTCGTGTCGTGTACCCAATGGCTGCCCATACCATCCCACCAAGTGCAGGTCCCGTATGACGATATCGAATGCAAGCAGGCCACGTGCGTTCTCCTCGGTGCCTCCAGACACGGATACGTCCATCATCATGCTGCACACAAAACCGGCACTCGTCTGAAAAGACGAAGTGGTGCCACTCCGGTATCCAGTTTTGTCGTTGGGCGCACCACTGTCACAGCGCGTCTCTATACTGCAGTGTCAAAGGACGCTGCAAAAATGGCCGCCGTGCAGACAGTCCTTGCTGCTCCAGACGTCGTTGCAGTGTCCGTGTGGATACTTGTCGTACTGCAAACAAGCCCATTTCACGACTCAAGGTCCGGGATGTGGTTGTATGATCCTGCAAGGCCGACCTGACAACATGTATGTCATATCGGGCGTTAGTGGCGAGAGGCCGTCGAGATCCTGCATGGCGTTCAGTTTGACCCTCCTGAACCCATCGATTCAATATTCGCATGACAGTCGTTGGACTCTAACCAATGCGAGTAGTAATATCGCGGAGCTATAAACCGCACTCTCGATAGGCCGACATGTGCTGGTAGCCATTTCTCCTTATACGAAGCATAACACGATCTTCTCACAAACAACCAACATTCAAATGCGATTTCCGAATGAGAAACCCGCTGCGTAACTTTCCTTTTATGCAGAGTTTGAGATGCCGTTTCTCCCTTCTGTGTCGTGTGCGCTAAAATGCTAATCATTTGCATATCCCAGCAACTTCTTTATTTCATCCGAAATTTCCTGTTTGTATCATCCCCCCTTCATAGTGTGGCAATTGTAATGGCTAGCAATGCATATATATATATATATATATATATATATATATATATATATATATATATATATATATATATTCATTTATTCATTTATATATACGCATATATTATCCCCAAAGATAAATCACTGTTGATACACGATATATTTTTATAGTTCATATAATGACTCAAATCTCTTCTCCACAGGTAAATAGTATTGGGAATCTTAGAAAAGTACAAAATCAATAAAGTCAATTAAAGTCGTCATTTGTATTGCTTTACAATATCCTAATGAAATCTATTTAAAATTCGCATGCAAGAGTACAGTTGAAGAAAAAAATGAAAATTAAATTACTCATAATTGAGTGAAATAATTAAGTTGTACTTAAATAGCTGCCGTCTGTTTTTGCACATTAAATGTGAACCGAATTTTGACGCATAGCATTGCACCACTCATGGAAATAATAGTTATTTCTATAAATAGCAAACTTCTGACCTCAAGGGTATAACATCATCAGATTAATATCGTTCCCAACACTTTCGTCACGGACGCATGTAAATTAGGTTATTCCTTGACTATATAAGACATTACTTCCGCTTTTCTGAAGATTGGTTGAGTGTTAATAAATTTATCTAATGCAATAAGTAGGATATTTTCCTAATAAATATGCAATAGTTAAGCTTGTCCTAGATTGATTAGTAACGAGGAGTTATTATTAATAAATAATTGCAAAGTTAAAAAAAACAGAAGCTAAAAAGGCTATTTGTAACTATTAACTATTATTTCAAGGTACGAATACAGCGTATCGAAACTCGAAATTCAGAAAGAAATTAAAAAGTTTAATTTGAAAAAAAAAAAAAAGAGAGAATTGTAATAAGGAAAAAAAATATACGAAAATTTCATCTTTTTTAAGCTTTGATGATATCTTTTTTCATGAGAGTAAGACTGCCCATGTTGAACCTCATTAAATCAACCGCGGCTCCAAGGGAGGAGCAGTAGGAGCAATTGAGACCCCCCCCCCCAAAAAAAAAAAAAAAAAAAAAAAACCGGCGTATTTTTTTTTCATAGCATAAAATTATATAATCGTAGACCTAATACTAAATGTGTTTAAATTTAAAATGAGAGGATGCTTATTTCTTTTATAGTATATATATATACAGTCCAGTCATATTAATGTGACAACCTCCTACTTTTGACGTCAACGTTAAAGAACCAATCGCAGAAGCCACGTGTCAGCAGCAAATTTGGTGGATATATAAAGTGTGTTGTAGGCATTCGGAAAACATTTCAGTTCTTGCAGTCATGCAGAAACGGAGCGATTTATACGACGTCCAAAAGGGAAGGGTGACGTCATGAAGCTCGCAGTGTACGTGCGTGGTTCGAAGAGCACCAAGATGAGTTTACCGTACTCCCTTGGCCAGCAAATTCCCCGGACTTGAACCCAATCGAGAATCTGTGGGACCACCTCGATCGGGTTGTTCTCACCATGGATCCTCACCCGCGTAACCTAGCGCAGCTGGCCATGGCACTGGAGTCGACATGGCTCAACATCCCAGTGAACACCTTAAGGAACAAAATTGACTCTCTTCC
Organism: Dolomedes plantarius; assembly: GCA_907164885.2. NCBI lineage: Eukaryota > Metazoa > Arthropoda > Arachnida > Araneae > Dolomedidae > Dolomedes > Dolomedes plantarius. Next base: position 32,281,871 of record OU015496.1, on the reverse strand, counting down.
TGCACGTCTCGCAGCGGTCCGCTCTGCGAAAGGTGGTTATTCTGGAATTTGACAGGTGGTCACATTAATGTGACTGGACTGTGTGCGTGTGTATATATATATATATATATATATATATATATATATATATAACCCTAAGAGCAGACGTTTCCCCCCCCTCCCCCCAAATCTCTGGACTGGAGCCGCCATTGCACTAAATTGCACCAACAAGAATCAAGTAACCTGTTTTAAATAAGTTATGGCAGCCATTTATTAATCTTTATAAAGAAAGAAACTGAATGGGGTGTAAAATTAATTTTTTGTTACGCCCTCTAGTTAAAATTTGCGAGTCATTTTTTTTCATCTTAAGGACATCAAAGGAGTTTTCTGAGTGGTACAGATTTAGTTGAATACAATGAAATAATGATGTTACATCAAGGACACTGTAGAAATTCATATTCAGTAATAATTTCTTCCTAATAAAGAAACTGTACATATTTTTTTATATGTAGAATAAATGTGTGAAGTTCAATCACAGTTTTACATTGCTGAAATAATGCCAGTGCGATGGCCATTGGATAAGTCCGCGAATATATACTGAAATAGGCGTTCTTTTCTTTGAAAAAGTTGTTATTGATTGTCCTACATTATCTCCCTTAAGATCGATTCACTTGGTCTAACGATTTTCACGCTTTTTATCCCCTCCATAAAGCAAGATTTGTCTAACTCTGCAAAATAAGTGTTTTTTTTTTTCACTAATCACATCGGATTTTGAAGCACATTTCTGTCCTGCAAGAATTTTTTTTTCACGTCTGGGGACAAGTAGGATCCCTTTTTTTCTCTTCTCTTTCCAAAGAACTTCCTTAGTTCATACATTGTAGTTACCGTGAATTCAATATTTTGTTGGCTATTTCGAGTTTACAGATCTAATTTGTATTTCTAATCAGAGCCTGACTAACGCATGGGCATACGGGGCAATTGCCCCGGGCCCCCACATCAGAGGGGGGCCCAAAATTGAATAGAAAGTTTATTTTACGTTTATTTTAATGTTTTTTTTAACTTTTTTGAGATTTTGAATTGTTGATAATGAAAAATCACGGAAATATATCGAATAAATTTAAATAGCATTTTTGTAAAATTTTGGCTCTTCAGATGTGCTATATCCCTTTTAATGATGGACATAGAATTGTCAGAAAATCAGTAAAATGGACAAAATGATATTTCGTCTGACCATTGGAGGGGGGGGGGAAACTTTATAGCTATTTTAGGTTCTAGTCAATTTTCTTGTTATATATCTATAATGAGGTGAAAATTTTAAATACCTCCATAAAGTTCGGTTCTTCATTACTGAAGTAGTGAAGCAGAGGGGGGCCCCCAAAGAAGTTTTTGCCCCAGGCCCCAATTAGGCTAAGTCGGGCCTTGTTTCTAATCTCAAAACTCTTGGAAATCGACAAGTAATTAGACTCGTGAATCGAAGTTTCTTTTTACAACTTCTTCTCCTATAACTCTGCCCGTTTATCAGAATATTTTGAATAATTTTCCCATATTGACAAATCCTGCATTTTTCAAGGAGAGAGGAATAATCTATATATTTAAGTTACTAAGCCGACTTTTTGGGAAGTCCGTGAGAGAAAACTACTGCATCATTTTACTTCATTTTGGTCTTAAACGAAAGATTCTAATCTGTAGATTTGTCAAATTTGGTTTTTGTAACCCCAATTTCTATTAATGAGCTAAAATTTACAATTTTTATTTAATTTCTGCGCATGCTCAGTGGCATTTTTCAATCTGGCTTCATAAACTCACTGTTTCTGCGCATGCTCAGTGACATGTTTTAATGATAAACACCTTTATTCCGAGGAGTCTCTCTAGATCTCTCACTGTCATTTTTATTTTTATAATAATTATGTTTGGGAAATATAAGATTTAACCTGATGGAAATTCTTCATTTTGCGCTGTTTAATTAGCGATAATTTACAGTTAAAAATTGCTTTCTGTACATCCTCAGTAACATTTTAAAATCTGTCTTTAGATACTCACTAAGTTCGAAACCGCTTAAATGTCAATTTGTTTCCGCGCATTATTATGATTTCCAACATTTGGCAATGATGTGTTGAGTATAATTTGTTTATTAGTACATTTATTTACTATCTAGCTGTCATGTTTTGACGGGTACCAACTGGTAACGTATAAGATGCTGAGTAATATTTTTAAATTCTGCATTTGTTTTGTACTTGCCTGAAAACCTATCATTGTACAGGGTGGTCATAAAATAACTTTTCCGATGTATGGACCTGTAGCGGCCGTCCTGTTTAACCGATCGAGATGAGATTTCAGGTATTGTTATTCAGAGGTATGAGTCCGGGATTTTGTGGACGGCAACAAAGTAGCGCTCACGGTCACGGTTATAGGTACAGAAACTTGAAATTTTCGAATAGCAACACCCACTTTTTCCTAATGCAAAATGCTCAGCGCATGCGAAAACCCTAAATAGCGTTCGTTGGAACGGTACGTGTATCACAAAGAAACGGACGCGTTATGCACGCACAAAACACAGCTCTGCGAACGGCGTAAAAGAACACGATCGGGCGCACGGGGGAAATTTGCATATGACAGACGCAAGACACCAATCACTGATGTCAACACAGATCGGACAAAAGAAAACTTTTATTTGGATTAAACATTTCCCACATGGGGGCCGTCATCGTGTTTTTGTTGGCCTTCGCAGAGCTTTTTTTTTTGTGCGGCATAACGCGGCCGTTTTTTGTGATACACGTACCGTTCCAACTCTCTTTGGTGTTTACGCATGCGCTGATCATTTGGCGACGGGAAAAAGTGGGTGTTGCCATTCGAAAATTTCGAGTTTCTATACCTATAACCGTAACCGTGAGCGCTACTTTGTTGCCATTCACAGAATCCCTAGCTCATACCTCTGGATAACTACATCTGAAATCTCATCTTGATCGGCTGAACAAAACAGCCGTTAGAGGTCCCTATATCGGCAAAGTTTTTTTTATGACCACCCTATATTATTAAACTTACAGGTTTATCTCTGCGAAACGCTGAAACACCCCATTATGCTGCTAAGAGGAATGCAAAGAAAGTGCTGATGCGTGAACATTGTTAGGAGAATATAAAACAAATGGAACTGGATAAGATTAAGCAATAGCAAGAATTCATATCTATCGGGAGACATTAAGGTTAAGTACGACGAGTTGTAGTGCACCTCTATGGTAGGTATTTCTTGGTACAAATTATTCTATCATAAATAATATTTTTTCACTGTTAGAAAGTTTATGTGGTGATTTTAAAGTGAAGAGGGCGAAGTTGGTATTAACCCTTTAATTTAAAAACGTCATGGAACACAGCATAAAGTGAGAGACGTGGTACACTTCTGCTGTTGTTTCTTATGCGCCCTGTTTGGAATGTCCATATCAGGTGCATATAGGCTACGGGTTGATGTGTACGGCTCCGGTTTTAACCCCTTCCTTCTCGCTCCCATCAAAATCACGGTGTGAGGTTTCGCCTTCTATTTCTCGTGCCCGTGATAGTATTTCCGGGCTTGAGTGTTTAAAAGTAACGCACAAAAAAAAATTAAAACCATCCATTTCATTTACTCTGAAATTTTTTTATTTCTTATTTTAAGTACCAGATGGCAGCACCAGACTATTTATAATTGGGAAGGGATTTTTTTAAAACTAGATGTGGCAGATCAAGAAATAAATGGAATCCTCCGGAAAAAATAGGCATTTTTATTACCGTTTTCTTGAAAATTATGCAGTCATTAAGGGGTTAAATAGCACCACAAGGGTCGGAGTCCGTCTTAGCTAGATACCACCTCCATTTTGACCGAGCACCCCCACGGGCGACATCTGGGGAGATCGTATCCTCTCCCATCCGCACTGACCTTCATAAAGGGACTTTCGGATTTAACGTGCTCATATCCGGCATAGACACGGAGGTATTTGACGGGGCGCCCCGGGATTCGACCCCGACACCCTCAGCACCGAAATCCAGCACGCTACCGTAAGGTTACCTCTGGTCCCCCACAACCTCTTATGCAGAGGTATACATTTCCAGCATAAGCAGCACCCATGGACTAGGTTTCGCCCTTGTCATTGGCTAGCCGACAAGTGCGCTAGAGGGAAAAGAATCCCAAAGTGGAACTCATCTAAATCTTTATTGGTGACTGTCAAGGTGCAGTCAATCCATCTAACAATGAAAAGGAACTAACGTCTTCTACGATAGTGCTGTAAATGTGTTTAAAGGTGAAAGAACTGTGTGGAACACACTAACAAGCTGGGGAATTCTTTTTCCCCTCTTATTAGGCTGCATAAAACCTTTAGTCTCTCCATGTAGTCAGGGAATGAAAAAGTTGGTACAATGTTTTAATGAATACTTGCATGAAAGAAGTTTCTTTGGAAAGTATTCCTAGATGCAAACAGATATTTTGCTATGAATTCCTTATTTTAAATTTATTTATAAAAATTTCTAACACACAAAATTATGACTTTTAAAATTATGAAGTAACCTGTCTGTAATTTACTCGTCTTCAGTTATGTCTGTCTAGTAAATTTTTAAATCTGCGAATTCTGAACATGTTTTTACAGAGATGGAACATATCAATAACTCGCACAAAGCATCATGCTTCTCATACTTAGTACGTGCCCCGAGCATATTATGAGTAGCCAGTCATTTGAAATTCGCAGTCAGTTTTACCTTGATTAATTACGAAATTTTCACCTTTATACCCTAGTTAACACTACTTCCGCAGGAGTTTTTCTTTTACATTCGCTTTAACATAGCGATACAAAATTGCAAACTTTTTTAATTATCGCATGCCTTGGTTTTAATGAAACCTTATTACTTAATCATGAGCATCCTGCTTCGAGAGGATATGATATGCAAATGATGAAAAATGTTGAAACTTTCAAGGAATTCATAGAGAACACGACATCGCAGAATTTATCAAAAGAACGGACCCATCTGTTTTTACAAAGTTTCTTATGTCTTCCATGTGAAAAGACAGCTAGCTGTTCTCACGCGGTAAAGCTATAAAATCTCCGACCTTGAGACACAAAACACGGCCCTTAATCATCGCTGTTTGACGTTGCCGTAAACCGTCTGTAACTCAGATCCCAAACATATTAGTGCCTGTTAATCAATACATCTTTTTTTTTACGTCCGCATCTGTCCACACGACTTCGCGTGATGGCATGAAATTTTACGATCCTGTCCGATAAAAGATTTTTTTTTCTTATTTTTACAGCCTCACTAATGGAACGCACTTCATTTTGGTGTTTTCTATATATTTTTTCTTTACATTTGAATACCCGTGTTTTACAGTGAGCCCATATTTCTATTTGTGGTGTTGCCTATTAAAAAGTCTGACAGTTTACCCGTGACCTTTGCGTTCGGAAAAGCGTAACGAGTGGCCATCATTTTGAAGGGTGTGGTGATTTTTCTGTTGGGGGTATCGGTATTGGGGAAAACCCAGGTGCTTTCTCACAGGGCATGAAGGTATGCGAATTAAATGAACAGAAGCCGCCACCAATCTGCTAGTCATAAAATATTCATTAATTCTGCTCCTCAAAATGTTTCCCCAAGAATTAAACTTTCATGGTTCTTGTCACTGAATACAAATAACTACAAGATAAAAAGAACTTTTTATATACCACGTTTTTAAATTTTCTGTTGAATCATATAATCTTGATAATTCTATGTATTAATAAATACTTAAAAAATTTTTTTTTGATGAATTATCCCATCAACTTGAAAGAAAATAATCGGCCTGCACTGTGCACAAAATGCAAGGATGTACTGTGAATCACGCAGTTCTGTACCTCGGAAAAAAACTCTTCGCCAAGCGACAGGCTTACGTCGCATTAAGGCGAGTTAGAGCCTTGTAAGGACTGCGCATCGAAGAGTTTGACAGCTCCAACCTTACTGAAAAGACCTCTTATTTCTAAAAATTACAATTTTAATATTTTCCTATTTAATTATTTTTCACTTGCATTTATTTTTATTTTTCTCTCCTTTTCTCTCTTAATTGCACAAACTTTCACTTAATTATTCTTTTTCACTTTCTTTTATTTAACTTTAATCACTTTTTAGTCGTTTCCACTATCCACAGACTTTATAAACTGCAAACTTTTATAATTTTTTTAAAAATTTTTCACACAATATTTTTGCAAACAAACTAAATTCACATGTATTCTGTTTTCAAAATCGTCAAACGCCGTTAAGCAAAAGTGCAAGCATTGAATTCGATCGAAGCGCCACCTTGCGGATTTTTCTGGTTAAAGATGGCTAAAAGTATTAAAAGAATGCATTTTCATCGTGTTCTGAGCTATTCTGAAAGCTTCAAATGTCTAGCTACTCTGGAAGTTAGTTAAAAATCGATTGCAATATTTGTACTGGACAAACAAGAAAGAGTTAATAAAAACGTGGTAATAATGAAACAAGTATGCTTTACGTTTTATATATAGATACAATATTTTAGATTTAAATATAGATTTCTTTTAATTTCACAGCCGTAGTAGACGTACTCTTTCAAGGAAAAGAATTCCTCACATAGCAGGGATCATTCAGTAAGCAGAGTAAAAAGAAACGGATTTCAATACCATTGCTGGTAAGCAATCGTTACAATCCTGGGTGCCATATTTGTGTATTATAATAATTATACAGTCTTCTTGAGGGAGAGATCACTTGTTATGGGCATCCTTCTCGGTATGAACGCCAGTTTGGATCTTACAGTTTGTACATTACCTGGACTCACTAAACACGGAATGTTTTAACTGCGTACCAAATGAGTATTAACCCTCTAACGGTACGGCGGGGGTCGGATCTGACACAGGGGTGTGTTTTCCCCATCTCGTACTCTCCCCTCTTCTTGCAAGAGATCGAGTTGACAAGGAACCCTACCAAATAGACCTACTAGACTACCCTACTAGATACAGGAATGAGTAAATACGAATGTCTTTGTTGAAAAACGTTATTCATGATTACTAGTCTTTTTTTTTTTTTAGATTTTTAATTTTTTTATTTCGATTTTGAAGGTCAAAAATGTCAGTATACAGTCGATTTCGGTTAATCGGACCACATCGGGACGCGATCATTTTGGTCCTAATAACCAGCTGGTCCCATTACATGAACATGCGCTATGTTACAAAACGGAATTCGGTCCGATTAACAGGTGGTCCAATTAAGCGGATTCTGCTGTATATTATTTTTTACAATTTTGTGCTTGGAAATTTGGTTCAGGAACATTTAAAACTAGGAACAAGAGTAAATTACATATTAGACCTAACATATAAAACATTCTATGTAAATGCCAGAGAGATTTTCTTTCTTAAGCAAAATTGCAATTCGTTGATCTTTTTCTCTGCAAAAAGGTTTTTACTTCATGTAAAATATTATCAATAAATGTTATTATACAAGAAAAATGCTTATTGTGTACTTATTTCTACCAAAAACCTCTTCAAAAAAGACATCGGGTCGGATCCTACCCGACCGTACCATCTATTTCGTCTCAAGCCACTGTACACGGTTAGAGGATTAATCCAGAACTACACTGAGGTACCAGAATAACTGGGAAAGACTATCCCATTCGCAATATGCAAGAACACGCTCCTTCTCTTAATGATTTCGTTCTAAAGTATTGTGTACATAATTACAGACATTTGTGGAAGCTTAAACAGCTGATTGCGCAGTGATCATATGGTTTAAACCAGTGGTTCCCAACCGGTGATCTTTGGACCACAGGTGGTTCGCGAGAACCTCGGGAGTGGTCCGGCACCACATATAAAAAAAGTTGCCAAATAGATGGGGAGTTTGAAAGCAATGTTCTTTGAACTAGATAGGAGGAATATTTCCGATGACTATCAGGCGTTTAATTAAAATTTCTTAAAAGTTTAACATAATTATTTTATTATTAGAATATGATACGTTAGAATGTGAGTACGTTAATCCTGTATCCCTTTTGCCTTAGGGATATTCTATACCCCAATTACCCCCCGGAAGGTTCTCCCCTGAAGTTCGTGGGGGGGGGGGGTCCGCACATGGTTCAATTTCTAGCTTAGAGGTCCGCAAATTTCTACGGGTTGGAAACCATTGGTTTAAGCGAATTTGAACGAGTATTGATAATTAATTCTCGTGAGATGAGTCATAGCAAATCGTAGATACAGGCAAAGTTTAGATATTCAAATTCGACAATTTTAAGGATGTACCTGAAATATAATAATTCCGGTAAAACATTGAACAGCAATAATGAGCTACGTTTATGATGTTTTTCAAGGCTTTCCGTGTCGCAAAATATAAAGACCTTACCGTTAGGAAACTTCCCCAGAACATGTCTTCTCTGTTTCACAGACCACTAAGACTTAAGGCTGTTCTGTTCCAAACTTTCTTCAATTTCAGCATAACGTATCAAATAACTATAAACTCTAGGGAACTGAACACTCTTTGGAGAAGAAATGCCATTTGATGGATACGTGTGAGGCCTAATTTTCAATTATGATGATTATTCTGTGTTCTGAAACCTCATCAAAATGTTTTTTCATACTTAAGACCTATAAAAATAATGTGTTTGTAAACAGGAAATAAAATCACCAAAACTATGAGTATACATAGGAATGAAAAAACCCTTTAATGACGGAAATAATGTGTTTGGGTTTGTTAATAAATTCATGAAACAAAAGTCCTGGCTTATTAGAACCACAATAAAGGATAAGTCAGGTATGATCAAACACACTGTCAGGTTACACATTCAACAACGGAAACCACACCATAATGAAAATACAATATTTATTACAAAAAGATCATGTCACTCTTTGATAAAATTTAACAATGTGTGATGATATAACTAAATTGATTGATGAATTCTATCCAAAATCTGAACCGAAAGTTTGAACAGTTAGGTTGCTATTAAAAAAGAAATGAAGTAAATGAATATGAACCGTTATCAACAACACCCAACCGATTGGCATATTTGGATCTTCAAACCTTTTTCAAATATACCAAACTAAGTCCATGTCTTTGAATCCGTTAAAGTCCTTCACTCATTTTCAGGTTCGATTTCACCTAGACGAATATGTCTAACCAACTGACCACTCAATCAAATGAATGATTCATTTAAATTATACAAACAACTCTTCGTTCCTACTATGTTATCACGCAGCGTACTCTACCGTAGAGTTCTTCGGTGTCGTTTTTGTGTCATCCCAATCTTCGTCTGTACCCGAAGACGTAAATGCGGATGATGATGAAGATGCTGATCTAGCGGTGACATTTTGTGGAGTAACGGCTAACTCCAGTTCTTCTCGTTGCTGCCTTCCCTGTCTTCTGCAAGGGATTTGTTCGTAGTCGACGTGATATCCTCGATGAATAAAACTACCTCTGTCAGAGTGAAACATGACGTTGACAGTTGAAGAGTCACTCCAAGGGAAGAAGACTTCACCTGAAAAATAAGATATGTTTGAAGTGAAAATGGACTTATTAAATATGTATCAAAGCGATACTTTTAGAAACCAAGTACTGACTCCCACCTATTGGGGAAATACTTCGTGTAATGATAAATTCCTCTGTAAATTCAGTGAAAGATCCTCAGTTGGGTATTTACAAATTGTCACAATTGCTATACAGCTTTTATTAAGGTGCTGAACATGAACTTTGCCGCTGACAACTAAAGCTCCCGGTGTGAGGAACTGTCATCTTTTGAATTTCATTCCTGGATATTTCACCTCTCTTTTTGAAGCTAACTACACGATATTGGTCACCTAACATTTTTTGCTCATTTATTGCTTTATTCGATGTAGCTGTTCATTTATTGCTTTATTCGATGTAGCTGTTCATTTATTGCTTTATTCGATGTGAATTTTTATATTTTTGCCTTAATGATTGACTGGCTGTCCACAAGACTTGTTTGAAACGTTAGGCGGCATAGTAATGACGGTCTGACGGTATCAAATCAGAATTTGATAACCTCATTAACTCCGATTTTGCCACTTATCTTGGCAAGTAAGGTTTGGTTTGATTTGGTTTGGAGTGCTATGCTCAACTTCTGCTACACAAGGGCTAATTAGACCGGGACCTACTGCTTAAAGCCGATCCGAACGGCTACAGACAACCATGCCAATAGTGAGGTTCGAACCCACAGACTCTGGTGCCGATGCCAGTGCCCTAGCTATTCGGTCTGGCTTTGCACGAAGGAAAACACTTAAAGTGTTGTATACTTAAAGTTGAATATTTTAAGTATACAAACACGATATTTTTGTTTTATTTTATTGGTTACCACAATTTTGTTTTAAAATAATATTAAGATCCATGTCAACTGTCACAATGAAAAAGATTTCTATAGGTTAATACTGTTATTTTGAAAGTGAAATACGCCACAGGCCTAATAACTTAAGAATTCTTCCCGAAAAAATTTGAGCACTTAAATACTAAAGTTCAGCGTCTACCCACAATAAAGCGTAGGATTACAGAAAATTTATCTTACTAATTAACTTTCTTCACAAGTTTCATGTGAGTAATAATACCACCATAGTAGACTCAATTCGTACTTTTAATTTAGGATCGTCATTTCCTAAAAATTTCTGTTTGTATTACTGTTTTTTATGTACAAAAATACGTATCAAACATACGTGACAGTTGGAACAGTTGACCATCGCAGTAGCGTCTTCCTTCGAGCTCAAAGTAATCCACTATGCAGTCGGCAGCAGGCAAGAGGTCAAAATCCCTGAAATAGAGCCGCAGGCTACAGAATCCTCTGAGTTGGACGAAGGTGTACATACAATGAGTTGCGGGATATCCACTCGGGAACCGAGGACTTCTGAAAGAACCTCGTGGTGTCGATAAATAAGATGTTTCACACAACGTTGAACTGCCGTCGCGGGAAGTAGAGGGTGGTATCGGACTTCCCGGACTTCCAGGAGTTCCAGGACCAGTAGGTGATGCTAAAATATAAAAATTAAATTCGAAACATCAATTAATATCTTTATTCATAGCGTAATTAAGATCCAGTTTAAGTTTTCCAAATGCAAACTTAACTTCTGGAAATATAGTTTTTGCTATACATTGGTGTCAATTGGTAGATGAGGGTGTTGTAACCTTTGAGTTTGACACCTCGGACCCCCAGACCATTAAGATCCATCATCCATGATACACCTGAAGACCAGTCACTACGTAGCAAGAGCCTGAATACGCAGTAGAGGGTTAATTTCCCAAGTTCGGTGGCATTTTCCATTGCTGTGGGGCTGGAGGATGCCGGACAAACAGTACAGATCTGCCATCCACTCAAGGCACCCCCAGCCCCCCTGAGGGTATTGTAATGGGACTTGCAGTAGATGATCATTATTCATGGACCTTGTAATTTACTGCAACAAATACAGATATTTGCGTCATTATTCGACCTGTGCAAAGGTTAAGTTCTCGGTTAAGAGACTTTCTGAATCCACAGTAAATAACTGATTTGGATAGACCAGCAAACGAGTCTCTTTGCCGATTCATCAACCCAAGATTACAGACGTTAACAAACAAAGTTAAAATGGAATGTTATTCAATCCACTGGCTTCAAAGATTACAATCGGTTGCATTATTCGACATCACCATTCGAATAAAAGCATTACCAAACTGTTTCAACAGCGAACAGTACGAGCGAACGCATCGGTTAGACATGCAGATGAAGTAAAATAAAGTTCATTCCCAAACGAAACACTTTCCCGAGCAATTAATTATTCGAGGGTGTTTCAAAAAGTAACGGTAAATTGACTGTAGTTCCTGAAACTAAAGCCACTGGCCTTCCAAACTCCTCCGCAGGGAAGATTCATTGTTGATGAAGATGTTGACTTTTCCGAATAAATAGCATGAAGTTCTTAATCAAAAGGGAAGTATGTACAAAATGGCGTGGCAGCAGTTTGCACCGTAGAAGAGCTGCGAGCAGTCATCAGATTTTATGGTGTGAAACCCCTTAAAATTCACAAAAGAATACCGAAACAGTATGGAGATACGTGTTGGAGAGAGAAGGGTGTACGAGGAGGTAGATACGCTTAAAAATGGACGAACATCATGGATCATTAAGTCGGCGAATGCCAAAAAGTGGTGCCTTCCTGGCTGAAAGATTGGTTTGGTTTGGAGCGCTACGGGCACAATTTTGCTACACGAGGGCTAATTAGAACGGGACCTACAGAGTCCTGACCTGCAGTTCGGAATCGATACCTGCAGTTCGGAATCGGTTAAAGACGATTCCGAACTGCTACAAACATCCATGCCAACAGTGGGACTCGAACCCACAGGATCTGAACCGAATGCCAGCGTCCTAGCCATTCGGCCATAACCTGGCCGTGGCTGAAAGAACGATAAAAAAAAAATTCTTTATGATGGAATAAAGGAGTTAGTGTAAAGGTTGATTACATAGAAAAATGACTTGTTAGTTGTAACACTCACTGAATTACATATCTCAAAAGATTCGATTTGCTGTTACGTTTGCAAAAACCCCGTACGTTAACTGCATGTGGAGTCGTGTGCTCGAGAGTATGAGAAAATCAAAAAGTTCAATCGAATATTTACTTAGAGTATAATCTAACAGAAAATTGGAAAGAGACATATAAAACGGAAGGTGAGTTAATTAACAACGCAGGC